>JAZKJV010011813.1:0-492568 GCA_037367405.1 Ottelia alismoides | reverse complement strand
TTTCAACTTGGAAAGCATAAATTATATAAGAAAGCTATTAATGCATATATAAGATCCTATATATAACAAAAACTAAAGAATAATCATAGGTATACAAATCTACACCCAAAATTACACACACACACATACATATCTCTAAGGGACAAAACATGTTGACGCAAAATATAGTGGAAAATTGTATTAGCATATAAAATTTATTAGAAGCACAAAAATGTAAAGTACTTGATTGTTAGTCAATTATTTCATGTTGTATTTGAAGAATTAGAATGAATTTCATTAGATAGAAAATAAAAAAAAACAGTAAACAATTCATTAATAAGTGTTCATAGTAATGGGAAAAAATGGATATGATAAAAAAATACCCTATATTATATTCCCAAATACAACATATACAAGAATAATGAAAAGATGCATCACAATGTAAACGATGATGTAAAAAATCGAGTAAATGTGTCATCAACGTGTCATGGATTAACAAGAATCCTATCAGATATGCGGCTGCATATGCGGCCGCATATGCCACATATGCGGATTGCATATGCGGCCGCATATGCCACATATACGGATTGCATATGTGTTTTGACCGCATATTGCCGCATATGGCATATGCGCTTCGATCAAGTGACCGAATACGCATATGCGGCCGCATGGACCGCATTTCCGAACACTGACTCTAACTACCCATGCACCCCTGACCACATTCGTGCACAAGTAAAGACCTTATGGGAAAAGTGCTCCATGGGTTCCAGAGCAATCATATCTCAATAACTCATCATACACACAGATCTGGAATCCATCTCTACTATTCGAATGATGCTTAAGATGCTCTCACTCCTCGAGGCTCACCGCATCAAGTTGTAATTTAATTTATCTCACAATGGACCTATTTCAATCTTTTATCAACCCATAATAGTTAACATAGACATTTATCATATATCATAATGTCATACATGGATCTACATCTTTGTACAATCAATACCATCTTTATGGTTTATTGAGCCTACAATTTCCAAAATGATCAATTATTTAACTTTGATGATCGATCGATCAACAAGGAAATTATGATCTATCATTTTGGTGCCAAATGACCAGTCATCCTTAATGCCATGATCGATCATCTAAATGTCATGATTGATCATGTTGGAACGATGCTTGAAATCCATCTAACGATGTCCGACGAAGTTGCTCCGATCGTAAAACTAATTACATCCCCATGTTCCTGTTGTTACCCACATTACAAATATATATTTATTGCTACATGCATGCAGTAGATCAGAGGGAAATCATGAAAAGCAAGGCAATACGATATGGTTTTTGGCCCAAATCTCGCCTATACCCGAAAACAACACCGCCAACAGGTAATATATCCTACTCATGTCACACGGTGCGAAAATGTCTGAATCTGACAATAAGAAGAGGTTAAAACCATACCTATGGAAATAGTCTCCCGTGATTTTCCTTTGCCCGGAACGAGAGTTCTGTGATGTTTTGGGAACACGGGTGTGCCCACGGCGATCCTTACATCAAGCTCTTCGTAATGACATACTTGGATCCTCAATTGGTGGTCAGATTTCTCTCCAGTGACGGAGCTCTATCGAAGGGGAGGAGCTTTGGCCAAGGCTTTGTCTGACCTGGTTTGCAAAGTTCCAATTTGCTCCTCTTATATAAGATCGAGTCTAATCTAATCTGGATCCGGATCTAATAGACGTAATCCATTCGTATTTCACGCATAACTCTAGCATACGAACTCCAATTTTGATGTTCTTGGGATCGTTGGAAAGGCCTCGAGGAGTACTACAAGATAGAGTTCTCAATTGTCTGATTTGGATATTGGATCAGGATGAAACAGAGTTTTAGTTAAAACAATTCTTAGATGTCTTACAATAATCGACCATAACTACTTAGCATCACACATCTGAAATCGAGACTGTATACTAGACAAAAAGGGCACATCGGTGCACCTAATAGTACGTCCCTTTACCAACGACTTGTCGGGATCGCAACTATCTAAGCTTTTACCCAAGAACCCAAGGGTACATGCCCTCCAAGGGTACCTTGACGATGCTACTCCAAACTACTCCCATGCTACTGAATGTCAAACACCGTGGCATGAAAGCAAAACTACATCGGGAAACTCGATCGTTGGACCTAAGAGCTGAAATTTAGATCTGAAGGTGTCGAAAGATGCTCAAAAGCTCATCCTCACTGGGCCTCACCCTATCCATTAGCATTCTTTATTTTCAATTTAAGTTGTACCAAATACGTTTTACTTAATTATCAATCTGTTGATATAATCTAGATAGTGTATATATATTTATGTCATATAAGGTCTACATTTTCATGATCAAATCCCATACTTTTTTAAGGTCCAAATGGGTCCACAGTCCAGAATGATCGATCATCCAACTTTATTGATCGATCGGCTTTCTGATCGATCAATATAAGGTCTACATCATTTTCAGGATCAAATCCCATACTTTTTAAGGTCCAAATGGGTCCACAGTCCAGAATGATCGATCATCCAACTTTACTAATCGATCAATACTGATCGATCAATATTGATCGATCAGAAAGTCGATCGATTATAAAGCCAACCATCATCGATCACTTGGGCTAAATTGATCGATCAACCTTAAGGGAATGATCGATCAGGCATAATCGGTCAACAAAAATTACATGATCGATCTTACTGGACATTAACTGAAACCACTCCAGCAACACTCCGTGAACTCGCTCTGATCGATGATCCAATTACACCATTGTGTTCTTGCTAACATCACATCACGAAAGCATGCTTGGATCCTACATGCCAACTGGATTGGTCGGAAAATCCGAAAACGTAATGCGATAATTTACCCACCGTGCTTAAAATCGTGACGAAATGAGACGAAACCCCGCCATTAGGTAGTAGACATCCCCTGTAACCCAATGGTATAAATGCATCGCGAATCTCGTAATAAATGAAGGGTGAAAAATCATACCTCTGGGTCATCCCCCTACACTCCCTCGCCTAGAATGCATGCTCTGCGGCGTTTAGCATATCTATACACCTGCCACGCGACTCCATACTCTAAGACCTTTGCGAGGAGCCTTCAGATCTCTGATCGGTCATCGAAAATCTCTTCGGTGGCGGAGCTTTGGCAAAGGTGGCAGAGCTCCGATGATGCAAGTGGTCTAGTTGGCCAGACCACTTTGGGGCGCACCTCTATTTATAAGCTTTGGTCTAATCGGATCCGGATCCGACGGGTCTGAAAGCCATAAACCGACTGTATTTTGACCCTTACATCCTCATATGGGCTTCGATTTCAATGCTTTGGGTTCATTGGAAAGGTCTAAGCAAGTACTATACGATAAAGTATCATTTATCTCATTTGGATACTAGATCACTTCTGAAACTTGGAATTAATGATTTTCTATACTTAAAGGTGTTACATTCTAAAAATCTCAAAGGAAGTATTGCCCTCGAGACTTAGGTGTATCCTCTAACTAGAACCTGACCCCCCCCCCCTCCGTGTCCCAATCTCGTTGGACTCAACCCATAAATCTTAAAAACGGAGAAATCCGTAAAATCTCAAAAGAATTGAACTATGATTTCGATTATTACTCGTGAAATGATGAGGGTACTTCTCCCTCATATCAGCCTCAAGCTCCCATGTTGTCTCCTTTATGTGCCAAAGAACCTTGGCTACAAGTATCTCTTTCCGTGTAAGCCTCTTGACTGCATAGTTCAATATCAGAACATGCTCATCAGGGAAGATAGATTGGGCTCCACCATCAAGTCCTCGTAGTTGATGACATTCTTGGGATCTCGACATAATTCCGTGAATTCGATACATGGAATACATCATGTATGCCCTCCAGATGCGAGGGAGCGACCACTCTGTAAGTCACCTTCCTAACTCTCGCCAAAATCTCGAATGGTCCCACAAACCACAGGGCTAACTTGCATCTTGCATCAAACCTCTGCAATCCTTTCATCAAAGATACTCGTAAGAACATAAAATCCCCAACCTGCCATGATGAGTGATACTTATGCGTATAAAGTTGGTTATAAATTATACTTAAGGTACGAATGTAAAATACGATACCTGAAATTCAAGGTCTCGATGCCTCTGGTCAGCGTATCTCTTCTGACAGCTCTGAGCTGTCATTAACCTCAACCTAGTAGTCTCTACTGATCTCGGTCTCCTCAATGATCTGCGTAGCGTAGAAAGCATTGCCGCACATCTGCTGCCAATACATGGGGGTGGTACATCTCCTCCCATACAGGGCTTCAAAAGGTGCCATGCCAATACTAACGTTATAACTGTTATTGTAAGTGAACTCAACAAGTGAAAAATGATCCTTCCATGATCCCTTCCAACCAACAACGCAAGCCCGCAATAAATCTTCAAAAGTCTGTATAGTCCTCTCAAACTGCCCATCTGTCTATGGATGGTAAGCTGAACTAAGTTGCAGCTCTGTCCTTAAGGCTGTCATGAACTCTTCCAAGTAATGTGAAGTAAATTGTGAATCTTTGTCAGATAATGCTTCTTGGGTAACCCGTGCAAGTGGATGACAAGTTGAATTTACAATCTGGTTAGCTTAATTGAAGTACATATCATGTTGACCAGGATAAAATGGGCTGACTTGGTCAACTGATCAACGATCATCCATATCACATCATGCCTGCCTAGGGTATATGGTAATGACATGACAAAATTCATGAAAATGCTCTCTCATTTCCATACCGGAATGGGAAGATGCTCTAGTAAACCATGTGGTCTCTGGTACTCCACCTTCACCATTTGATATGTAAGGCACCGACTGACATGCTCAGCTACATCTCTCTCAGTGTTGCAGAAGACGGTATTCGGTATTCAGTCGGAGGGGTCACTGAATAGAGAATAATCGGTATTCGGGCGACTATTCGAAATTATTCGGTTTTGTATTTTTTAATATAAAAATTATTTATAATACATATATTCTTATATTTTATACATATATGGTCATTATTTAACATGAATCCAAGATAAAAGTACCAATCAATATAATAGACATATATAATTGGACATTTGTAACGATACCGTGGTAAAATGTAACCCATAAAAATTGATAATTGAAAATAAAAAATAAAAATATGAAGAGTCAAACTCCAGTCGGCCTCATAGTCGGGCCAGTCGGCCGAATAGTCGGCCGACTATTCGGTCGGACCGACTATTGCCCGACTGGAGGTCTATTCAGTCGGGTACCCCACCGCACCGCATAGTCGGACCGACTATTCGGGATAGTCGATCGACTATTGCAACACTGATCTCTCTTTATTCCCTCCCACTAAAAATGCTGGCGGAGGTCCCTGTACATCTTTGTGCTGCCTAGTTGAATAGAAAGTCTCGAACTGTGTGCCTCATTCAGGATGTCTTTCCTCAGCTCCTCGTCATCTAGAACACAAACACAATCTCTCTTCTGTAGAATGGACTCTCTAACTCGCAAAACCGTCATACTCATCCTTTAGCCAATGATGATTTAAGGCCCACAACTTTTGTTTCACATGTTGTCCTTGGACGATCATGGACTATAGATCGTTGTACTTTGTCGGTACAATCACTGCATTAGACACACTCTCAATGGATACCGCTCATTAAGTGTAGTGAGGATATCTCAAGTCTGCAACCAAGCCGTTGAACCTGTTGTGTGCACCCGCCTACACAAAGCATTTGCTACCACATTTACCATATCATGATGGTAAGAGATATTGCAATTGTAATCCTTCAGTAGCTCCAACCATCATCTTTGCCTCACATTAAGCTCTTGATGATCAAGGATGTACTCGGGGTTTTTGTAATCCATGGAAATCTCGAATGTCACCCCATATGGATAGTGGCACCATGTCTTCAATACGAAGACTATGACCGCCAACTCCAAGTCTTGGGTGGGGTAGTTGCGTTCGTGGCTCTTCAATTGCCGCGATGCATAAGCAATGACTAGTCCTTGTTGCATAAGTATGAAACCCATGCCTTCCTTAGAAGCATATGTTTCAACCGTGAAATCCAAAGTACCAGAAGGAAGGGTAAGAATACGAATAATAGTCAATCGTTCCTTGAGTGTATGTGATGCAAACGCTTTCGCGGCGTCGACAAATTAATATCTCTTTTATTGGTGGATATTTGGTAGAAGAACGAGATGGGTTGAGAAGAGAAATATGGAGGGTTGAGAAGAGAAATCTCGTCGGTAACAAGGGGTTGAAGAAGAAGAACGCGAAGACCACGGAGGGAGAAGAGAGAGAGAGAGGGATAGAGATAAAAATCTCAACTTTAATTCATACTTGACTCTATAAAAACAATGGCTACCCTCTCTTTATATAGGAGAGATGGGTTTACAAAAATAGTAAACAAATCAAAATTGACAACCAACTTTATCCTAATTGGACTCTGACAACTTCCAATTGACCTCTAATTACTCTAATTAGACTCTAACTAATTAATTGACCCAATTTCAAATTAAAATCTACGAAATAAACGTTGAGATCACATGCGATCTCAATTATTTAATTAGACAATTTCGACAACCTAAAAACGTAAATAAAATTAACGTATAAAAAGTAGATAAAAATACGACCCTATTTCTCCAGTTCACGCTGCATCAATTCTCCTCCGCTTGAAAATTCGTCTCCCGACGAATGATAGTCTTTCGTCGCATGTCGGCGCGAACATTTAGACGGATCGTTAGATCGTGAGGACGATCTGTAGGCCATGCTCTGATACCAAATGATGCAAACGCTTTCGCGGCGTCGACAAATAATATCTCTTTTATTGGTGGATATTTGGTAGAAGAACGAGATGGGTTGAGAAGAGAAATATGGAGGGTTGAGAAGAGAAATCTCGTCGGTAACGAGGGGTTGAAGAAGAAGAACGCGAAGACCGCGGAGGGAGAAGAGAGAGAGAGAGAGGGATAGAGATAAAAATCTCAACTTTAATTCATACTTGACTCTATAAAAACAATGGCTACCCTCTCTTCATATAGGAGAGATGGGTTTACAAAAATAGTAAACAAATCAAAATTGACAACCAACTTTATCCTAATTGGACTCTGACAACTTCCAATTGACCTCTAATTACTCTAATTAGACTCTAACTAATTAATTGACCCAATTTCAAATTAAAATCTACGAAATAAACGTTGAGATCACATGCGATCTCAATTATTTAATTAGACAATTTCGACAACCTAAAAACGTAAATAAAATTAACGGATAAAAAGTAGATAAAAATACGGCCCTATTTCTCCAGTTCACGCTGCATCAGTATGGAAGCTCAACTCACGTTTGTCGCTTCTGACAAATTACACATCCTTCTGTGCCAACTATGTGGGCGGTAATGCTAACTGAGAGAATCCCCTGACAAATTGTTTCTAGTAACTGGCTTGGCCAATGAAACTACGAATCTTTGTAATCGTCTTAGGCTGTTCCCAAGATAAAATGTCCTTTATCTTGGCAGGGTCAATTGCCACCCTCCCCCTGAAATCATATGGTCCATAAACACCACCTTAGAAAGTCAAAACTAGCACTTGTTGAATTTTGCATACAACTGATGCTCTCGGAGTGTCTTTAGGATAGTGCAAAGATGAGACTCCTGCTCGTGATCATCATGGGGATAGACTAGAACATCATCAATGAACACAATCACGAAGCTGTCCTATAAGGACGGAAGACCCGGTTCATCAAATTCTCAATTGCGGCATGTGCATTCGTGAGTCCGAATGGCTTCACTATGAACTCGTAATTACCCTATCTCGTGCAAAATGTGGACTTCATCACATGTGAATCTCTGACCCGCAATCGGTGATATCCGAATCGCAAATCAGTCTTAGAAAAATACCGTTGCTCCCTGCAATTGATAAAAAAATCATCAATCCGTGGGAGAGGATAGCGGTTTTTGACCATCTGCTTGTTCAAATGACTGCAATCAACGCAAAGTCTCATATGTCCATCCTTCTTGATGAAAAGAACTAATGCTCCCCCATGATGTATTAGGGCGGATGAATCCCTTCTCTAGCAGCTCTTACAACTGCACCTTGAGCTCTCTCAGCTTGGCAGCCATCTTGTATGGAGGGATGGAGATAGAATGTGTATATGGAAACAATGTGATTTTAAACTCTATCTCTCTTGATGGGGTAGTCTAGGCAAACCATCTTGGAACACGTTAGGAAACTCACATACTACCCTAACATCATCGATCATCTTGTCATGAGTAGAGGTGTCAACAATGTATGCAAGGTATCCCACACATCCCTGACTAATGTATTGTTGTGCTCTTAAGGCAGATATGTACGCAATTCCCGTGTCTGATGTTTGAACATCGAAATGGATGCTGGTACTCCTGTTAAGCGGAAGACAATCGTCTTCACAAAGCAGTCCATGCATGCATGATGCCTCTCTAGCCAGTCCATGTCTTAGATGACATCAAAGTCCTCTAACTGTATCAATAGTAGGAATGCATGCATCTCTTGCGCGCTGATCTGTGTAGCTACATCCTCGACTGCCTGACGAAAAATTAACAACTGGCCCCCAGGGCTCTTGATGTAGTACGTGGTAGGTACACTCGCTACGGACTTGCCCCAAGTGTGCACCAAACAGTGTGTGAGAAAAGAATGTGTAGCCCTCAAATCAAATAATGCATGTAATGGAACTCCAAGTACTGAAACCATACCTCGAACGATTGATCCAGAGGTATGAGCTTGCTCCCATGTCACTGCATTCAACTGACCGTATGGAGGTGGTGTACTGGATCTTGCGGTACTGAATGACCGTTGTGGAGTGCCTTGTGAATCTTGATCTCCATGACGGAAACCCGATCCCTGGAATTGTCTTGATGGTCTTGCTAATCTTCCGCTCTACTGCTGGGTACCCGAACCACTAGCACGATAAGGACACTGAGCTTTGAAGCAGCCCAACTGACTGCATTAGAAACAAGATTTGCGTGGCTGAGAATGTGTGCCGCCTGAAACCTAACTACCTCCCCAAATCTGCAACTTTATACAAGTATCGAGGATTGAGAAGGTCCTGCACCACGACTGGCTAATGCTTGCCCTAAGGTAGGAGATGAAGTTGATGCACCAAGTGCCTGTGTCACCATAGTGGGTTGGTAATGACGCTCTCGACAAAAATGAGAGAAGTCCTGACGTATCGCTCGTCTAGATGGTAATGGTGGTAAATGTGCATGTCCTCTTAGTGCTCGACTCTGCGTAGCCTCCCATCTTGTCACCTTGGCAATAACCTCCTTGATGGATGTAAGATCCAAGGTAGACAACCTGTCATGTACCGTCGACCGCATATTACAGATGAACTTATGCAAGTTCTCTTGTGGATAAGATGTAGTGGATAATGATGAGACAGCTCCGTGTATCATATCATGCACTTCTTGGGCCGTCATCGACCTCTGTGCAAGCTCAACAAACTGTCTCCTATGCTCCTTTACCCCATGCTTGTGGTAGAACCCGCTGCGAAACTCCTCGACAAACAAATCCCAAGTGGTGAACATGGTAAGATGCTCATGGATAGCCTACCACCATCTCTCTGCATATCCAGCCGATGAGAACTCAGCAAATGTCACCACTCCCACTGGTGTATGAATCATCCCCAGAACTTTGGATACATGCTTGATCCAAAGATCTGCTTCCTCTGTTGTACTGGTACCTAAGAACTGCGACACATGAGATCGTTGGTATACCGTGTATATGGTCTGATGCATGTGTAAAGCATCCGCATCCCCAAATGACTTTGGCTCCAGAGATATTGGCCTCTGTACGCTGTCCTCCTCCTCTCGGGATGGACAATAGGATGCGTCATCCTGCTGCTGTATCCTCTGCTCAATTGCCTCCTAGTGATGTTGCATGTCCTGCATGGTCTGGATCAGGAAGTCCAACTGTTGTACCACGTCAATAACCACTTGAGGCGTCATGGTCCTGTATAAAGAACCATAGCATTAATACTTGTCTTTACTAATGAAAGATATGTGGACACGCATACTACTGGTTTTATGCTATTTGTATCAGGTCAAAAGTCTCTCAAACACTCTCTTGTATTTCGAATACCACTGAGGAATTATATACGTGGAATGGAATGGAGTATCACTGCTCTGATATCAAAATAAAAATCGTACTTTATGGTCGTCCCCCATGACACTCCCTTGCTTGGAACGGCTGCTCCGTGAAATTTAGCGTATTTCTACGCTTGCCACACGACCCCACACGCCAAGACCTTTGCAACGATGCCCTCGGATTTCCAATCGTCTGTAAAAGATCTCTCCGGAGGCGGATCTCTAACGAGGCAAGTGTTCTCGTTAGCCAGACCACTTAGGGGCACACCTCTATTTATAGGCTCGGGTTTAAGCGGGTCTGGATCTGGGTTTGAAAGACTTAAACCATTCCAGGAAGGTGCTTTATATGCTAAACACATGAAAATCAGAGCAAAAAAGGAGAGAGAGAACCCCATAATTTTTTTAGGGGTGATGAACTCAACTCCATTATTCTCTTCTTGCTTTTTGCCCCAGATATATAGTGCCACTTGGCATCAACTTTCGTGTCTGATATGGGTGGTGGCAGACTTATAAGCTGCTTAAGCTGGCGGGTGGCTTTTATTTAACTTGAGATCCCTCATACGGACTTCGATTTCGATGCTCTTGGGCTCGTTGGAAAGGTCTCGACGAGTACTACAAGATAGAATGATCATTTTTCTCATTTAGACACTGGATCAGTTCTGGAACTTAGAATTAGCGATTTCCTATACTTAGAGGTCTTACAACCAATGTTGGGGGATGTGGGAGGTTTTCCATTCTGTCATGATGATTGGTCGCAAGGTGGGATACTTGCTGTGAGATTCCCCCATTTGTTGTTGTTGACGAATGACCAGGACAATACCTTGATTGATGCGTGGGATGGTACTCCTTTTTATTTTCGCCCTTTCGGTCAAGGCCCTGAATATCGGTTTCGGTCACCTTTTCGGTGACCGACCGAAACGGAATTTCGGTCGAAATTCGATCGAAATTTCGGTCATTTTTTGTACTAGGGCCCCCATATTTCGATCATTTCGGCCATTTCGACATCGAATTTCGCTGAAATTTGAGGCCATGCTTTCGGTCCGATATTTCAAATCTTTGGATGAGAAATCTTGTGGAGTTGTTGAAGATTCTGGAAGGTTAGGAAGGGCCTTCGTAAGGGCGTGGGTGTGGGTACTGGTGTTCGTTTGATGGACAATTCACTGATTGGAAAGCTTACAAGAGCTTGATAGAGTTAGTGCCTTTTAATTTGGGTAGTTGCAGTAACACATTTTGGAAGGGGGAAGGTGCTTACGAGAATTAAAGCTTTTCTCTGACTCTTAAGGCGTGTGCGATTGATGAGGAGAGATAGGTTGTCTCGATTCTCTCAAGGCACATGCTCTACTAGTGCTCGATGTTTGGAGGCCAACGAAGATGTGAACCACCTCTTTTTCACGTTTGCAAACTTTGTGGGAGAATGAGAGAGCTTTAGGGACACACCACTTAAGACAGACTGCACTGTAAATTTTGGAGTCTATTGGGTCCGATTGCCAGGGCCAGAAGGAAGATAGAGCCAAGGTTGTGGGTTGTTTGGCCCCGTGGCTTGAGAGAAACGTGGTTGTATTTTGTCAGGAAAGATTTTATGGTACAAATGTAATTATTCATGTTACACACATAGAGTTGGATCATAATTAATCTGGCCTTAATAGCCCTGTCTTTGCGACCTTGTAAATTAATGGTGAAGTTTTTTGTGCTTTCACTCTACATGGTGGTCACTTTTTTCCTTAAGAAAAGACATGGAGGAGCTACAAAACAAAAATCTCGAACAAATCGACCATTAAAAGTTTAAAAAAGGGTAACATCGAGCAATATTAGTGCATTATCGATGATATCGGTTAATATATTCAATATCGAGGATAAGTTGCACTGAAAACTTTCCATAAAAAAATTGCTTTGAAAACTTAAATTTCGATTGATACGAAATGATAAACCGATATGTTGCTGATAGTTCGCGATATATTGGCCGATATCTTGTAAACCACTGCTAATGTTGTTGGTGGAAAATGATGATCTATTATTCACGGGAACCCTAGGCTCTCTTATATAGAGGAGAGGCCTAAGGGTAAATTACATAAGACAGACAAAGGAAAATAGAAATAACATAAACAATACATAAGATACGAAAGTGTCTCAACACTCCCCCTCAAGTTGGAGCATAGATATCAATCATGCTCAACTTGGACGAACATTTCTGAAATGGTGCCCTGAGTAATGCCTTGGTGAAGATGTCTGTTGTTTGTTCTCCTGAACTGATATGAGAAGTAGAAATCAAGCCCTTCTGGATCATATCTCTGGTATAGTGGCAATCCACCTCAATGTATTTGGTTCTTTCATAGAATGATGGATTATTTGCAATGAACAAGGTCGCCTGATTATCACACTGTAGCTGCATGGGAAGTGGTACATCGATATACAAATCAGCAAGCACTGCTCGCACCCACATCATCTCTGTGCTTGCTTGAGCCATAGCCCTGTACTCAGATTCAACGCTTGATCTAGCAACCACTGTTTGCTTCTTGCTTTTCCAAGAAACCTGAGAGCTTCCCACAAACACAACAAAGCCAGAAGTGGACTTTCTGTCCTTTGGGCATCCTGCATAATCTGCATCAGCACATGCAGATATTGAAAGAGTTGCTCCCTTTTTGAATAGTAATCTTGCACCTGGAGAAGATTTTAAATATCTCAAGATCATGTATATAGCATCCATATGGACCTATCGAGGCTGCTCCATGAACGGACTCACCCGATTTACTGCAAAGGCAATATCGGGTCTCGTAATAGTAATGTAGAGTAGTTTTCCAACCATTTCTCTTTATCTCCTTTTGTCAACCTCCTCCGTATCATCATCATACAACTTCATACTAGGGTCCATTGGAGTACTAGATGTCGACATCCCACCATACCTGTCTCAACAGGCATGTCCGTAACATATTTCCTTTGGGTCATCATAAGACCCTGAGCTTTCATGGCAAATTCCAATCCCAAGAAATACCTTAGAGTACCAAGATCTTTGGTAAAAAAGTGATGACCCATAAATTCTTTTGCCATCTCCACCCCCTGCACATCATCTCCTGTAACAAGAATGTCATCTACATATACCATAATGACAACAATACCTTTAGTTTTTTTCTGCACAAAGAGTGAGTGGTCTGAATTTGACCTCTTGAAACCTTCTTTCTCAATTAGATCTGACAGCTTCTGAAATCACACCCTCGGACTTTGTTTAAGGCCATATATTGCCTTATGAAGTCTACAAACCTGCTGACACTCCCCCTCAGCAGCAAACCCGGGTGGCTGCTGCATGTAGACTTCCTCCTGTAGATCACCGTACAAGAAGGCATTTTTAACATCTAGCTGAAACAAGGGCCAATCACGTACCACAACCACTGTAAGTAGGATACAGAGGGTAGAATGTCGAGCTACTGAAGAAAAAGTATCCAAGTAATCCACGCCGTAAGTTTGTGTGAACCCTCTTGCTACCAATCTGGCCTTGTACCGATCTAGAGTACCATATGCATGATATTTGATAGTAAAGACCCATTTGCGACTGACAATGGACATACCAGGTGGTGGAGAAACTAAGGTCCAAGTACCACGCGATCTTAGTGCGGCCATCTCTTCCTCATCGCTAAACACCAACAACTATCCCTCAATGCTTCTTGGTAATTCCGTAGAATGTCTACAGTAGATAGTGCAATAGCAAATCTCTGAAAGTCCCCTGTCAGTCTGTGAAGCGAGACCTGCGAGGCAATAGGGTAGGAGGCGTAAGACCGCTTCTGCTTTCGAAGTGCAACAGGTAAATCCAGATTTGTAGAGGCGTCCTGTATCCTGGAGTTATCCCCCTGTAAGGAATGCTGCACAGATATATCTTCAGACCTATCATTAGAAATTTGTAAATCAGAACAAACCTGGGGCGTAGTGACTGATGGGTGTGTGCCAGGAGCAGAGATAGGCCGACATGTGTAGAATTTAGCAAATGGTGGTACAATGGTAGGAGGTTGTGGAGGCGGAGGTGGTGGTAGAGGTGAAGATAGTGCTATTGGTGGTAAACTCAACAAAGGAGGAGGCACAAAGACTCCTTAATCAGAACTTGACGAAACCAACCCGTCACTTGTAGAGGAGAAATATATTACAGATTCAAAAAAGGTGACATCGATACTAATATAATATTTTTGACGCAACGGATCATAACACCGATATTCCTTTTGAGTCCTTGAGTAACCAACAAACACATACTTGACAGCTCTAGGAGAGAGCTTGTCAAGACCTGGAAGTAACTGATGGACAAAGGCCATGGAACCAAACACCCTAGGAGGTAGAGAGAATATTTCTTTTTCAGGGAAGACCGTAGAAAAAGGAATTTTCTCACCCCAAGGCAGTCGAAGGCATGCAATTGACCATGTAATATGCTACCGCTTTCCACATCTCGTTTACACTTCCGTTACAATTTCAAGATAAGTCTTCTAAAACAATCTCCCTGAAGCTTGATTGCTTTAACTGAAGATGCCACCATTTAGTTCTAATGATTTTGGGAACCATCATCTTCTTTACCAACCCTTTTATTTGCACATCCATGACTAGCAAGTGATATTGAGATATCGAGCTCTTTCCTGGGATTACTTTGTAGTCTCTACAGCACAACTGATCTTTTCTCGTCGCAAAGTAACCTATCTGTGTTTTAGTCGGGTCACTCTTACAAGTAATTAAATGCTCCTCACAATTCTTGAAGAGAGTATTTGTTATGAAAAGGTCACAACCCGTTATAATATCCAGGATGACTTTTCTTTCTTCATTTCTATCTTCGAAGCCATGACCTCCATGAATACTAAAAAACTTGTTTAGTCCTTTTCTCTCTGGAGAAAAATGAATTTGTTTGTTTATTAGGACCCCAGGGCTCTCTTATATAGGAGAAAAGCACTGGGTAAATATCATGAGAGGTACATAAGAAAAAAAAATCTATTTGCCCTCCTTCGAGTCAAGTTTTTTGTATAGAACTTTATAAATTTTCAACTTGGCTTCGATTAGAGACTTCTTTGCTTCCTTCTTCGCTATTTTGTACTTTATGACAATTTCTTCTTTTCTATCCTTATACATAGCTTTAAAGAAAGTTCTTTTAATTCTAAGCTTCTCTCGCATCTCTTCATTCCACCACCAAGCCTCCTTTTGGTCTGGAACTCATTCCTTAGACTCGCGTAACATCTCTTTGGCTACCCTTCAGATATAATATGCTACCGCTTTCCAGATCTCGTTTACACTTCCATTACAATTTCAAGATAAGTCTTCGAAAACAATCTCCCTGAAGCTTGATTGCTTCAACCGAAGATGCCACCATTTAGTTCTAATGATTTTGGGAACCATCATCTTCTTTACCAACCCTTTTATTTGCACATTCACGACTAGCAAGTGATATTGAGATATCGAGCTCTTTCCTGGGATTGCTTTATAGTCTCTGCAGCACAACTGATCTTTTCTCGTCGCAAAGTAACCTATCTGTGTTTTAGTCGGGCCACTCTTACAAGTAATTAAATGCTCCTCACAATTCTTGAAGAGAGTATTTGTTATGAAAAGGTCACAACCCGTTATAATATCCAGGATGACTTTTCCTTCTTCATTTCTATCTCCGAAGCCATGGCCTCCATGAATACTAAAAAACTTGTTTAGTTCTTTCCTTTAAACCAATTTACGGTGTATTGTTGGAGAAAAATGAAATTGCTTGTTTATTAGAGGGACCCCAGGGCTCTCTTATATAGGAGAAAAGCACTGGGTAAATATCATGAGAGGTACATAAGACAAAATAAACTATGAAATAACACCAAAGATATATAACTATTTCAACACCCTCGATCAAGCTGAGGCATATATGTCTATCATGCTCAGCTTGGAACATCATCGTTGGAAAGGGCCTCGATTAAGAGCTTTAGTCAAGGTTGCAAAAAGCGGTAGTCGATATTCGATCAACGGGGTCACTGACCAAGGATTAATCGAGAGTCGAGCGATTAATCGGATTTAGTCGGTTTTGAATTTTTTAGTCATTTTAAATATAAATCATTTTAATACATAGATTTGTACATTTTCGATACTTTCATAGTGAAACAAAAGACATAATTGACTTTAAATATAACATTATTGCATATTAGAATAAGTTTGCTTATATATTAACATAGATTTGTACATTTCTATACATTCATAATGAAACAAAAGAAATAATTGACTTTAATATAACACGAAGCATATTAGAATAAGTTTGCTTTTAAAAAACTAAAAAACTAAAAAATATAAAACCTTGATGTAAAAGTCAGGCCGACTAGTCGGCCAACTTTTGCAGGTTTGGCTCTACAATCTGATCTCCAGTAGGAACATGAGTGGTGGATATGATACCCTTCTGGATCATGTCTCTAGTGTAGTGGCAATCTACCTTTATATGTTTTGTATGTTCATGAAATACATGATTATTTGCAATAAAGAGTGTTGCCTGATTGTCACATAGAAGCTGCATATGAAGTGACACATCAATTGCAAGATCAGTTAAAATCGACCTGACCCACATCATCTTTGTGCTTCCTTGAGCTAGAGCCTGTATTCAGACTCTGCACTAGATCTAGCAAGCACTGTCTGCTTCTTACTTTTCCATGACACGAGTGAGCTGCCGAAAAAAATAGCAAAATCAGAAGTAGACTTTTTGTCCCTAAGGCATCCTGCATAATCTGCCTGATTGTCACATAGAACCTGCATATGAAGTGGTAAATCAACTGCAAGATCAGTCAAAATCGACCTGACCCACATCATCTCTGTGCTTCCTTGAGCTAGAGCCCGTATTCAGACTCTGCACTAGATCTAGCAACCACTGTCTGCTTCTTACATTTCCATGACACGAGTGAGCTGCCGACAAAAATAGCAAAATCAGAAGTAGACTTCCTGTCCCTAAGGCATCCTGCATAATATGCGTCTGCACATGCTGTCACAACAAGAGAGGTACCTCTGCTGAATATAAGGCCAGTGCCTGGCAAGGTTGCAAAAGTCGGTAGTCGGTACTCAGTCGGCTGGGTCACTGACTAAGGATTAATCGACAGTCGGACGACTAGTCGGACATTAATCGGTTTTGAATTTTATGATTATTTTAAGTATATAACTCATTTTTATACATATATTTACATAAATTTCATATATTTTTATACTATCATAATAAAATAAATGACGTAATTCAATTTAAGTAAATTATTAAGCACATTATAATGAGTTTGCTTATAAAAACACTAAAACATAAAAAAACATGGTATCTCCAAGCAAAAATTGATCGACTAGTGTACCTAATCGGAATTAGTCGGTACTCGGTCGGCCACCCCACTGACTAGACAAGTCGGACCTACTAGTCGGGCCAGTCGGACGACTTTTACAACACTGGTGCCTGGTGAAGACTTCAAATATCCCAAAATCATATAGACAACATCCATATGAACCTTCGTGGGATGCTCCATGATCTGGCTCATCTTGCTTACCGCAAAGGATATATCTGGCCTGGTGATGGTAGCATATAGTAGTTTCCCAACCAGTTCCATGTATCTCCTCTTGTCTATCTCCTCAGTGTCATCATCATATAATCTCATACTTGGATCCATATGAGTAGTAGCAGGCTTGTACCATGTCATCGTTGTCTCTATTAACAGATCATTAACAAACTTCCTCTGGATCATCACAAGACCATGCTGGTTCCTGGCAAACTCTAATCCAAGAAAGTATCGAAGATTGCCAAGGTCCTTGGTCACAAACTGTTGACCTAGGAACTCCTTGACTGACTGAATACCCTGCTCACCATCACCTGTGACAATAGTATCAACATAGACGAGAATAGCAACAGTACCTCTCTGCGTCCTATGAACAAAAAGTGTGTGGTCCGTAGTGGATCGGGCAAACCCTTGATGCTATATCAACGCCGACAACTTCTGGTACCAAGCTCTCGAACTCTACTTCAAGCCGTAAGTCACCTTGTGGAGCCTACACACCTTCTGAGACTCCCCCTCAGTAGGAAACCCTGGTGGCCATTGCATATAAACCTCCTCCTGTAGATCTCCATAAAGAAACACATTCTTTACATCCAGTTGGTAAAGAGGCCAGTCCCGTGAAACATCAACAGATAGAAGAATGCGTACTGTTGAGTGTCTGGCCAATGGAGAGAAGATATCCTGATAATCCATCCCATAAGTCGGAGTGAACCCACGTGTTACAAGCTTTGCCTTATGCCTTGTAACGATCCACACTGTCATCTGCTCGATGCTTCATCGTAAAGATCCAGTTGCATCCTACAACAGATGCACCTGGAGGGTCAAAAACAACACTCCAGGTGCTACGAGACGACAAAGCGACCATCTCCTCCTCCATGGCAAGTCGTTAACTGCTGTCCTGTAGGCCTTCCTGATATGTTCGCAGGATAGTAATAGCTGAAAGGCCTGTAACAAACCTCTTGTACTCCTCTGACAGATGGTCCATGGAAACATGCGTCGCTAGAGGATATATAGCGTAGTTACGACGTGGCTTCCTTAAGGCAATAGGTATATCGAGGTCATCAGCCTCTTTATTCTTTGGCAGCAGTTCCTTATGCGTAGTATCCTGTATATCAAGTATAGCACCCGTGGCATCAGTGGAAACTGTTGGGAGAAAAATTGAGATTGTTTATTCAAAGAAATCCTAGGCTCTCTTATATAGGGAGAGACCTTAAGGGTAAAGTACAAAATAGTCCAGAGAAAACAAAGAAATAACGAACATGTACATAACATAATAATATCTATCTCTACACTCCCCCTCAAGGTGGAGCATAGATGTCTATCATGCTCAGCTTGGATGAACATCTCTGAAAAGGTCCTCTGAGCAACGGCTTGGTGAATACATCTACAGTCTGATCCCCTGAGCTCTCGTGAGTTGTAGATATCAACCCTCTCTGGATCAAGTCTCTAGTGTAATGGCAGTCAACCTCTATATGCTTGGTTCTTTCATGAAAAGCTGGATTGTTGGCAATGAATAAGGCTGCCTGATTGTCAAACTGAAGCTGCATGGGTAGAGGTACGGCTACATGTAAATCCTCTAGTACTGACCGAACCCACATCATTTCCGTGCTGACTTGCGCCATGGCTCTATATTCGGATTCAGTACTGGACCTTGCCACAACAGTTTGTTTCTTGCTTTTCCAAGAAACCAGAGAGCTTCCAACAAACACTGCGAATCCTGAGGTTGATTTTCGATCCTTAGGGCATCCTGCATAATCGGCATCTGCATATGCCGAGATAGACAAATCTGTGCCTTTTCGAAACAACAGCCCTGAACCTGGAGAAGACTTCATATACCTCAGTATCATGTGTATAGCGTCCATATGAGCTTGTCTTGGCTGCTCCACAAATTGACTCACCCTGCTTTTTGCAAAGGCAATATCAGGTCGAGTTATGGTAATGTAAAGGAGCTTACCCACCATTTCTGTATATCTCCTCTTATCCACTTCAGCAGTATCATCATCATACAACTTCATGCTTGGATCCATAGGAATACTGGATGGTTTGCATTCAGCCATGCCTGTTTCAATCAAGAAATCTGTAATGTACTTTCGTTGGGTCATCACGAAACCCTGTGCATTCCTGACAAATTCCAACCCCAGAAAATATCTTAGGGTTCCAAGGTCCTTTGTAACGAACTGACGACGTAGAAATGCTTTCGCCCGTTCTATGCCCTGAATATCATCTCCTGTAACCAGAATATCATCGACATAGACCATGATAACAACCGTACCTGCCGATGACTTCTGAACAAACAATGAGTGATCTGCATTTGACCTCTTGAATCCCTGTTGTTCAATAAGATTAGAGAGCTTCTGGAACCACGCTCTTGGATTCTTTTTGAGGCCATAAATTGCCTTTTGAAGTCTACACACCATATGCTTCTCCTCCTTAGCAGTAAACCCTGGTGGCTGCCGCATGTAGACTTCCTACTGCAGATCTCCATACAAGAAGGCATTCTTGACATCCAATTGAGATATACTCCAATCACGGACCACAGCCACATATAAGAGAATGCGAAGGGTAGAATATCGAGCCACTGGAGAGAAAGTGTCCATATAATCCACACCATAGATTTGTGTAAAGCCACGCGCAACCAAACGTGCTTTGTACCGATCTAGACTGCCATCTGCATTATATTTAACTGTGAAGACCCACTTACAGCTCACAATAGATGCATCAGGAGGAGGAATAACCAAGGACCATGTGCCACGAGACCGCAATGCACGCATCTCATCTTCCATAGCCAATCTCCAGCAATCAATCTTCATAGCATTCTGGTAGGTCTGTGGTATATCCACGGAAGACAATGCTGCAACAAATCTCTGAAAGTCTCCAGTTAGACGGTGAAACGACACCTATGAAGCAAAGGGATAGGAGGCACATATCCGCTTTTGCTTCTGGATGGCAATAGGAATGCCAAGATCATCTCCTGTCGTACTGGATGGTGTGGTTTCCTCCTGCAATGAAGAATCCTGCACATGTACCATATCTGACCCGTCAGTGGTAATACCGTCTGAACATACCTGAGGCGTGATAGGTGGCTGACGTGTAGCCTGAGCAGGACCTGACCGACGTGTATAGAATTTTGGTAGAGGTGGTATGGGAGGTCGTGGAAGAGGTGGAGGTGGAGGTGGTGGTGTTGACGATGACGCTGAGGTAGGAACAGGAGGAGACTCAGGTGAACTCCAAATAGGAGGTGGAGGTACATAGACATCATCATTGGTAGTGGATGGAACCAGTCTGTCACCTGCAAGAGAAAAATACATAACAGACTCAAAGAATGTGACATCGGCACTAACGAAGTATTTTTTGTTTATGGGATCATACCACCGGTAGCCCTTCTGAGTCCGAGAATAACCGACAAAGACACACTTGACAGCTTTAGGAGAGAGTTTGTCAAGTCCAGGAGACAGAAGATGAACAAAAGCCACAGTACCAAAGACACGTGGAGTTAGTGAGAATAATTCCTTGTCAGGAAAAATGATAGAGAGAGGTATTTTCTCACCCAGAACAGAAGATGGCATACGGTTGACCAGATAACACGCGGTAAGAACAGCATCCCCCCAGAAAGAAATTGGAGCACAACTCTGAATCAATAGGGTTCGAGTAATGTCAAGGAGATGGCGATGCTTTCTTTCCGCCACTCCATTCTGCTGAGATGTGTACGCACAAGTGGTTTGGTGAATAATGCCCTTTGATGAAAGAAATTGAGAAAGGGACCGTGTGCAAAATTCTAGGGCATTATCTGTACGAACATATTTGACAGTAGAAGCGAAAACATTTTGCACTTCATTAATTAAATTCTTGATCACTTCTCCTGCTTCAGATTTATTCTTTAAAAGAAAGACCCAAGATACACGAGAGAAATCATCCACTACCACTAGATAAAATCTGTGCCCCTGATGATCGGGTACACGACTTGGACCCCATATATCTATATGAAACAACCCAAATAGGGAGCTACTGCTCCGACTCTAACGATAGGAAAGCTCGACCGATGATGCTTTCCCAACTGACATGCTTCACAGCGAAAGGACGAACTGGGAGAGATCTGAGGTAGAAGATTGCGTATTTTCTGGAGCGGAAGGTGACCAAAGCGTAGATGCCAGATGTACGGAGAAACTGGTCCGGCAGAATGAGAGGAAACACCAGCATAGGAATTCCGAACCGGCCTATATAGACCATTCTGCTCAGAGCCACATCCAATCACCCTGCCCGTTAGTATGTCTTGAAAAATAAGAGAAGACGGGTCAAATATTGCACGACAATGCAAATCCTTCGTAATCTGACTAATAGATAACAGATTCATCGAGAACTCAGGAGCATGTAGGACATTCTGTAGATGCATAGTGGAGGATAAGAAGACCTCCCCCTGTCCAACAAGGGGGGAATGAGTACCATCTGCGATCTGCACTGAGCGGTCGTGAGGAATGTCCCTGTAGGACTCAAGTCTATCTCGATCTCGGCAGAGATGATGTGTGGCACCCGAATCTATGATCCAATCAGAGATATCATGAGACGGTGTAAATGCAGTAGATCTACCTGAGGTACTAGCAGCAGCAGATGAATTGGCGGAGGCTGTAGCAGCAACATCTGAAGGTCTACCAGACGAATCACCAGATGATTGTGGCATAATATCGCGGAGACGTGCCACAAGTTCCTCAAAACGGTTATCTGCAGTAGATGCCAACTGGGACTGAGAGTGCTCTGCAACACGTGCCGATGCTAGGAACCCATGCTTAGAATAACATGTCTCCTCCGAGTGTCCTGTGCGGTGACAATAGGAACATGGCTGACTAAAGCGACCACCTCTTCCCTGGGGTCCACGTCCACGTCCACGACCTGAAGACGGGCAACCTCTCCCACGCGAAATAGCCATCGCCGATGGGGGTGGAGTAGAAGAACTGGAAGGAACTGTAATGCGACTGAGTCTCCTGTAAACATCCTCCACTGGAGGAATAACCACATCGGCTAAGATCTGAGAACGGGCGGCGTCATATTCAGGATCAAGGACCACAAGTAGGACGTCCACCATGGTGGCATTCCGAAATGTCTTCTGTTGTTCAGGAGTCGCTGTGAGTGGGATAGTACTGTATAACTTCTCAAACATCCCCCTCAGGATGTGTATAGGGAGTGAAGAGGTCTGCCGCTCTGCTTCATCGTGAATATGTCATGCTGAAGCTGTAACATCTTGGTCTCATTTCGCACCTGCGAATATGTAGCAGCTAGGATATCCCACATCGCCTTAGCAGTGGGCTGATGGAGGACATCGTTGGCAATCTCCATCGTCAATGTACCTGACAACTAGGCCTTTGCATAGGCGTCATCTGCCTCCCACGAGGCATATATCCCTGTCTTCTCTGCTGGCTCATCCTCGGTAAGAATATGCTTCTTACCATTCGACTTCATGAAGCTCATGAACTGCATCGCCCAGAGCTCGTAATTCGACCCGTCCATCTTGACTATTAGCGCAGGACCTTTGAATGCACCTATGGAGGGTATATCAACATTCGACTCTTACATATTGTCGCTGGAGAAGAACTAGGGTTTGTAGACAAAGTGATAGATGTCTACACAAACTGCATAGGATTCGAGTGCGTATGTAGACGTTACGCACTCAAATCCATCTTTCCGGAGGAAGAGACGAGAACGGGCACGCATGGGATCGGCTAGGGCACGCGGGAAGCTGGGCTACGGCCGCCGGGTGGTGATGGCGGCGGGATTAGGGAGTCGCCTGGGGGCTGGCGGTGGGAGTAGCGGGCCGCCGGGGGGGTTGGCGGCGGCGGCAAGGGGCTGGCGGAGGGACTAGGAGTCGCCGGAGGGCTGGCGGCGAGAGTAGGGGACCGCCGGGGGGGGGGGGGGGGTTGGCGGCGGGGCTGGGTTCAACCAGTGGCGGCGGCGGGATGGGGATGTGAGAGAGAGAGGAGAGAGGGCGGCGGGTGGGGAGAGGGAGAGAGCCCTAGGGTTTGGGCTCTGATACCATGTTGGGAGAAAAACTGAGATTGTTTATTCAAAGAAATCCTAGGCTCTCTTATATAGGGAGAGACCTCAAGGGTAAAGTACAAAGTAGTCCGGAGAAAACAAAGAAATAACGAACAGGTACATAGCATAATAATATCTATCTCTACAGAAACAATGTGTTCACTACATACCTTGGGCATGCTGGATGACAAGGGAGGCGTAGGAGCATAGAGATAAGTAGAGGACCTGCGAGTGTAAAACCAAAGTAGGAACTGAGTTTGGGTAGCCGGAGGTGGAGGTGGTGGAAGTGGAGGTGGAGGGGACTGAGTCTCAATACGAGTGGTTCTCAGTGATGATAACGAGGTGGAGGAATAAAGATATCCTCACTAGAGTCAGCACTAGAAAACCTGTCACCTGTAGGAGAAAAATACGTAATAGACTTAAAAAATGTGTCACCAGCACTCGCATAATATTTTTTCCCAATAGGATCAAAACATCTATACCCTTTTTGGGTACGAGAATAATCGACGAACACACATTTGACAGCTCTAGGAGAGAGCTTGTCATGTACAGGAGTAAAATTATGGACAAAATCAATTGATCCAAAAACTCTAGGGGTAAGGGAGAATAAGTCCTTCTCGGGAAACATAATCAAGAAAGGAACTTTTTCTCCAAGGATAGTAGACAGTATGCGGTTCATCAAGTAACATGCAGTGAGAACCACATCACCCCAGAACGAATGAGGAGCTCGACTATGAATCAAAAGAGTCCCCGTGACATCCAAGAGATGACAGTGTTTGCGTTAAGCAACACCATTCTGCTGCGAAGTGTAAGCATACGAAGTCTGATGAACAACACTTATAAATCTAAGAAAATCAGACAACTGTAAAGTAGAGATCTCCAAGGCATGTCATTGCGAATAAATTTCACATTAGTAGAAAAAATGTTCTTAATCTCAATAAGAATATATTTGATAACATGACCATCTTCACACTTATTCTTCATTATAAATACCCAAGATAATCTAGAAAAAAACATCTAAACAACAACCATATAAAACTGATGTCCTTGATGATCAAGAACACGACTAGGACCCCGAGTATCAAAGTGAACCAACTCAAACAACTGACCACCATGACGACTCTGACGACTCGGAAAAGAGGAACGATGGTGCTTCCCAAGCTGACATGCCTCACACTCAAAACTAGTATGAGTAGATATTTACGGGAGGACATGACACAACTTCTGCAGAGGAAGGTGTCCAAAGCAAAGATGTCACATAAACGGGGAAGCAGATCCAGACGGGATAGTAGCAGCCCCCGCACAAGGAGGTTGGACAAGTCTGGAAAGTCTGCTCTGCTCACGGCCACATCCAATCACCTTGCCCATGAGTATGTCTGAAATACAAGAGAAGGATCAAATATAGCACGACAATGTAAATCTTTTGTAATATGATTAATAGACAAAAGATTGATATGAAATGGAGCATGTAAGACATTCTGCATACGCATCGAGGGAGTTAGAACAATCTCTCCCTGTCTAACAATAGGTAGACGAACCCATTGGCAATCACTACTGATCTACCCGAAGGGATAGACCTGTAAGAAGTAAACTGTGCTCGATCGCCACACATATGATGAGATGCTACATAGTCCATGATCCAGTCAATCAAATCTGAACCGCTACTACTGGTAAGGGCATAAGCAGTACCTGACGAGCTCGAGGAGGCTCTAGCAATATGTGTAACATTTGAAGACCCTACGGGCGAAGTAAGGAGTAGTCATCATCTCTCGCAGCATGGAAACAATATCATCACAACGTACATTATGAGCTAGAGCAGGAGTAGAAGTAGGCTCGATATGCTCAACAACTCGAGAAGATGCATGATACCCATGCTTCTGATAACATGTCTCCTCAGAATGATCATGACGGTGGCATTGTGAACATGGACCTCGCTGACGACTCCCTCGTCGACCACGTGGTCCTCAGCTATGGAACTGTGAAGTACCCCCTCTGCTACGAGAGGCTACCACAACATAAGAAGTTTGAGCCACAATAGTTGAGGGTGTAGTAATTCTGCTCACCCTCTTGTAAACATCCTCCATCGGAGGTATCGTCTCTCCAGAAGTAGTTGAGTACGTGCATCATCGTACTCAGAGACCAGAGATGACAAAAATGCTCATGTCACAATTGCATTCCGATACGCTTGTTGGTGCTCAATGCTAGTAGTAATAGGCATGAAGCTATGCAGACGCTTAAACATACCTCTAAGATGCGAGAAGTGTGCATGAAGAGGTCGACCATTCTGCTTGGTCAAAAAAATATCAAACTGCAACTGTAAAATTTTGCTCATTTTTCGCCTTCCCATATATGGTTGCTAAGGTATCCCACATAGCCTTTGTTGTGGGTTGATTGACAATATCATTGGCAATCTCCGTGATGAGCGTTCCGGAGAGCCAAAAGCGAGCATAGGCATCATCTTGCTTCCAAGAAGCATTAGCCCCAGTCTTGTCATTCGGCTCTAGATTTGTCGAATGTGTTCCTTGTTATGGCACTACACCAAGATGCGAAACTGCATGGAGCACAACTCGTAGTTGGTCCTATCCATCTTCACGATGGGAGCCAGGCCCTTGAAGGCATCAGACGAAAGAACATCCCCCTTGTTTTCTGACTTGCTAGCAAGAACGCCGAAATCCGGAACAAAACTGAGGAGTAGACCGTTCTAAATGAGTCTACACAATCACATATAGAGGATTGGTTGTATTTGTAGACTCATATAACCATCCTCATCTCATGTTGTTGTAGGCTAGGTCGTACGGGCGCAAAGGGCAACGACTCACATATATGCACATAGATGCATGAGAGATGCACACAGATGGACGTAGGTGCACGTAGAATGCTCGCAAGATGCACACAGGATGCACACATATGTGCGCAGATGCACGACAGATGCATGAAGGCGCACGTAGGTTGCATGTAGATACGCGCGGATGCACGCCAGATGCGCGCAGGTGTACACAAGGTGCACGTAGATACGCGCAGATGCACTTGGCACACAACGCGAGGCGCATGGTGCCGCAGTAGGCTGGCGTACGGTGCGGGGTGCAGATGCACGCCAGATGGGCGCAAGTTGCCACAATGCACTAGGCGCACAACACGGGGAACATGGGCACGAGGGGTTGTTGGTGCGCACGCAAGGGGTGGTGGCTTCTTGCCGGCAGTGGCGCGCATTGGGGGGGTATAGGGTTAGGGTGGGATGATACATGGACCCCAATCTAGGACCGTTGCTCGGATACCATGTTTGAGAAAAATGAAATTGCTTGTTTATTAGGGGACCCCAAGGCTTTCTTATAAAGGAGAAAAGCACTTGGTAAATATCATGAGGTATATAAGAAAAAATAAACTATGAAATAACACCAAAGATATATAACTATTTCAACACGTATTAACTTATATTATATTCATAACTTCTTCTTCCAACACCAATTTTAGCAAATTAACCCAATTAGCAAATCTTTGCACCTTAACCACCTTTTCTTTCAAATCCTTATGAACAACCACTCCAACACCATTTCTACCCCTTCTCGATCTCCCTTGCTTTCTCTCCAACCCATTTTGTCTCTTAGAGACAATATATGAATTTTCCTTCTTTCCATCGTATCTACTATCTCCATCAATTTGTCATTTAAAGTGCCAGTATTCAAACTATCTATCCTCAACTTCTTTTGCAACATCTTTTGGACTAACTTCTTTACTCACACGCGCCCATCATGCGAGAATGCTTGCAAATTTTGGACTATATCTGGGTGACTATTGGAAAATAATAACTTTTAAAAAATAACAACTATAAAAAAATCAGTTCTTGTGGATTTAGTCAAATATATTTATAATACAAGTGTATCACAGACATTTCTAAGATAAAGTATGAGTCATACATATTATGCTGAACATTTATTGGTATCGATATGGAGAATCCCATATTGAGGGCATATAATTTGGAATGCTAATAGGGTATATATATTAAAATAATACAATGGTGAGCTATGATATTGGTTATAGATCTAAAGAATCTCATACTGAGTGGTATATACATGATATGTAATATTTAATGGGCTATCGTAATAAAACAACAACAATAACGGAGCCTTTTCCCACATTAAGCAGGATTGGCTACATGGATTTTTTTACCCCAATTCAGATCTATCTTGGGTCATTCTCGGGCTCAGATCCAAAAAACTAAGATCCCTTCAGATAGCTTCCTTTTAACACTTCTCGAGTCTTCATTGTCCTCTTTTAGCCTGCTCAATATCCCAAATCCCACTATTGTATTAAAAAGAAATATAAAAAAGCAGCTATGAAACATGCTTCTTTTTGGGCCATTTGATATATTTATGCACAAATTGGACTTCTAATTTCCTTTTTTGTGCTCCTTTTTTACCTTTTCATTTCAGGTTTATGAAAATAATTGTGAAATATGTTTTTTTCAATCAAAATTTGATGTGTTTGTCATTGTTTCTATGAAATACCAAACACTTAATGAGGTGTGAATAATGAGCTTTACTATTCAATTTAAGGAAATGTTGTAAATCATAGGAACGAGGGAAAATATATTTTTTGCCTTTTTCATTTCATCATCAGGCCAAAGAAAGAAGAAATTGGAAGTGTTTGATAAAATCAATGAGTAAAATAATGCTATCTATTTAATTATGAGAAACATCACTAACACAAGTTTAATTTTTACAGTATAAAAAGGGGTAATAATTTATTCTAAAAAATGGGTATAGATACTGTTGAGATATTAGTTATCTTTATATTGTTTTCTTATTTTCTATTTATTGTCTTCTTCTTGTACTTTGCCTAATAGGTTCCTCTACATGGTATCAGAGCGATGGTCCTAGATCGGAGTTCCCTTATTCCACCAAACCCTAACCCTACCCGCACCCTCTCCCCTCCCCTCGCTAACCGTCGTCGCTGCCGGCTACCTCTCCCGTCGCCCGAGCCGCCGCCCCCGACTGCTGCAGGTCGCCCCCGATCGCTGTCGGCCCCCTCCAACTGTTGGGCCACTGCCCGACCCCTCTGACTGCCACACGACCCCTCCTGCCGCCGCCCAGGGCACATCCAGACTCCTCCGGCCGCTACCCAAGCTGCTCCCATACTGCCAAGGTCCTCCCAACCCTCCCGGACCACCGTCGACCCTCCTCTGTGCTTCCATACGCCTCTACAGCCCGATCTGTAGTCCGTATCGTTCTGATTTTAACTAGAAAACGTGATTTCGGACCTTTAAATTGTGTTTTTCGGCCCTAGCAAGCAACGGAGATTGATGGGGGATGGTTGTATGAGCCTACACGTTTAACCAATCCTTCGTATGATCGTATAGATTCGTTCATATCGGTGTCCTCCTCAGTTGAGTTTCGTTGTTCGACCGTTTTTTCATCATGTCAGAGAATAAGGGTGATATTTTTTCATCCGGAGCCTTCAAGGGCCCGACTCCCGTCGCTAAGATGGATGAGACCAACTATGAGTTGTGGTCTATGCAGTTTCTCACTCTCATGCAGTGCAACAACAAGGAACACATCCATACTGATCTAGAACCAACAAATAAGACCGAGGTTAATGTTTCTTGGAAGCAAGATGACTCATATGCATGGGTTTGGTTTTGTGGGACCCTTACCACAGAAATAGCCAATGATAATCTGAATCAGCCCACCGCCAAGGCGATGTGGGACACTTTGGCATCCATCCAGCTCAAGCGAGGAATGAAGCCAAGATTCTTCATCTACAGTTTGATATCTACAAGGCTAAGCAGAATGGTCGTCCTCTGTATGTGTACTACTCTTCTCTTTGTAGCATGTTTGAGAAGCTTCATAACTGCATGCCTATTACCACATCTACTGAGCAGCAGAAGACATATAGGAACCCCACGATGGTTGGAGTCTTCATGGTTGGTCTTGATCCAAAGTGTGATGCTACTCGTACTCAGCTTCTCACCGGAGCTACTATACCTCCCATAGAGGAGGCCTATAGCCGTCTCAGCCAGATTATCATGCCCTCCACAACCACTTCTTCGCTCTCTTCAACGATGGCCACTTCTCGTGTCCGAGAAGGGACGATCCAGTCCAGAGGATGTACCCCTCGTGGCAGAGGCTATGGAAGCCAATGTGGCCCTTGCACATATTGTTGTCGACCTGGACATGCAGAGGATACATGCTATCATAAGTACGGATATCCTGCTTCTGATCACTTAGTAGAATAGGTTAAGCCCTCAGAGACTCTAGCTTTCCAGACCGACCCTCGCTTGGATGATATTGTCTCTCGCATTTGAGAGATCATGACTCCTACTGCTGACACCACCACTACAGATACCGCAGCTGCAACTAGAGCATCTTCGAGCTCCTCAGATATTACCTATGGTTTTATTGGCAGTACTGGTGCAGACATGATACAATGGATTGTGGACTCTAGTGCTTCCCATCACTTATGTGGAGATAGAGCACAACTAAGGTCCTATAGAACTATACCACCTGATAGATGGGTTGTCATTGCTAATGGTGACTACTTACCCATTACAGGACACAGGGGTGCATTTAACGCCATCCATTCTCCTTCGGAATGTTTTACATGCTCCTGACTTTCAGATGGATTTACTTTCCATTAGTTAGATTACTAAGGATCTGCATTGTCGTACCATTTTTGACACTTCGTCTCTTGTGTTTCAGGAAATACCCAAGGACAGGATGATTGGATGTGGCCGTAAGCAGCGGGGGCTCTACAGACTGATCCAACCTCCTTATGCTGGCATTTCTACTATACCTATGGGACTAGTCTCTCAATATATGTGGCACATTCGTTTTGGCCACCTTCCTCTGCAGAAGCTGTGTCATGTTCTCCCTCAGATTTCTACGAGATCCTCCTTTCATTGTGAGGCATGCCAGCTTGGGAAGCGTCACCGTTCATCCTTTCCATCCTATCATAGTCGGAGCAGTTCTCAGTTATTTGAGCTCCTTCATTTATACATCTGAGGTCCGAGTTGTGCTCCTGATCACTAGGGACACCATTTTTATCTAGTTGTGGTCAATGATTTCTCTAGACTTTCTTGGGTCTTTTTATTGAAGAATAAATCTTGAGGCTGGATTTGTGATCAAATATTTTATTATTGAGATAAAGAATATCTTTTCTGCCAATGTTAAATATCTTTGCTCTCATAATGCCTTAGAATTCTGCACCTTACAACTTTCTGAGTTTCTTAGATCTCTTGGCATTGTTCACCATACCTCATGTGCATATACTTCCCAGCAGAATGGTGTTGCCGAGCGCAAACACCATCACTTACTTGATGTGGACAGAACCTTGTTGATACAGAGTCGTGCTTCTCACACTTACTGCGGCGATGCTGTCCTTATTGCATGCTATTTGGTGAACCGCATGCCCTCGTCTGTGTTGGGAGAGAAGATTCCTTTCTCGATTGCATTTCTCGAGAAGGATCTTTTCTCCCTTACACCTCGTGTATTCGGATCTATTGCCTTTGTTCATGATGTCTCTCCAGGTAATGACAAGCTCTCTGCTAGAGCTGTCAAGTGCATGTTTGTCGGCTACTCTCGTATCTAGAAAGGGCAACGTTGCTTTGATCTGTTAAGACGGAAATACTTTGTTAGTGCTGACATTACTTTCTTTGAGCCTGTTATGTATTTTTCTCCTACAAGTGACAGACTAGCCCCATCTGACTCTGACGAATTAGATCTACATGCCTCCACATCTTACTGTCATTCCTCCACCTCCCTTTACTCCCTGCCTACCACTACCTCCTCAGCCACCACCACCACCTACACCTACACCTACTCATGCCTTTACACCTGCTCCTATGGCTCCACCTTTTATTGTGACTCATTTTTTGCCACGTGTTTTTATTCGTAGGTCTCGCTTGGTCCCCCTGCTCACGGGTCTTGCCTGTCATCAAACACGCCTCAGGTATGTAATGAACACATTGTTTCTACTGATGGCACTACTGAGTTGTCTGTGCAGTAGGATTCCATACAGGGTGAGCAGGTGCCTTCTCAAGAGGGGATTTACCTTGGCAGATGATCTTGATGTGCCGATTGCTCTGCATAAGCCAAAACATAAGTGTGCTACTTATCCTCTTGCAACCCAGGTTTCCTTGAGCAAGCTGTCAGATGGTTTCAGGAGATTTACCTTGGCACTATCAGTTGTGGAGATACAACGGACTATCAAGAGACTCTTCAGAACAATCAATGTATGTTAGCCATAGAGGAGGAGATGGCTGCGCTACAGTCACGTGGTACGTGGAGTTTTGTTTCTGCTCCAGTTGACGCATCCATTGTGGGATGTAAATAGGTGTTCACTGTGAAATACTGTGCGTGTGGTAGTGTGGATCATTATAAGGCGAAACTTATGACACGTGGGTTCACCCGTGCAAATGGGGTGGACTATCAGGATACTTTCTCTCCAGTTACCAGACATTCTACTCTGCGTATTTTACTTTCTGTTGCCGTGACACGAGATTTTCCCCTTTACCAGCTTGATGTGAATAATGCCTTCCTCTATGGTGATCTACAAGAGGAGGTCTACAAGCAGCAACCACCTGGGTTTGCTGCTGAGGGGGAGTGTCAGAATGTTAGCAGGCTACACAAGGCTATCTATGGCCTTAAGCATAGTCAAAGAACATGGTTCCATAAGGTCTCGGACTTGATAGAGCAACAAGGGTTTGTGCGATCGACTGTCGATCACTCCTTGTTTATGCAGAGGACCCAGAGAGGTACTATTATTATTCTTGTTTATGTTGATGGCATTATTGTTATAGGAGATGACAAGCAAGGCATTTAGGGTGCCAAGGACTTCCTAGTTCAGTAGTTTGTGATCAAGGACCTTGGACATTTACGTTATTTTCTTGGACTGGAGTTTGCCAGGAACCAGTGAAGTCTTGTGATGACCTAGAGGAAGTACGTTACAAATCTTCTTTCAGAAACATGCATGGCATATTGCAGACCTGCGACTACTCCTATTGACCCGAACATGAAGTTCTATGATGATGACACTGAGGAGATCAACAAGAAGAGGTACATGGAGCTTGTTGGCAAGCTATTATATGTGACTATTATCAGGCTTGACATATCCTTTGTCGAGAGTAAAGTGAGTCAATTTATGGAGCAACCCAAACGAGCACATATGGATGCAGCCCATATCAGTGTTCACGAAAGCGGTTTGTGTGGCCGCATATGCGTATGCGGTGCCCTCAGCGCACCGCTTTCCTCAAGCCCCCCATTATGCGTCATGTGCGCTTATGCGGGCCGTATATGCGGGCTATGCGGCCGCATATGCGATCTGTGCGGCCGCATGCACATTATTTATTTATTTTATTTTATTTTTTTAATTTGTGCCATGTTTTGTTGTGTTATTTGTGTCATGTTCTCCTTACTTTTGCATGTATGCCAACCAACCATTCCATGACCATTTAAATCCATCGTCAAAGTAGTTGTACTGTGAGATTGGAGTAAACACGCAAAGAAGAAAAAGAATAATATACTAATAATTTAGCAAACTAATTTAGTCAACTAATAGTTATTATGAATGCTATTATATATAAAGTTCGTACTTTTGATGGAGGATCAATTATAAATATAACGACAGAGATAAATGACATTATATTCAACAATAGAGATATTTTGTGCGCTAACTTTTTTATTTTGTTGATTGTTGTCAATTATTTTGTGTGCTAACCGTTCTATTGTAGTATTGATATTTGATTGATAGAGATTGTTTTGAACTCTATATGAAAGTTATTTTCCTTAGATCTTTTGTTGGACCACAATTATACATAAATTTAGTTCTGTTGTAGTCACTTTTGTATTTATTTATTTATTTTTAAATAAAAATTAGGAACAGTGTAGAACTGCATATACTCCGCATATGCCCTCGCATACCAATTAAGCGCTATTCAGTGACCTGTCCGAACGCATACGCATACCGCTTTCCTGAACCTTGGTCCATATGGTTTTGAGATACCTGGAGATTTCACCTGGTACGAGACTTCTTTTCTGCAGAGGCACATCTCTCTTTGTTACGACACGTGCAGATGCAGATTATGCTGGGCGTCCAAAGGATAGAAAGTCTACATCAGGCTTTGATGTGTTCATATGGAATTCCCTAGTTTCATGGAAGAGCAAGAAGCAGACTGTGGTTGCCAGATCGAGTGCTGAGTTAGAATACAGGGCCATGGTGCAAGCTATCTGATGAATATGTGATTTATCATTTTATTTAGTGTTCATTATCCTCTTCATTTAAACTATTTAATAAAATATGTACATAATTAACTTAAATTAACTTCTGCTTTATGTAGTTAATTAACCCTAGTGAGTGTATATTTCTATGCATATTTGTTTGAAATAAGAAAGTTAAAATTCCCTTATAAATATTACCTGTATTATATCATATTTTTCCATATTTTTATCTATTTTCACTAACTCAGAATTGAATAAAATCAATTCCGTAGTGTATATTACTATCACTAATAAATGAAAAATACCAAAAAATACTAACTTGTAAAATTGACTAATAAAATCTTAACCCTAGTTTAAGACTAAAAGCCTTAAAACGTGAATATCTCTCTCATACTGTCTCCTATGAACCCCTACTCACTTTTGAATTAATGTATATTCAATTACCTTCAAAACAAGATCAATTTTAAAAGAAATAGAGTTCGTATGTGAAACTTGAGTTTTGCCCCCTCATTGTATATTGTACATATGTCCCTTTATTTTTATTCATTTTATCTTTTTATTTTCTTAAATATTAAAAATCCAAATAATTAGATTAAGTCGTAAATATTTATTTTATTGGATTTTTATTTTTGATTTTTTATCTTATTTATCTCATTGTATATTGTACATATGTCCCTTTTTATCTTATTTCTGATCCGCACCCGCTGCTTTGCCTCCCGCGATGGGGCGCCTCCACCTCCTCTCGTTGCACTCCTAACTCCACCTATACTTTGGGTGAAATATCCTTAAGTATAGACATAATATCAAGAGCTGAGGTGACAGGGGAGGGATCGAAGAATGAATAACCCGAGGGCGCTCACCCCCTCTCCCCCATACTTAGGATGAACTGTTTCCTAAGTATAACACTGATGAATGTGGTGAGGACAATACTGAAGAATGAATTTGAAGAATGAAAATGAAAAGAAGAAAAAGATTAACTGATCAAAATTTTTTTCCATGCCTCATCTGATTGCATTGATGCTACGACATTGAGATCTTCACAGTAGACCTTCTGACCTGATGCTGATGGATGTGCTTGTCGTGTCATTTTTTGACCTTGTCCTTGTACATGAGCTTCTTGTCATATGCATAGTCGCAGAATTCGAGAAGTCACTTCAGATCCAACTTTCTGTTCTTTCTAGCCTTTTTCGAATCTAAATTACATACATTAATTGACCAAAAAGATTTATGAATAAGTTCCACGAGCAATTGGCATGGCTTGTCGTACACCAGGCGGTAGGGAGACATTCCTAACGGTGACTTGTATGCAGTTTAATAAGACCAAAGAACTGAGTCGAGTAGTGAAAGATATAGAGGAATTCTCAAGTGCATCACGGAAGCGTGTGGATCATATCGTGTACGATCGAGAGCGACTAGTCACACTAGTTGCTCGATGCAACGAAATTTAAAAAATTTCAATCGATGAAACCACATGATTCGAGAACACTTCTTGGATCGTTTCATCTAACATCATAATTGGTAACGGAAAACCTCTTATAACGTGGTTGTGATCAAGCCTTTAAGAGAAAAGACCTCCTTTCTCAAGTCCGATCCGTCGGAGGAGACGTTTGCAAGCACAGAGATGAGTCACGTGCTTCTCGCAATCTAAGTCGATAATCCAAGCAATGGATCTCCTGATCTTTGTCTTACGAGATCAAACGCCTTCTTCATGCGCGAGATGCACCGAAGAAGACGGAGATTCGAGAGTCGTCGAAGCGGCAGCACAACGACGATGCGATGACAAAGAGAACCTTCTCTCTATGTGAAGAGTGGACGACCACTCAAGGAGAGGGAGAAGATTTGGCATGAGAAATAAGAGAGAGATGGTGTTGAGATTAGGGAGAAAGTCAGTTGTAGCTGATCTCTCTCAGGATGTGATCCCCATCATGGGACTCCTTGCGAACAAGCTTACAATGGTCGAGAGGATCGACCGAAGAATTGACGAGTTAGACATGAGCATCTCCAAGATATCCAGACAGATGGAGTTAACAGAGAAGGAATCTAAGATAAAGATACCTGCCATGATTGCAACCACTGCTCCCGTATACTGAGTTCACCATGTTCAGGAGCAGCCGACATCATGGCAACCCCAACTGTAGGAGTAGGACCAGTCCTACACCCATTCTTTCCAGCAGCAACCTCCATCCACAGAGATGGTTCAGGAGGAGCCTCCATCGGTTTGGGAGGTGAATGGAGTGTGGTATACTCAGGACCCTTCCAGGTCGGGAAGTACAGGGGACTAACAGGATTCCAAGCGTCACCCGGCCTTTTACAACGCCACATTCACCTCCGCACCACCTCCTTCACAACAAAGCCTTGGATTTTATCCACTCCAGCAGCAACGATATCAGTACCGTCAGTATGACTCACATGGCCATTACCGGGCAGGCCAGCAGGGCCCGCAGTTTCAACAGATACCCCAGCACCAGCACCTGCAGAGACCACCCCGGCCAACTGGGTCATATACCCGAATTTACCTTCGCTATTTATGTGGAATAAGCGTTAAATTTCGTTGCAGACGGGTAATTCAGATCAATAAAAAACTGCTAAAATTTATTATCCAATTAAAAGCGAGCAGTCAAATCTTTGTTTTACTTGGGCAAGCTCAAGGTCGAACTTAGGGAGGCCACTGTCTCCTTATATTGATTATTAGGCGATCTAGAAGCTAGGTTTTCAGGGATTTTTTTTCGTATTTTTTTAATGCAAAAGAAATGCCAATGCACAAATGCAATTGAACTAGGTTATTCAGAAATCAAGCAAATTAGCTAAATTGATTTTAATGCGAAATCAATCCAATTTAGCCAAATTGTATTTTTCTTAGATACTTAATCCAATGATGAATGCAAAATGTAAATGCAACAATGAAGAATGCAAACTTTTTAGGGGTTTTATGCAATTTTTCGTGTAATAAGAATGCAAAATTAATGAAATTCTTACTGGAAGTTAAACATGATGAAATGTAACTACAATATTTTTTTGGAATTTTCTGACACTGAATTTTTTTTATGAATTTTTTAATGGAAACTGTTGACGTATATGTTGACGCACAGACTACTTTGTATCTCTTTGTTATTTTATTTTCTTGTTAGTCTTCTTGTGTAATTTACCCATAGGCTACTCTCCTATATAAGAGAGCCTAGGGCTGAGGAATAGAATAACTTATTCGCGTTTCCCAACATGGTATCAGAGCGACGGTCCTAGACCGGAGTTCCTGGAACCATAACCCTAACCCTACCCGCCGGCCCTCTCTCTCTCTCTCTCCTCTTCTCTCCGCAGATCGGCGCCGCCCCTTCCCCAGGCGCACATCTCCAGCGCCTTCTCAGGCGCACCAAGGTGGATCTGCGGCGGGATCTCCAGCGTCCTCTCCGATCCAGGCGCATCGGCGCGCACCACGCACATCAGCGCCCATAGGCGCACATCGGCGCGCATAAGTGCACCAGGCGCATCAGCGCACCAGGCGCATCAACGCGCATCTGTGCACATCAGTGCACATCAACGCACACAGGCGCACATCGGCGCACATAGGCGCACACTCCAGGCGCACATCCAGCCGCGCATTGACGCACATCCAATGCGTCAAGTCTGGTAGCTAGCGTGCGTGTACACGTTTTTCAACCCTAAGCCCCAGATAATCAACATGGGATTAGTTGCTTGAAGTCTACACATGCAACTAATCCCGTCTATGTCTTTGTAGACGAGTATTATCCATTGCAGTTCGCTCCAGTCTTCCGTATCCAGTATGTCAGAAAGCAAGGCAGATATCCCGTCCATGGGCGCATTTCGTGGTCCAGCGCCCATTGTCAAGATGGATGGTACGAACTATGAACTGTGGGCAATGCAGTTCATGAGTATGATGAAGTCTACGGGCAAGAAACATATTCTCACAGAGCCCGAGCCTGCAGAGAAGACTGGAGTTCATGCCTCATGGGAGGCAGACGACGCATATGCCAAGGTGTGGCTGTCTGGTACATTGGCTATTGAAATCGCCAATGATATTCTCCATCAACCCACAGCCAAAGACATGTGGGACATCCTTGCTGCGACTTATTCTCAGGCAAAGAATGAGACGAAGATTCTGCAACTACAGCATGATATATTCACCATAAAGCAGAATGGACGCCCGTTACATTCCCTCTATACATCTTTGAGGGGAATGTTTGAGAAGCTTCACAGCTTCATGCCTCTTACCGCCACACCCGAGCAGCAGAAATCATACAGGAATGCAACAATGGTGGGCGTGTTTCTCGCAGCACTGGATCCAGAGTATGAGGCTGCACGTTCACAGATTCTGGCGGACTCAACTATTCCTCCCATGGAGGAGGCTTTTCATAGGTTGAGTAGGATTACTGTACCCTCTGCAGCCACTAGTCAGAATCCCTCAGCCATGGCAGCCAACAGGGGCCGTGGCTCTCATTACCAGGGCCGTGGACGTATTCCCCGTGGAAGGGGTGGCCGCACTAGGCCAACATGCTCATATTGTCACAGAATCGGCCATACTGAGGATACATGCTACTCAAAGCATGGATTTCCTGCATCTGCACGAGCTGCTGAGCAGATAGAGCCTCCTTCTCCTGCTTCACTGGACCAGCGCTTTGATGATCTGGTTGCCCGCCTCAGGGGCATTATACCACCATCTGGCCCAGCACCGACGACAGAGAGTCATACGGATGTTGCTGCTTCTGCATCTACGAGTACTTCAGGTAGTATACTTGCACTACATAGTAGTAGATTGGATACATTGCCATGGATCATGGACTCAGGCGCTACACATCATCTATGTGGCGACCAGAGTCTACTTTCAGGATATACTCAGATTCCTCCAGGACGGACAGTAGTGATTGCCGATGGCACTCACTCCCCCATCATGGGTCAGGGGGAGATTAGATTGACATCATCTATGCAGCTCAAGAATGTTTTACATGCACCGCAATTCTCTATGAATCTATTGTCAATCAGTCAGATTACGAAGGATCTCCAATGTCGAGCTATTTTTGATTCATCTTCTTTGATTTTTCAGGACATCCGTACGGGCAACGTGATTGGTCATGGCTATGAGCAAGGAGGCCTCTATCGTCTGAACCAAACCCCGTTTGCTGGAATCACCTCTTCTCCCGTTGGACAAGCATCTCCTCTCCTGTGGCATCTGCGCCTAGGTCACCTACCGCTTCAGAAGTTGTGTCATGTCTTACCTTATAGTCTTCCTCACGCATCTATCAAGTGTGAGGCGTGTCAGTTGGGAAAACATCACAGGTCGTCGTTTCCCAGTAGTCAAGGTCGGAGTAGTAACTCCAAATTTGAGTTGTTTCATGTTGATGTCTGGGGTCCAAGTCGTGTTCCCGATCATCAGGGACACAGGTATTACATTGTTTTTGTGGATGATTTCTCTAGAGCATCATGGGTATTTTTAATGAAAAATAAGTCTGAAGCTGGAAATATTATTATTCACTTTCTAAATGAAATTCAGAATGTTTTTTCCACCACTGTCAAATTTTTGAGAAGTGACAATGCTTTAGAATTGTGCACCAATAATCTCGCAAACTACTACAATTCTAAAGGAATTGTTCACCAAACTTCCTGTGCCCATACGTCTCAACAAAATGGGGTTGCAGAAAGAAAACACCGTCACCTTCTTGATGTCACAAGGTCTCTTCTCATTCAGAGTCATGTTCCGTATTCCTACTGGGGTGATGCAGTTCTTACTGCATGTTATCTTATAAACCGTATGACCTCGTCCGTCTTGAATGAACAGATTCCCTTCTCACTTATTTATCCTGACAAGGATCTGTTCACTCTTACCCCTCGTGTGTTTGGGTCTGTCGCATTTGTCCATCAGTTGTCGCCTGGTTTGGATAAGCTCTCCCCTAGGGCTATCAAGTGTGTCTTTGTGGGGTACTCCAGAACTCAAAAGGGGTACAAGTGTTTTGACCCTCTGCGTCGGCGGTATATGATCAGTGCAGATGTTACATTCTTTGAGTCCATCATGTATTTCTCAGACTCTGGGAACATGCAGCCACCATCCATATCCCCTGATACTGTGTTCATGACACCACCAACATCTCAATCACCACCACCACCACCACCACCACCGTCATCAATAGTACCTCCATTACCATTCCATTACACCCGGAGGCCAAAACAAGCTCATGGTCCTGACCAGTCAACTAGCTCGCCTACGGTATGTAATGAGAATATTAATGTTGATGAATCTGACGACATTTCTCAGCAGGGTGCATTACAGGAGCATGGTGATACCATGACGGACCTAAATGTTCCAATAGCTCTACGCAAGTCGAAGAGAAGCTGTGTTCAGTATCCAGTATCAGCCGTGGTGTCGTTTGAGAGGCTATCTGGACCATTCAAGACGTTTGCATTAGCACTTTCAGATACAGCCATTCCACGGAACCATCATGATGCTATGCAGGATGCTAGATGGCGACTAGCAATGGAAGAGGAGATGGAGGCACTTCAGTCTAGAGGAACCTGGAGTTCGGTTCCTATACCTCCAGATGTTAGCCCGGTGAGTTGCAAATGGGTGTTTACAGTTAAGCACAATGCAGATGGTTCCATTGACAGGTACAAGGCACGCCTTGTTGCTCGGGGCTTCACGCAGACATACGGGGTAGATTACCTCGACACCTTCTCCCCTGTAGCGCGTCATTCCACTTTACGGATACTGTTATCTGTTGCTGTTGCTAAAGACTGGCCACTATATCAACTAGACGTAAAGAATGCCTTTTTGTATGGAGATTTGCAGGAGGAAGTCTATATGCAACAGCCACCTGGTTTTGCTGTTGAGGGGGAGTGTTCCAAGGTTTGCAGATTGCATAAGGCCATCTATGGTCTTAAGCAGAGCCCCAGAGCATGGTTCCAAAAGCTTTCAGACCTCTTTGAGAAACAAGGATACAAACGCTCCAATGCTGATCATTCCTTGTTCGTGCAGAAGACGGCGAGAGGTATCATTGTAATCATGGTTTATGTTGATGATATCTTGATTACAGGTGATGATGACCAAGGCATTAAGCAAGCAAAGGAAAGGCTGGGAAACGAGTTTGTCACTAAGGACTTGGGAGTCCTTAGATACTTCCTGGGGCTGGAATTTGCGAGAAATCCATACGGATTAGCCATGACACAGAGGAAGTATGTCACAGATCTACTGAGTGAGACAGGTATGCTAGGGTGTCGACCTGCTACAACACCAATGGACCCTAGCATGAAGCTGTATGATGATGACACGGAAGAGGTGGATCAGAGAAGGTACAGAGAACTGGTAGGCAAATTACTGTATGTCACTATCACTAGACCTGATATACAGTTTGCAGTGAGTCGTGTGAGCCAGTTCATGGAGCAACCACGCCAGTTCCATATGGATGCCATACACATGATTCTGAGATATCTAAAATCATCTCCAGGTGCAGGCTTGCTATTTAAGAAAGGAAAGGAGATTTCTGTTACAGGATGTGCGGATGCAGACTATGCAGGATGCCCCAAGGACAGGAAGTCAACGTCAGGGTTTGCAGTCTATGTTGGAGATGCTCTAGTTTCATGGAAGAGCAAGAAGCAGACAGTAGTAGCTAGATCCAGTGCTGAATCAGAATATAGAGCTATGGCCCAGGCGTGCACAGAAATGATGTGGGTAAAATCCTTGCTTGCAGACCTATGTATTGATATACCTCTTCCTATGATGCTGGAATGTGACAACCAGGCCGCCCTGTTCATTGCAAATAACCCAGCTTTTCATGAGAGGACCAAGCATATTGAGGTCGACTGTCACTACATACGTGACATGATTCAGAAGGGGTTCATTGCTACATCTCACGTTACATCAGCGAATCAGACTGCTGATATCTTCACCAAAGCATTATTAAAAGGCCCATTCCAGAAGTGTGCGTCCAAGCTGAGCATGATTGATATCTATGCTCCATCTTGAGGGGGAGTGTTGACGTATATGTTGACGCACAGACTACTTTGTATCTCTTTGTTATTTTATTTTCTTGTTAGTCTTCTTGTGTAATTTACCCATAGGCTACTCTCCTATATAAGAGAGCCTAGGGCTGAGGAATAGAATAACTTATTCGCGTTTCCCAACAGAAACAAAATGTCTGTTCCACAAAATCAACTTATCCAGAGAACGATTTATCTCAAAAAAAATTTAATAGGCAATCCAGGAGAGTTAAAATTTTACAAAAATAATGTTCGATTAAAAATCAATGACTGAAATTACTCAATGATTTATTTTATACACAAGACACATCTATTTTTGATGAACTTTGGATAATAATTAAAACACATTTAGACGCATCATCTGTGATTTTTGCATAATTTTTGGAGCAGACATTAATTAAATATGAATTTAAGACCATAAATTACGTAAAATATGCAAGTTTTTCTCAAAAGAATTTTTGTTAATCAATGAATGCTCACAGAAATCTAAATAAATAGCCCGGAGATACGAATTTATTGAACTACATCATGCTATTTTTGCATTAATGAAAGGATGCCAAAATGATGTCCAAATTAGAGCATAAACCAGTGTTGTCAAAGGCGCTCGAGGCGCTCGCCTAGGCGCTAAGGCGAGGCGAGGCGAGCCCTAGGCGCCTTGCCTTGCTTCAGGCGAGGCGTTTTGCCTCAGGCGCTGCCTAGGCGAGCGCCTGGCCTAAGGCACCAGGCGCTTGAGGCGAGCCCCTGAAGCAAAACTGGGGCTTTTTGCTGAATTATTTGTATTTTTTTTCTTTTTTTAATTTTAAAGTTGGATAAATATTAGTTCTAAGTAATATTTGGACATGTTAGTATACATATATATATATATATATATGGATACAAATACATGCATAAATTATACATACACTAGCAATACACATACATATACACACTAAGCTCTACATACACACATACATTTACGCATGCATATTAATTATAATTATACATAAAAAACTGGGGCTTTTTTTTGCTTCAAAAAAAATTATAAGTTTTATAATTTAAAACATAATACATACATACATACAAACTCATATATGTACATATACGTGTATACACATACATGTAAACATATGTATATGCATGCATATCCATGCATACACATATGTACACATGTACATGTATACACATGTACACGTATTTACATGCACTACACAAATATACATGTAATATACATTTACTTATAAATATTTATGCATAAACACATACATGTTAGTCCTTAATTATACATATACACATACATTTATACATGTTAGTTCTAAATTCTATTTACAAGTTACATTTATATTAGTTTTAAGTACTACATGTATAAATATACATGTACTTACTTATATATTGGATTGATATTAGATGTAATTTATACATATTAATAATTAGTTCTTCATAAACACATACATAGTAGTCCTTAATTATACATATACACATACATTTATACATGTTAGTTCTAAATTTTATTTACAAATTACATTTATTTTAGTTTTAAGTACTACATATATAAATATACATGTACTTACATATATATTTGGTTGATATTAGATGTAATTTATACATGTTAGTCCTTAATTCTATAATTCTACATATACACATATATGTTAGTCCTTAATTCTACATATGCATGTACATTTATACATGTTAGTTCGAAGTTCCATTACACATTACACTTATATTAGTTTTAAGTACTATAATTACAGACATAATATATACTTACATACGCATATATACGCATATATAAATGAATATACATACGCTTACATGTATATTGGATCGATATTAGATTGTAATTTAGGCGTGTGTTTGTGTGTATGTGTGAAATATTTTTTTGAAAACATACATGCATGTACATATAAATACATACATATATATTTGTATAGGTATATAAGATTATATTTACATAAATATATGTAATATATATAGCGCCTCGATTGTCTCAGGCGAGCACCTAATCAAGCGCCTAGCGCCTCAGGCGTTTTGGACTCCTAGCGCCTTAGAGCGCCTTACGCCTTTGACAAGACTGGCATAAACACATGGGTGTCCGTGCAATTACAGAAAATAAAAGTAAAAAATATAACATTAAGAAACACTTCTTTAATTACCTAGACCTGCGAAGGTCTTTGTGCAAATTGTCTTGGAGGGTGTGTGCTCTGCACGTGTCGATGACGTCACGGGCTTGTGCGCGAAAGCCTCAAAATGGAGGGGCGTCGTTGCAATTTGCCAAGAGGGCACTTGTCTTGCACGTGCTCTACTGGAGAGGGGCCTCCCTGCTAATTAAGGAAGTACGGGGGTATTAAGCGCAATATTCCCTAGGGGCACGTGCTTGGCACGAGCTGCTTGCTATCTCGGATGTCGCCTTGGATTCAAGACTCCACGTGGTGGGTGCTTTTGCTTCGGGCAGCTCCCAAGCCAGATGGCTCGAACGATGGCTCGACGAAGAGGGGCTATTGTGCGCGTGACCAATTCACGGCTGTCCAATCTCCATCGGATGGAAGTTGTGGCTCGATGGCTGGGCAAAAAGGACGAAGGCAGAGGAGGCTCAACGAGGTCTGTGGCGGTGTAGCACAATGGATGAGTTGTGTGGTCTGAAGCTCCAGGCGACACACACCCGGAGGTTGAAAGATAGCACGACGAGATCTCAGGCGGTGCACGCCCAATGGAGCTTGCTGATACTCCAGTCGGAGAGGGCTTCAACTCCGGTTCAGTTCTTACAGGTGTTAGCACAAGAACACACTCTACGCAAAATGGGCAGAATGGAGATGATCGTAAGTGGGGAGACCCGATCAGATGAAGCTCCAGTCTATGCGAGACTTGAGATGGGTCGAAGTGAGAGTACAAACGAGCTGAGTCAGCGAGGCGAGGGCGGTTGAGGCGAAGGTTATTGCAGTTGAAGCGGAGGGGTGTAGTTGCTGCTGCGCAACGCTCGAGACATGGAAGGTGGAGGAAGTGATCGACAGTGAGGTGCGTGAAGCAACACAAAAGGCGTAGCGGAGGAGGAGTTGGTTAGGCAGTGCGATCAAGTGCGAATGGGCACGACGGTGTACGATGAAGAGGAACGAAAGGAGCAATGAAGCAGTAGAAACAGAGGAAGGAGAAGAGAGAAGAAAAAGGAAAGGAAGATCAAATAGGGAAGGACAAGGGATTAGAGAGATACATGTAAGGAATTGAACGAAAGTTGACGCCTGGGAAGGAACTTGGAGATAAGCTCTTGGTTATCGCTTGAATCTCCGGCGAGAGCCGCTTAAGCAGCGGCGGGAAGCCGCTGCGGTGGTGGACAAAAGACCACCGGATCTCGCCTGGCATGGATCCTGTCGTTGCTTGAAAGTGGGCTTTCTCTCGCTGTCATCGAGGGAGGGTCGGAGCTCGAGGTCCTAGCACTTGAAAATTGCGGATGCGGATGAACGATGGAGGCGGAGGGGAATTTATGGTCGGTTGACGAGTCATGCGCAGAGGGGTGAGAGAGATGATGGGCTGTGCGTGCGAATCATGGGCCCTGGCGGTTGCAGGCGAGATGGGAGGAAATGGGGAGATAGGATGGCCGGGTCCTGGGGGAGCAGTTGGGGGGTGTCTAGTCGTGGAGCTTGTTGGCGAGGGAGTAGCTTAGTGGGCAGCAATTGCGGAAATGCAGGAAGTAGAGTATAGAGAAGGGGCGAGCGGGGACGTTGAGAGAAAAGAGAGGTAGGCAACAAGGTCGTGGTGACCTGTGGTTGTGCGGGTGGGGAAGGAAGGAGAGGGGTATCTTATAGGTATAAACTGTCGAATTTTTGTGTTTTGCTATTTTTTTGTCATTTTGAAATAAGATAAAAATAAAATAAAAACCAATAAAATATAAAACAAATAATTACAATTAAATCTATTTTTTGAATTTTTCATAAATAAGAAAAATAAAGAAATAAAATTAATAAATAAAAGGAGCATATGTAAAATATACAAGGGGACCCAAAATCCAAGTTTCACATACGAGCTTTGATTCTTTTGAATTTGATATTGTTTTGAAGGTAATTGAATGCATATCAATTCAAAAGTGAGTAGGGATCCATAGGAGACTAGGGTTAGGGTTTTATTTGTCAATTTTATAAATTAGTATTTTTTTGATATTTTACCTTTATTAGTGTTAGTAATATATACATTAAAGAGTTGATTTTATTCACCGCTGAGTTAGTGAAAAACAGATAAAGATAGGGAAAAAAATATTGTGAATATATAGATGATATTTACAAGTGAATTTGGCTTCTTATTTAATGCAAATATGCATGCTATCATGCAGACATTAATTCTAAATGTATGAATGAGAATAATGCAAAATAAATGGAGAAATGCAGCTAATTTCTCGAGAACAAATCTCTATTTTCGTCTTTTAGAGTGATGAGTCGTAGATTCATCACAAGGCCAATCTTCCTGCTATTCTTCCACATCTTTTGCTCGATTTCTGTCCAAGTCCTCCACCTCCGCACTTTTTTCCGCAAACCACCGATCACCACCTTCGATTCCCCCGTAATCCACCATCGCGCTCCCAACACTCCGCCACATAGGAGCACCGTCCACCGCGTGCAAAATAGCACTGCTACAACCTTCGACGCTTCGTCTCCAGTCGCTCAACTTTTCCGTTGGTCTTCACCGTACGCTCCGGCCGAGCACGCACTTCACCCTCAATCCGCACCGACCGCCTTCCTTGACTCCTGACATCGGAGCTGCTTGGAGCAGCACAACGCAACACACACCATAGCACCCCTTCTTTGGGCGGTCGTGTGTCGACCGACCAAGGGAGTCTTCGCGACACTGCAACACCGCCCACAACAGTCCAGAGCCCATCCTCGGATCCCCCGCTCCTCGAAGCCCTCGCCTTTGCCCATCGCACGTCGTACTATATCACCAACAATCGTCAGAGAGCAATGCCTCCCGCATCGTGTGTCGACCAGGGTCGCTTCCGCCTCAGATTCGCCGTGCATCAGCCGCTCTCCACTGGAGATCAGAGCCCGCTTGAGTGGCCTCGCCTCGCCACCGCCAGCTTCGGGCCGCACCCCTTTTCATCGCCCTTATTCCCCCCGCACATGAGGAGCATGTGTGATGGGGAATAATTTGTGGCCGTGCCCTTGCGCTTTGAGCTTATCCTGTCGCAGTCCTCCCCAGCCAGGGCACGTACAAGGCACCTGCCCCTTTGAAAAATTGCATCAAGGCCCCCAACTCTTCTCCATATTTCGTCGAAGCCACTGCCTACAAGGCCTCACGTACGCAGCACCCCCTCCTGAGGAAATTTGCATGAAAAATCTTTGAGATTCTGGTAATTAAAGAAGCGTTTCTTAACGTTGTTTTCTTTGACTTTTAATTTCTGAATTTACATTATACCCCTGTGTTTGTACTTTATCTGGACCTCTATTTTCATCATTTTTACGGGATTCTTACCCGGCATACCCTATAAACTTTTAAATTACCTCTACGACCTTTTGCACAACGTAATTACCCCATCGACCTTGTAAATTACCCCAAGAACCCTCACGAGCTTCAAACAGATTAACCGGAGGGTTCATGGGGTAAGAATTGGCAAGCTTACATGGGTCGAGGGGGGATTTAGGTTGTTTCAAAGGTTGTGGAGGTAATTGGCAAAGTTTATAGGGTCTGTCGGGTAAAAAATCCCTTTTTTATCTAAAAATTGCATTATGTAGAATAATTATTTTTCTGTCTTGTGAATATTTAATAAAATTTTGTGAGATGCGATTTATTTAATATAAATACTTTTGTGGAAAATTATATATTTAACATACTGTGTGCTATTAAATTGATATTAAATTAATCGTTGCTTTGAAAATTCTCAAAAATTCACAATAGTTAGTTTTTAGTTTGTTCTATAATGTGCCCAACAATTACTGTGTTTGCACACATACCGAGACCGCATTAAATTAATTTTAATAGAATGTAAGCTCAACATTTTAGGATTTAGAATTTTCCTAGATATATCCTCATTATACACATTTAGTAGAATTTTAGTTCCTGAAAATAACTAGGTTTTCTATTTATTAAAATTAATTTGTGAGAAATCATCCTGCATGAATATTCAATTCGTAATTAATTCATATTGCATCAGAAAATTCTAAAAATATTATAGAACATTAATTTCATAATATTTCACCTTCTGGCCAAGTTTGAGGATTTTTGGATTTGATTGATCGAAATTGACTTTTTAGTTCCTGAACTAGCCCTAATTTGCATGACATTTTCACTTGCATAAAAAATTACAGAAAATGCTTCTATGAAAACCTACATTCTAGATTGACCATCAATCAATCTAGGGAGGCATCTGCTTCTCTGAGTTCTTGGACTTGCCCAAGTAAAAAATAAGTTGTCCGCTCGCTTTAATTAAATAATTAATTAAGTGATCGTGTTTTATTGATTCGAATTGCCTGCCTACATGACAATGCTCAGCTTGAACAAAAAGAAAGAAATCTCAACTCATGCAATGAGACACTATGGACAATATCAACTCAATGCGCATGGTTATTGTCGAGGACGTTAATAAACATGGAGACATCCTCGTCGGAGTCCACGGTCATTGGAGAATGGAGTCTGAAAATGTCTCTGCATCGGAGAATGGGGTTTCTTCCATATTGGCTTAGAGAATTGGATCTCTAATCTGAAGTCCCTATGAAACCATATGAAAATCCTAGTCCACATGGCAGGAATGGGTATTTCTATTCTGGAGTCCCTGTAGAACACATGAAAACTCTGAGCTGACCAGAAACGATGGGGACCACACAAATGATGGCACATATGTGCACATCGAACTGTAGACTCGAAAAACATCTAAACATCAAGTCTGAATATCTGACCATCTGTAGATTCTGGAAAAATCCGGCTGGCCTGGAGTTTGGAGAATCTGAAAATGTGGCATGCAGAACTCTATCTACACTATACTCCCCCTTTCTCTCATACATGTTGAAAATCAATGGCATCAACAAAGTTGGGAGAAGACAACAAAGATGGGGAAACAAAACATCACATAAGCCGATATCTCAATTTTTTACTTCGGCCTCTTTTTTTCAAAATCATTTTTTTCAATCAAGTTTTTTTCTCGAATCATTTTTTTCTTCTTGCTACTTCTTTTTTAAAATAACTGACTCATTTTTTTATCGCGTATGGTTTTTTTTGTACGCACCTCTTTCAAAACCTTTAAAAAAATCGACTATCTCTCTTTTAAAAAAACATGGCCCAATTAGGCTCAAACACAACTTAGCCCAATTGGGATTAGAAAACTTGGCCATTTTTTAAAAAAGAGCCCATTTTTTTGGCATGCGGCCCAACTTTGGGCCAAAAATAAACATGGCCTCCCCCTTTTTTTATTTACAGCAGCTTGGAATTGGGCTCTATCGAAACTCCTCATTTTTTCAAAGCCCCTCTTTTTTTCTTTTGACCCTTCACTCTCTCTTAGTTTTTTTAAATACGAGAGGGTCATCGAGTCCATCTCTGTCCAACCTTCTGGTTCCCATAGTGGGAAACCCCTTCGTACATAGGAGCTCCCCCTCCCGATGGGGGTTCTTCTGCCGCCGTCGCCTTAGAGGAGTGGATCTGGAGAGTCGCGTGCAACCAACACGTGCAGCCTGGGCGATGGGTCTCCGCCTAGTGTTTTGGAGAGGCGCCGCCAATGAGGAGGGAGGAGGAGCGGACTGTAGCTTGCCGTGAGGATCCATGAGGGGATGTTGGTGGCCGCCTGAAATGTTGGAGGTTAGTGGCAAAGTGAGGAGTTCCGCCTGGAAGGGAAGGCCTTGTCGCTTGGAGCTTTCACAAGTAGGCTGGGGGCTCATGCAAAGTGGAGACACTACTGCTACGGAACTGAGTGCGGCACCTCCTGGGGTTAGGGTTACCTATGGACACCCCCAGGAAGTGGCTGGAAGCGGTGTCAAGATTTGCGTGGATGGCACCGTCTGGAAAGGCAGATGTCGCTGGAGATATGCATGGAGGGAGTTGCGTTGTGCTTGGGGTGTGCAACACGCACAAGGAAGATGGAGGCGCAAAGAAGATGGAGGCACAAGGAAGATGGATGCGCAAGGTCGATGGTAGCTTACAGTAGCATGCTGTCATCTTGCAACCCTAATTTTCCATAGAACATGACGATTTCTGAAATGCAGAACTCACTTCAATGTGCAGGATAGTCTTCGGAATAAAAATTTCAGAACTTTAAGAATCTCCAATATGATTATAATCAAGAACAGAATCTCTTAAAAAACATAAAATTCCTTGTGGAGAAGAGAGACAAATGAGATATCTATTCCATAGGGCTAGGGTCTCTTATATAGAGAGAAAACCCTAGAGAGTGCAAGAGGAAAAATACATAAATACCCCTGAGGGGTTACGGAACCCGAAGGGTTAAGGGTTACGGAACCTGAAGTGTTACATTCATAATTGTAATATAATAATTCTAACACTCTCCCTCAAGTTGGAGCATATCTGTCGATCATGCCTAACTTGGATACTAAGTACATGAGACACTTCCTTGGAAGAGCCTTTGTGAGGACTGCAAGTTGAAGTTCAGTGGAGATGTGTGGAGTGTTGATTCGTTCTCCCCGTAGTGCATCACGAATAAAATGACAATCAACTTCAATGTATATTGTCCGCTCATGGAAAACTGGATTGGTGGCAATGCACGTGGTAGAGTTGTTATCGCAATATAAGGGTATAGGAGTGGCAACTGACATGCCAAGTTCTGTTATGAAAGAAACAAGCCATGTTATCTCACATGTGGTCTGAGCCATTGCCCTGTATTCTGCTTCCGCACTGGATCTGGAGACCACTATCTGCTTCTTGATTCGCTAAGTGACAAGGTTATCCCCAACAAACATGGCATATCCTATAGTAGATCGACGGTCCTCAGGAGAGCTAGCATGGTCAAAATCTGTATAGGCGGAGATACTAGTGTGTCCATTCACCCCATAGAAGAGTCCACGCCCGGGAGATTCCTTCAAATGTCGAAGGCTCAAAAGAACATCCTGCCAGTGACTGTAAAGAGGCTTTTCCATATGCTGTCTGGTTCTGCACGCAGCATATGATATATCTAGCCCAGTAACGATGAGATAGAGTAATTTCCCACTAAGCTTTTTTATCGTGTTGCATCCTCAAAAGCTAGATCAGTAAATGCTGAATATTTTCTCACTTCTGCAGGGATGCCTGATGGCTTGCATCCAAGACGTCCTGCCTCAGTCAAAATATCGAGGCAATACTTTCTCTGTGAAAGATAGAACCCCTCTGTAGTGCGTATTACTTCGATGCCAAGAAAATAACGAAGTTGGCTGAGATCTTTCGTGACAAAGACCATCTGGAGGAAGGTTTTGGTCTCCTGAATACCATTTACATCATCTCTTGTGATAACCATATCATCAACATAGGCAACAAGGATGATCGTGCCAGTAGATCGCCGTCTAACAAAGACAGAGTAGTCAGATATTGTCCTCTGAAAATCCAGTGTGTTGATCTCCGTAGTGAGCCTGTCAAACCATGTCTTTGGGCTCTGCTTCAGACCATAAACAGCCTTGCGTAGTCGACATACATGCTCCCCCTCGACTACATACCCCGGCGGTTGCATCATGTAGACCTCCTCAAGATCATCATAAAGAAAGGTGTTCTTCACATAAAGTTGATAAATGGGTCATGCCTTGTTGGCATCAACAGAGAGAATGGTACGTATCGTCGTATCGACCCCATTCTGGCAACATGCGAGAAGGTCTCAAAATAATCAACTCCAAAGGTTTGTGTGAAACCTTTGGCAACAAGTCTGGCTTTCAACCTGTCAATAGAACCATCAGGCGATTGTTTGGTCGTGAATACCCATCGACAAGCCACAAGATGAACTCCCAAGAGGCACGACACAAGATCCCATGTACCTCGGGAGGTAAGTGCATCCATCTCCTCATTCATGACCTGTCACCAACCATTATCCTGCATTGCACTGAAATGATCTCTTGGAATAGAAATAACATTTAGAGCATCTGCAAATCTCTCGTCACAGCTAGATAAACCATCTATAGAAGTAAAATTTGACATGGGGTGATACGTACATTGCCTTTTTTTGTCTGCGTAGAGCTATAGGAAGCTCCCCAGGTACATTCGGGACAACAGTGGTGGGAGCACTCGAAGTGGTCATATCATCCTGCATAAAAAGGACAGGCAAAGGTACAAACACTGATGTAGAAGGTATAGAGGTACGCTGGCGAGTATAGACGATTGGTGGAAGGAGGTCTAGAGGAATGCCACCCACAGTCTGTGTGAAATAACTTGTTTGCTTAAAGAAGGTGACATCAGCAGACACATAGTATCAACGTCCAACAGGATCATAGCAACGATAGCTTTTCTGGGTACGAGACTACCCAAGAAAGACACATTTGATGGAACAAGAGGATAATTTGTCAGTTGCATGAAAGTTATGAACAACGGCAATACAACCAAAAATTCACAGAGGTATGGGGAAAGAAAACTCAGTAGGGCAAAGTAAGGAAAATGGAGTTGCCCCTTTGAGAACAGATGAAGGAACACGGTTGATGAGATACACTGCAGTAAGGATAGCATCTCCTCAATATTATTTAAGAACACTCATTTGTCTAAGAAGAGATCTGATAATATTTAGCAAGTGACGGAATTTCCTCTCAGTTATACCATTCTGTTGTGAGGTATATGGACATGATGTTTGGTGAGCAGTTCACTGGGATGCAAAGAAAGAGGTCAAGTCATGTTGGTTAACTTAAGAGCATTTTAAGTACGAATGATCTTAACAATGCTAGGAAAGCAAGTTTTAACATATTGATAGAAATGTCTACAATTGATTAATCTCCGAACGCTCCTTTATTAGATATACCCAAGAAGATCGACTATAATCATCAACAAAAAATATAAAATAGCGATGACCACTTAATGTGTGGATCGGACAAGGTCCTCAAACATCACAATGAACAAGATGAAAAGCAGCAGTACTACAAGACTCGGTATGAACAGGAAATGAAGCCCAATGGTGTTTATCGAACTCACGTGCCTCGCACTGAAAGGGCTTCAGAGTAGAGAGTTCAGGAAACATCATGGAGATGGCCTTGGCAGAGGGATGCCCAAGGCGCAGATGCCATAGGAGCGGATCTTCGGAGATGGACGCATCACCAACAAAATTGGAGTCCGAGGGTATGTCAAGGTAATATAGGTCGTTCTTCTCATGACCCCCACCAAAAATCTGCCTTGTCCGTATGTCTTGAAGATAACAAGACTCATCAAATATCACACGACAATGAAGCTAAACACAACCCTTGTGAACTAACGGTAAGTTAAGAGGAAAATCAAGAGCACAATGAACCTCCGAAAGTCAGAGATTGGAAGAGAATTCCGTAGTTCCAACAATAGTAATCTGTGATTGAATCCCATTAGCGACTCGAACTGACTTCACAGAGGTAGATGGTATGGAAGAGGTGAGCAGACTACCTTCTCCAGTGAGATGAGTAGAGGCGCCGGAATCAATAAGACAAGGTAGAGTAGGAGTGATAGCAGAGTTGGTTATTGCACTTGAAGGAGTAGCCAGCTAGTGGTGGTAGGTCTTGGAGTCTGAAGGATCTGCATTAGGCGGGAGTAATTTGCATCATTAAGATGAACATGCTTGCCACTGGAAGTAGGCGATGCCTCTTCCACATCATAGGCATCCTCATAAGCATTATTGGTGTGATAAAAAGGTACGCCAAACTTTTGCTATCATTGTTCAGTCGGTTGGTTCCACCTACCACAGTGAGTGCTGGGGCAGTAGAGTCTCGCCCACGACCACGACCAAAGTCACGGCGTCGTCCATATTCTCGTCCACGGCCACGACTTGGATAACGACCGCGTCCTCCTTGCAAGCCGTATCTGTCTCCTCACCCAGATGAGGCAATGTGTGCAAAGTTCTCTGTTGAAGGTAAGACGGGAGGTCGGGCAGCGAATGTCTCGAGCTCCTCAAATCAGCCAAAGATGACCTTCATTGTTGGCAATGTGTCTGATATAAGAAATTGCTCCTTCGCTGCATGGTATCTAGAATGCAAGCCATCGAGGAAGCGGTATACCTGCCAGTCAGAACACTCTTGTATGTGTTGTGCAACATGAGGGCTGGAATATTGCAAGCTCCTCATATATGCTGGATAGATGCCTGCAGTACTCGATGAGGGTGGAATCACCTTGAGATGCCAATCAAATTCGCTTGTAAATGTCTACAAGGTGTGACTTCGTCTTCCTCTAGGAGTATATTTACTTGAGATCCTTCCACATTTCCTTAGTTGTATTTTTATAAAAAAGATTTGAGGTAATGTGAGCCTCAACACTGTTGGTCATCCAATTGATAACCAAATAGTTGTCAGTCTGCCAGATTTCGTACTCTTTGTCCTTTTCATCTAAAGGATCTTTAGTCAAAATGTAGAGTTTCCTCTGACCACCAATGAACACCATAAAAGATCGAGACCAGGGCACGTAATTTTCTGTGCCCTTGAGTTTGATAGTAGTGCCTTGTGCCATAATATTCGGGCTAAGGGCTTTGTCTCGATAGAAGAAGATGCCATGGTGGTCTTAAAATAGAAAGAAAATCATGTGATCAACTAAGGATGCATATAAGAGCTAAAAGATGCCCTAGAACTCACGTTTTCCTTGAAGAAGGCTTGAAAACCCTCAATGGACAACAGATCTGAATTCTTGGCAACGGTCCGTGATGAGTTTTTGCTCTCCAAAGAGCCCTAAGGTACCCGTGGATGGTAGCTATGGGGTTGACTTTTGTAGGAGGTCTTGAAAGTGCAGGGTAGCGCTAGCGGAAAGGCTGCTGCACTGGAGGCGATTGGAGGGTATTGCGCAGCGCTCTAATACAGGGAAGAGGTCCCTCACATGCTTTTGTGAGGCTTGAAGATGACAGTGGGGATTTTAGGTCAGAACCTCGGTCTATGACCGTTGCTCTGATGCCATATGGAGAAGAGAGACAAATGGGATATCTATTCCATAGGGCTAGGGTCTCTTATATATAGAGAAAACCCTAAAGAGTACAAGAAGAAAAATGCATAAATATCCCTGAGGGGTTACATAACCTGAAGGGTTAAAGGTTACGGAACCCGAAGGGTTACAATCATAATTGTAATATTATAATTCTAACGACTCGCTCTGATATCATGTTAGAAAATATAATGTGGAAGCGAATATCAAAGAAAAGAATAAAACATATTGTGGAACACGGGATTTTAACACGGAACTCTACTCCCTAAGGAGCGGGATGGAACCATGGAAGAAAGCTTCAAAAGGCCATATGTTTCATTGAACTTTCTCACTGGATACAGAGGGTGAGGGGCTTCTTATATAGTCATCACCGAGTCTCCACATCTCACAACCGGTAGATGTGGGGCTAAACCACTGGATGTCGTAAATGGATCCTGGAGTGATCCATTTACCCATCTACACTATAAGTGACGCATAACACATATACTCCAACAATATCACGTACTTGGAGGAAATTGAAATTCTGTAGAACTTTTTTGAGATTCGTGTCTAGGTTTGATGAGTATTTTGTGCCAATATAGGATCTGTTTCATTCCAGGATTTGAGTTTAGTTCTACATCATACATGTATAGAATTTGTTGTGTGTGTGACCACATCAAAACATCTATTTGTTGGATATTTCTTGAGATTTTCCTCAGAAGAACAGTTCTGCACAGAGTTTTAACTTTTTCCATGACGAACACTTGTGAAGTTCTATGGTAGGTAAAGACACCTATCAAGTTCAGACTTTTTACACGAGAAGGAAGGCAATTGATAATGTGCGTAGAGGTCAAGATGGGCTTTGAAAACCAATGATTCGTGTGTATTTTGTGGCACAGAAAAGTAACTTTCATTTGCTTTACTTTGCTCTTTGTTATCCAATGAGATTTGGGAAAACCAGAAAAGTCAGTGGTAGACTGGATTATTTGTTAGATTTGTGTCGGATTCAGTTAGGACAAAGACTTTTCTTTGGCCATGGGACCTGAAAGGAGTGATGCTGCTTTTGTAGCAGAAGATATTATGTTGATAATTGGTGCCTTGTGGGAAGGACGTCTTTCTCACGGAGTTAGGAAGGATATCCGTTGGCATTTTGCAGAATGGGCAGCTCGTCTTCTGATCACAACTTGATACTTCTCTAACTTGGAAAGTTGTAAATTTTGACCTTGATAGCTACGAAGTAGTACCAAAAGAAGATAAAATGATAAACACAAAAGAATATGTTGTGTATCTTCTTGGTGTGGGAGTTCCCAAAATAAATCTTCCTGGTGTGGAGATCTTCGAAGAAGCCTGATTTATATCCTAGTCCCGAAGTAAAAGTTTGGTCGAATGAGCTTATATGAGGTTGGGAATATCTGAAGAGTTCAGGAAGGAAATGTCCAAGACTGGTTAGGGTCCTAGATAGATCTGTTTAAAGGTGAGGAGACAATCTGGTTAATATGTTTTCATGGGAAATAGCTGGGGTTACTTGCATAGGAATAAAGCATTTGTTGCAGAATCGTTTCAACTTAAAATACCGCATAAACAATATACAATGCATGCTAAAGTTTATTGTTCTGTACCCCAAGCACTAAGTTAATCTTAAAGGGACAGTAAATGATGGTTTTAGGCATATTCTTCTTTAATGTTTCCTATGCATATCTAGAAAAATGGCAAGCATAAAAAGGGTTTGAATATGCATGATGTGAACGTGGAAATGTGTGCGCATGTACTGCATGGTGTGCAAGCATGACCTCAAAGAAATTCCACGCAATTTCTTTGAAAGTTTCATTTCTCTAGGTCACCGAAATCAAAACGACGCCTTATTTCTTTTTCCAGTATTTTAGTGAAATGTCAACGAAATTTCATCGAAATTGCATGTCGTTTCGGTGAAACAACAAAAATAAGGGAATCTACCTTTCGCTTTCATCGCAATTTGCATATATTAATGATTTTTCACTTATTTATTCTCCGATGTGTTGATTGTGTTGAGTTGTTAGATAGATTTACATTGTTTGAAGAAGTTTCTTTAGTTAATGTCTGAATTTTAATTTTAGACATAAATACAAATCAAATCAGTTAGAAATAAGATTTAAAAGTTAAATTCAAGTATTAATTGAGGAGCTTTATTTTTTTACTCTTTCTTTATTTTGATATATATGTTTCGATTTGTAGTTATTATACGAGTCACCTCATTCTTATTGAAAATGTGATTATCATGGCTTTTGCTTCAAGTTTAGCATACAATTCTAACGCCATACAACACATTGCTCTACATATCAACATATATGATGATTATAATGGTAACACAACTTCAAAACTTATATTTACAATTCTGTTTTACAAATACGTGTGCATTTTTATTTTATTTATTTATAGAATATTAAAAACCTTAGTTTTTGGAAAATGTAAAATTTAGTCATTTCCACAATTTCCGATAATTTCAACAAAAATCCATCGAAATTCTCTGAAATTTCTTTCGGTGAAACGAAACTGAAATACAAAATTTAAGGCCTTGTATGCAAATGAAAATGTCTGCACGTGCATCCGTTTGTTCTTGTGAGCATAGCGCTAATTTGGATCTAAATTAAGCTTGATTGTCAATGCATAACGATATATATCCATAAATGAATGCAGTTGAATTCGTTACTTATTCTGGAATTTATACTTTCCAGTAAACTATTGAATGGAATGGAACACTGGACAAGAAGAAGGGACAAAAGTGGGGCAGAGAGAGGTCCTCAACTAGCCAAAAAACAGGCAAAGTTGTTATCGGTGGAGGATGCCATCGAAAAGATGATTTGGAAGAAGGGGATGTGGTTGACCCAGTGGATTTCGAGAAACTTTGTCCATTGAATAGTTTGCCGAAGGTTGTGCTTGAAATCTTGTCACTGAATTTCACTTTTTGGTTGTTCTGGTTATATAACTTAACCTTATTGAAGTGGAGCCTTCTACTTTTATATAGTTATTTTCATTTAATACATATTGCGGTTGCGCATGTTCCGCCAGAAATGGATTTACTGTGAACTTGATAGTGCCGTACTGCTATAGTTTACATTCTTTGTCCTTAAATATCAAGATAATTTAACTTTTTCTCTTGGGAGAAAACTTAGGCATCTTTATCTTGCTTGCTTCTGGTCAAAAAACTTATTGCTTCCACGAAGTTCCAAATAGTATAACTCGTAATTAGGGGGGAGCACGCAAGCAAGTGGTTGTGTATTCTTCATTTCTCTTTTTTTGAGAAACAGTATTCCGTTTCTTCTTATTATTATTAGGAAAAAAGGGAGCATGTTATTCAGCTGCATGTAACTTATATGTTCATTGCCACCCCAGCCAGTGATCTGTCTCGACATTAACGAGTGCAAGTGGCTCTCCGATTGGAGCTTGTCCAGTTTCAAATTTCGAGACAAATGGGTGGGTGGGTGGTGATGAACATGTAAGTTATATGTAGAGCTACACACTCCCCCTCCTCTTGTTATTCATCTTCCTGAAATATATATCTATCTTGCAGGTGGGTGATGTTGCATATCGCTTTGTTGAATTGACTTCATGATGCCCTGAGATTTCTACATTCAGAATATGACATTTTAGTTGTTGTGTGTCAAATGTTGCTATTCATCCCCTACGGATGTCATCTCTAATTGAGATAATCAAAGTTCATACACTTCATTGCAGGTTGGAAAGGTGTCCTTTGATCCTGACACCAAAAATTCCATTCTGGTTCCTGTTCCTGGTTACCCAATCCCCGCAGAAAAATGTGATGAGGAATCCGAGATTCAACCAGACAACTCTTTGTACGAGGATGACGGCTCACTAGAGGTGCTTCATATGCGTTCTACATTGCCAATTGAAATGACGGTATCATTTCAATCTTTGACCGTTTTCTTCTGGCTTTTAGATTGATTTCACATCCCTCGTCGATGTGCGACTTTTAAAGGGCTGCAACTCCGGAACACATCCATCTACATCGAAAAACGACACTAACCTGGCGTGTAGTTCCGTCACTGCATCCAAAAGTCGGGCAAATCTGACTATTGACAATGCGATTCCATCTTCTACAGGTCCTCTTTAAACTGATGAGCAGAGTTTCACTTCCATTGAGCGATTATTTGAATTGTCTGACATCTTCCCCTTCATTTGATAGGGAAGGAGATTGTGGGATGAGATGAGATTTCTGAGGCCTTGAACAAGAACAAGGCTGAGTTTCTGCAGAAGGATAGTGGCTCCTGCGAGAAAGCAGCATCTACAACAGGAGACCCTGGAACAAACCTTCCTGGTCATTTCGGGCTCTGAGAAAGAGTGCACTTGGCCCCACAATTTCTCTACTGCGAGCAAACAACCAGTTGTGACGGTGTCACTAAGATGGATGTGGATTCCGATCCATGGTTGTGGTAGAACACACATCCGTACAGTAATCTCCATACGTTTTTGCCGCTGGAACTCTCTCTCGATTTGTAGAATTTAATCATCCTACACATGCTTTGGTAATTCCGTGGCCTCAGATGGAAAGGGTTGGTATCATTCATATAACAAGAAAAAGGATAGCTGAGTTTGTAGCTGGTGTCATCAATGACTTCCAAATCTATCGATTTGCAGTCAGTGAATCTTTAACGATATAATCTTTTTTATAAATCGATATCCCTACAAGGCATGTGCAAGCATACAATTGTGATGATATGATAGACCTTGTTGGGGTTGAGTCGTGTGGGACTGATCCACCATGTACGTGCATTTCTCAACATCGTTAATATCATGGATCTTGATAGATTTGCCCTGTGAAGACTAATCAGAACCAATTTTTCCATGTCCCAGGGGTAAATTGGTATTTTTTCACATACCTCCTTGTAACCTTGGTCCTAGTCCCAGTGTTGCAGGATTCCAACAAAGAGATTGTGGTATGAACAAGTTGAGTAGGCACATTGTCGGATTACCATAAACTCTTATAGGTCAGTGATTACTTGTTTGATTGATTTATGTCTTTATGTTGATTGGATTCGTTCCCGACAGATTTTGTTGATTCCAAAGTCTGTGTTCTTTGCAGTGGTAAAGGTTTGCGGCTGTCTTGGCATCCCTTTGCATGCCCTTTTCGTCCGTATATATTCTCAAAGGTGCTTTGCTTCTGGGATTTTTGTGTTTGCTTGTTTCAGGGTGCTGATAATATCTGTGACAGCCCTGTGAAAGTCGATTCAAGTCAGTTCTTTGAAGCACACCAAAGATTGCTGGACTATATGGAATTACTTGAAGCACATCAGGGATTGCCTCAGAGGCATCCGAGTCAGCCAGATGCGTTAAAAGGGACATTGGATGAGATACTATGGCATGGAGACTTGTCCTTTGGGGCGTCGAGTGATTGTTGTTATGAACAGTGATATCGGAGCCAGTATGGTTCATTGGAGCCGTGAGGTGCAGATGCCGTCGATACTTCACTTCCTTTTTCGGAAGGTAATTGTAGTTCAGCGGTAACTTCAAGCGTTATATAACTACCCCAACTTTACAGGATTCAGCTCGAGTCAGTTTGCCATTCAGGCTCAGCTATGATGTATTTGCTTCATTTTTCTGCAGCTAAAAATGACATTGATCTGAGCAGCCAGATGGGCATTGAAAACGTGAGTGGCTCCACTATAATAAAAGGTCAATATATTTTTTTATGGGGACGCTTATGAATTTTCCATATATTTTATTGATGGTCAAAGAATGCCGCCGCTATCAATGACCGGTCACCCCCCATTCCGATCGCGTCCCCATCACTTCTACCTTTCACACGCATGTCCTCAATATTATTTTCTCAATGGATTTTTTGCAAATCATGTCCTCGCAGATATTCATTTCTTTTTTCTGCTCCATAACAAACATCCTTTCATCAAACGACGCCCACCATCTTCGAGAAGAGGTTCTCTCATGTTTTCAGCGATATATCTATAAAGGATACGGATTTATATCCTCAGCTGTTGATAAGACTTTCCTTTCCCTTCAGTGACCACTTTTAGGGCTACCTTCGTCCCATTTTTTGTCAAATTTTTTATTTTTTTTGAAAAATATCACCATGTATATTCATCCCTATATCCCTCTTATATGCCATTCGAATTTCGTCAGAAACATAGACTCCTAAGGCTTCTATCGAGATGGTGTCGATTTAAAAAATCATGTTACCATTAAAAAATGACTGTCTGGATGGAGGTCGTAGTCTCTGTTTCTGACGAAATTCGAATGGTATATAGGAGAGATATAGGGATGAACATACATGGTGATATTTTTCAAAAAAATAAAAAAAATTGTGAAAATAAGGTGGGGGCAGCCACATATAACCCTAATAATAATGATTAAGTATTGTGGCAGCTACAATTTTTATATGATAAAAAAATTATCCTACTCCCGAAAATGTCCTGGCCCAGATTTGTCAACGGGATTTATACGAGAGAAGAAGTGAATTTTCATAGGGGTGGAGGAGTAAATTGTCCAACACAAAGGTATTTCTTGCAATATTCAGAAATTTATTATTGTTATATAGGTGAAAATATGGAGCCACGTAGAAGATGAGCCTTATCCACAACTAGTTTAATAAATACTATAAATTCAACATTGAATAGGTGGTGCATGAGTTCACTGATTGATGAAAAGTAGTATCTATTCCTATTCCGTGACATGTGAACATGTCGAGCTTTCACATGTGAAGTGTTGCAAATAAATAGTGATCGATATTGCCTTCCAAGAATAATAAAAGATAATTTGAACAATTCTCTTCTTATCTCTCAGTTATCTCATTCCTATAATAAATAATTATACTCTTTTCTTATTCTACAACTATACCGGAAATAGTTGTTCTCCTTCCTTTTAGCCGTTTACTCAAGGAATAAGGAAGGCATAATTAAGAAGTGCGATAAGGAATAAGGGGTTATTCCTTATTTGGTTCATTTATATCAGTAATATAAAGGTAGAACAAGGGGTTGTTTATGAGATGTTCTTAGCAATATGAGATAAATCGTGGTTGTTGTGGAACAGACACAAAAAGATAAATAGTCGTCATTATTTCAAGGAAGGAGAACAACTATTTTAGGAAAAATTGTGTAAGAAGGAAGAGATGCGATTTTTCTATGGGTAAGAAGAGGGTTGCTAATTGAATTGAACATGTTCGTATTTGATAAAAAATCATTTGATAATAGTTCAAAAAATGTCCGTTCATTTGTAAACGAACCAAACATGAATTTCAAATTTTAGTTCGATGGCTTAACGAACCAAACATGAGCATAACATATGTTCGTTTGATAAAAATTTGAATTTAAGATATGTATACATGTGTGTATTTGTGTGTCTAACTTCGTATTTATATAAATGATAAATTTTGAGGTTAAAGAGATCGTGACATTTATAAGGCTTTGTACCACTTTAATTTGAATAATTTCTTATTTTTACTACTTATCGAACCTTATTATTGAACTCCAGTTTCGGACTTGTAAATAAGTTTAGTTAAGTTAAATCGTTAATGACTATTATCAGATAGAACTCGAACGTTCGTTTTCTAAATGAACTCGAACATACCCTATCAAACATTTTTTGAACTGAATTCAAGCTTTCGAACTTCCTTATCAAACAGAACTTGAACATTGGTTTGTTCATTACAATTTGGTTCGATTAGCAACCATAGGTAAGAAAATTCGAGTAAAGAGGAAACTCAGGTTGTCTTTCTTGTTCAAGTGATAAAGGATATATGAGACATATCCTTTATTCTTATTCAGTTGGTTTGAAGGATAACAAAGGAATACATGCATGAGAAAACAATGACATACACCTTATTCCAATATAAGGGGCACATTTATAAAAAGTGTATCTTGCTTCTTTGGAGGTTGTTCCAACCTACTAAATCAAATAAATGCATGAAAGATGATATGGACGTGCCAGCCTTGAAATTGGACCTAGAAGATGCGAATTATTGGGTCCATCACAAGATCTTCATACTTAAATCAATCCTTAGGATTGCGATGTGTTAGCTTCATAGGCAATGCATTCAATGTTGTCGAAGACATTTGGATAGAGTATTTACTCGCAATAAAAAATTCTGTCTCTAATGTATCAACACACATAAAGTGTAGGCATATACATAATAAATTGACAAATTCATAAATTAGATGCAACTACACATCACTGTTTACACATATTAAATTATGTACAGTACCATGCATATAAATTAAGGTAAATTACATGCGTGGAAGGATACAAAATTATGAGGTAAATATAGAAGATCCCAATGGAAATATCTTATTATTTGGAGACGTGTTTCAATGTTATAACAGGTTGTCAATAGTACTTTACATATGTCACTACAAAATAAATATTTTTTCGATAAAGAATGTCTAGCTTTCAACAACAGGAATTTGACGTTGAAGTGTGCCTAGCTTTCAACAACGGGATTCTCATCATCACAAGTTAGATAAATGTTATGGTAATGAAGACTTTTCTTTTTAGAATAAGTTGAATATAGATTGAATTAGTTTAAAATATCGGGTATTAGTTTGTTCACATAGATAATATTTTTAATCAATAAATAAAGATGTCGTAATAGAATTAAACATGAACTAATATAAAAAAATTTAAAAAGTTTTAACAATGGTTATGCCATTAATTTCTATAATTATTGCAACGAAAACTTTGATTTGTCAAGGTTAAATCAATCAATTATAGAAAGCAGCGTCGTAGAGAAAAAATTGTAACAACATTAATGTGTTCGTTGTCACTACTCCAACAATGAAAAATTTTTTGCATGTGATTCCTAATGAATCTATAGCTAAAATGTCTCTTACTTTGTGGTAATAAAAAGTTCATTCTTGGAAAAATCGTAGCTGAAGATTTCGTTGTTGTAGTTCGTCAATGCTATGATATTTTTCTCTAGTGGGTTTTCACAAAAATGACCATTTATATTATTAGCAATGCTTAGGCAACTAAAGTATAAAATACAAAAAAGACCTCAATTAGACTCAACTCCAGGTTAGGATCGTTGTTTTTTAAATTTAACAATGAAAATATTAAATTTTCACTTTACCATCGACATAAAAGGTTGCAGAAGCTTGTGGAAGCATGTATTGAAACAAATTAAATAATATCAGACATCTCTTTATTACATTTTAAAAAAAATTAAGGCATATCTATGCAATTTACCCTTTAAAATATTGGTAAACAATGTCTCATTAGCTATTTGTTGTTGTTATTACTATAACATATATGACATACCTCCAAGGATTAGTGATTATGATAAATAACAACAATATGCTACACAATATTGGTGTACGACAATGAGTGATATAATATTTATTATCATATCATACATATTTAAATTCATAACAACGAATGTTATTTATATTTCATTTTTATATTCACAAAGAATATTGAACTAATTGATATATTGCTTCCAACTAATCATATAACAATAATTATCCATCCAATTTTTCTTTTCATCATTGCTAAATATTAACAATGTCCGCTAAAAGGATTAATGAATTGTCAATAGATAATCATTATTATATAAACATTTAATAAGAAAGATTAAATTCATTGTGATAAGGTTAAAATATATTTCTGCTATGAATTATACTCGTTGTTATTAATTTAACATCAGACGATATGGAAAGGAGTATTCAAATTATTCACTACCACAAACTAATTTTGTTGCAGCGATACCACATAGCTAATTAAATATCATTTATTAAAATTTTAATATAAAGCAAATAATACATGTGAGATCAATTTTGAGATTTTCTTGATTGCATAGAATGAAAAGAACAATCTAATATAAAATTGTATGCTACCATCTTTCACAGATACCATCCTTTTGATATGCATCACATATTTTGGATCCTTTTATGTAATTTACCTTGAATTATATAGAGCATATAAAGTCATATTCTTCGAGTCAAAGATCCCACATGAATCATGAAAGGAGTGGATCATCTCCTCTTGGGAGGCAAACAATTTGCCATGGAATTATCGAGAAATGGGGAGTGGTAGGACCTATATACCATCTTATTTATTTTTGTTTAGCCAAAGTTGGCTTCGATTTTTATTTGACATAGTCGTATATTGGGACCATGAGTACTAAATGCTAATGAATAGAATCTTCTTTTTGATAAAAAGGACAATTTCATGATGGAGACTCAAGTATATCATTGGAACCACTATGATTAGATCTTTCATAGTGGTTCAAATTAAGTCTACATTTGCCCCCTCTCCATGTTTCTAATTAATCGCTTTATAATGATAAATAATTGGTGTTAGAATTAATTGTTCAAACATGAATTACATACTTTCTTTCATTTTTTATTGTTTAGATAAAAAGTCAACTTTAAATGTACATTCTTTATATTATAAATGGGTCAATATTGTAAAAAAGAGATAAAAATCCTAATTTTTTTATATCCCATTTCGTTATGTTTCAAATTTTTTAGACAAATTATGAAAATTTATAACATTTTAATTAAATTTCTAAGTGATGAGATTGGCCATTGAGTTTGATATAGCATTTTTGTTTTATATAGTTCATTTTCAAACTTGGAAAGAGGGCGGACTCTAACTTGCTCTATCTGTTGTACAAGAATGGTTGTCAGATGTGCTAGCTATCTTCTTGTTCGAACCGGCTAGCTCAATACGTGGAGGTACTAAAAGGGGCTCGATAGTCTTTTGATGAATGGGCACCTTCCCCCACTTATCCGATGATGGCTAACCAACATCCTCTACAACCTTAATTGACCACTGAACATGTTTACATCGAGGTCTGGTGCTTCGATTTGATTTTGGTATCTGAACCTCTTGTCAACCCTATCTCATTTAACATATTGTCCAAGTACATCAGGATCCTCTTCTTTGCCCCTATAGGGTTCGTTTGGTAACCAAGTTACTTGGAGTAACCTGGTTTACCCCTCTCTATTCTTGAGTTGGAATTCCATCACAAATCATAGTGACATCACATTCCTTATTCCAACCCTCTTCAACCCTCATAACCATCCCAAGTAGTTACTATTCACGTCAGGTTATCCCAATCCATCCCAACCCATTAAACGATCAGACTCATAGTATCCAGTAAATGACAGCCGGTTTTCTTCATTAGCGGACCAATTCCCATAATGTTACCACCAACAATACTGTATTAGATGACTTGTTGTCTCCTTTCTATCAAAAAGATATATGTTTTTACAACCTTTACTGAAAAATCTCACACATGTGGGTATGTTCTTTTCTCATCAAATGCCCAATCAGGAAATAATGACACATTTTTCTTGTATTTTCAAAATTTAATGTTGTGCAGAAACATTCATGATTTGTACATTAAGTTATATCATAACATCTTAAACAATTGAGTTTTCTGACTAATATCATTTGTATCAAATCAAATAGCTAATTCTACTTAAACAAATCCAAGTAGTGTAATTTTGATAATCCATTCCTCTTTCAACTACTTCTTGTACACATTTGTCTTGGGAATCTACGAATTGCATGACTCCTTAACATCACACATCACTATATAAGTCTTATATGCGTGATTATCAATATCGTCCTTGTCTCTATCCAATATATCTATCCATCACTTTTAACTAGATGTTCCTAAACATTTATGTTCTATTGATCTAAACATTAACATCTGCATAACCTCTCATACTAAATCATTTATTTATTTAAATATTCATATAAAATTGTAATGCAAAAAAAACTACAAGTTTATCTTAGGCACAATGTCGATCACCATACATGCAATACTTCCATATTAAAATAACATTACTAATGCATTCGCCCTTATTTTTATTCAATAATCTAGATACTACTCTAATCATTCACGTAAATAAAAAAATGTAATTGAAATAACAAAAAAAATGCTCTTATATGTAACATCATAAAGCACCTTTTGTGCATTAGTTTCACAACATGAATATCACTATTTAACCAAAATAATATTTCTAATACATTCTATTGCAAATCCCAAAAGCAAACAGCATAAACTCGATAAATCAAGTAAAACGTAAATACATGGATTCACAAAACTCACAAATAATTGGACTATGTCCTTGAGCGCAGAGGTGAAGTCAGGAATTATTTATAGGCATAGTCAATCAAATTACATATATATATATAAGTGTTTTAAAATGCTATTATTGAGGAGACGCCAACATAATAACCATCTCTCTCATATTTTACTTTTAAAAAAATTCTTTCATATCTTTTCTATTTGGAAAAAATAATATATAATACTATTTATTTGGAGGGGAGCAATGTAGTTACCAATAACCTCCCTCCCTAAATTTCGGGAGAAGTGGGTTTGTCGTCCTGTGTCTCCCCATTTCATAATAGCGAGATTCTCCCCTCTTCTCCCTAATGTTATGCAACTTTCCAAATTTAAAAAATCAATAAAATCTTGACTAAAGAGTGTTTGAAGTAACAAGTGTGACTTCTCATTTCTTTTTAACATTTATCTCTATAGATGCAAATCTGTATTGCGGAAGCCCGCCTAATCTCCTCCCTTTTCAGTTCCAATTTCCAAAATTTTAGAACTCATTTATACCAACTTGGCATCTTCTCCCTCTTGGGTTCAACAATGTGAACGAGCCAGAATCTAGCACTTTCTTGCATCACAAGGCTCGCACCTCCAACGCAGTCGCCTCAACACCGTTCTGGCCTCCACTCTATTGATTTGATCTAATCTTCCTTCATTGCTCGTTGGCAGTGTGCATGTATCAATATCATCGAATATATTTTTTACTCTATCATTTTTTTCAATTGATTTAATGATAGAATTATGGTATATACCAATTAAATTATTAATAAATGTATATAAAGAAACATGATTGCAATAGCTTGCTGCTTGTGATACTTGTTATAATGGTCATCGTATTACCTCTTTCAGATGTGCCAATTTAGTTTTTGCACCATTAAATTCTCAACAAATTTATGTATATCTTGGGTTATCTTGATTTAGAGTAGATGTTGGATTTTTAGATAAATCGTAGAAGAAGTGATAGAATTGATTAGTATTTAGTCACTAGTATATTATCATATTGATGCTAAATGTATGTAAACTTTTATAAAATGTATAATCAAAAGACTATATACTCTAAGAAAAAAAGAAATGTGGGGAATAAATTTAATCCATGATTAATTACTCAACATATTTGAAAGTTGCATGTTAAACTTGGTTATGGAAATGATATTAAATATCTGATTAATAGGGATGTAAACGGATATTGATACAATCATATCTGTTCCTCCATTGTATCTATTTTATACGGATTTTTACATTCATATTATATGCGTTTTAAATTAGATATGGATAAGGATATCACTTTGATATCTAAAAACATTTGTATTTGTATCAAAATATCCATTTTAATACGTATTTGTGCGGGAGCTAATAGCCTACACCACATGGTGTAGGTAACTACCTACATCCGACATTTTTTCATTATTTTTGAGGTTTTTTGAAGGAAACGTTAGGGGATTTTCTTAAATATTGAGAGGAATATGTGTTTCAAGTTACATGCAAAACAAACATTCCTAAGACGTTCATCTAGAAGGTGTCAATTTCAGCAATTCTAAGACTACTAAAATTTGATAGTCTTGGTGGAGATGCTTTTTTATTTTTTTGAAAAATACCATCGTGGATTTTCATAAATATATCCCTCTAATATGTCATTCAAATATCGCCAAAACAGAAACTCCTACAACCTCCATCCAGACGGTCATTTTTTAACGGTCAGAGATTTGTTGTATTTTACATGTTCTGGATGGAGATTGTAGGAGTCTATGTTTCTGATGAAATTTCAGTGACATATTAGAGGGATATAGTTATGAAAATCCACGGTGTCATTTTTCAAAAAAAGTAAAAAATTGCAAAAAATAGATGTGAAGTAGGTAAGGTTACCTACTTCACAAAGTAAGCTCCCTTTCCTCGTATATATATATATATATATATATATATATATATATGGTTAGATGAGTATGCACTATATATATGATTTTTTGGAAGAAAATGATCAGTTATTTATTCCTCAAATCCTAGGCTCTCTTATAAAGGAAAGGCGCCTATGGGTAAATTACATTAAGAGTCCATAAGTAAACAGAAAATAAGACATAGTACAATATAACGGGAATAACGACATATCATAATATATATCTCTACACTCCCCCTCAAGATGGAGCATAGATGTCGATCATGCTCTGCTTGGAAGAGCACTTCTGGAACGGTCCTCTAAGTAGGGCCATGGTGAAAATATCTGCAGTTTGATCCCCTGAGCTGACAATGTGGAGATAAAACCCTTCTGAATCATATCTCGTATAAAGTGATAGTCAACCTCAATGTGCTTGGTTCGTTCATGAAATGTTGCATTTTTTGCAATAAATATAGCAGCTTGATTGTCACATTCCAACGCCACAGGAAGTGGCACATCTATATAAAGATCAGTGAGAACACCCTTAACCCACATCATTTATGTACTAGCCTGGCCATCGTCCTATATTCTGACTCTATGCTGGATCTTGCTACAACAATTTGCTTCTTGCTTCTCCATGAGACGAGAGAATCCCTAATATAAATAGCAAATCCAGTTGTGGACTTCCTATCTTTAGGACATCCTGCATAATCTGCATCTGCACATGCTGAAATAGTAATTTCTCGGTCTTTCTTAAATAATAGTCCTGCGCCTGGAGATGAGTTAAGATACCTGAGTATCATATGTATAGCATCCATATGTACCTGACATGGTTGCTCCATGAACTGACTCACCCGACTAACTGCAAAGCATATATCGGATCTCGTGATGGTAACATACAGAAGTTTTCCCACCAGATCTCTGTATTTCCTCCTATCCACCTCATCAGTATCATCATCATATAGTTTCATGCTTGGATCCATGGGTGTAGTTGTAGGCCGACATCCAAGCATTCATGTTTCATTCAACAAGTCAGTGACATATTTCCTTTGACTCATCACGAGTCCTTGTTGATTCCTGGCGAATTCCAATCCTATAAAATATCTAAGGACTCCAAGGTCCTTGGTGACAAACTCACGACCCAACATTTCTTTTGCCCTCTTGATTCCTTGTATATCATCTCATGTAATGAGAATATCATCAACATATACCATAATTGCAACCATACCTCTAGATGTTTTCTGTATAAAGAGGGAATGATATGCATTAGATCGTTTATACCCTTGCTTTTCAAATAGGTTTGAAAGCTTCTGGAACCAAGCTCTAGGACTGATTAAGACAATAAATTGCCTTATGAAGTCTACAAACCTACGAACACTCCCCCTCAACAACAAAATCAGGTGGTTATTCCATGTAGACTTCCTCTTGAAGAGCACCATATAAGAATGCATTCTTGACATCTAATTGAAATAGTGGCCAATCTCAAATAACAGCAACAGATAAAAGAATCTGTAAGGTGGAATGACAAGCAACATGTGAGAATTTGTTCAGATAATCCACCTCATATGTCTGTGTAAATCCTCTTACAACTAGGCGTGCCTTGTATCTATCGATGTTGTCATCTGCATTGTGCTTGACTGTGAATACCCATTTACAGCCAACCGTATACACGCCCGTAGGAGTAGGAACAAGAATCCATGTACGTCTCAACTGAAGAGCCTCCATTTCTTCCTCCATAGCTAATCTCCATCTGCCATCCTGCAAGGCCTCCTTGTAATTCCGTGGAATGTCTACAACATATAGAGCAATAACAAAGCTCCTGAATTCACCATGCAAACGATCAAAAGACATCTCTGATGCTATAGGATATGATGCACAACTTCCCTTCTATTTGCGAAGCGCGATAGGCAGATCTAAATCAGTGACCTCCTCATCTGTCCCCTGTAACGCAGCCTGCTCAGGTAAACCATTAGATCCATTGTTAGAAGTAATATTCTCAGAACACACCTCATGCGAGCTAGATGATGAGCGATGACTATGAGCAGATGTGGGTCTACGGGTATAGTGATGTGGTACTGGAGGAACATGAATAGAAATGGGGAGGGAGTCATGCGTAGGCAGAGGTGGTGTTGGTGTTGGTGCCGAAGATGGAGATGTTGGTGGAGGAGGTGGCATGTAGATAGAGTCATCAGTTTCAGAGGACATCAACCTATCACCTGAAGGAGAGAAGTATATAACAGATTCAAAGAATGTAACATCAGCACTAATATAATATTTCATGCGCAAAGGATCATAATACATGTACCCTTTTTGTGTCCTAGAGTACCCGATGAAGGCACATTTGACAGCTCTAGGAGAGAGCTTGTCAATACCTGGAGATAGCTGGTGGACAAAGGCAACAGAGCCAAACACTCTAGGGGTAACTGAGAACAGTTCCTTTTCAGGAAAAGCCACAGAGAAAGGAATCTTCTCACCCAAAATAGATGTTGGCATACGATTGATAAGATAGCAAGCCGTAAGAACAACATCCCTCCAGAAGGAATGAGGAGCACGACTTTATATGAGAAGTGTCCTAGTGACATCAACCAAATGACGATGCTTTCTTTCTGCAACCCTATTTTGTTGGGAAGTATAGGCACATTATGTTTGGTGGATAATTCCTTGGATTGAAAAATAACTAGAAAAAGAGTTGGTACAAATTCCAATGCATTATAAGCTCTAACAATTTTCACATGAGATATTGCGAATTTCATTAATGCAATTTCTGAGAACGTGTCCAAGCTTCAGACTTATTCTTTAATAAATATACCCATGACAAACGAGTAAAGCCATCAACAATGACAAGTTAAAACATGTACCCCTAATGATCAGGAACATGACTTGGACCCCAAATGTCAACATGAAACGACTCAAAATTGGAGGTATTGCTCCGACTCTGATGACTTGGAAAGGCAGACAGGTGATGTTTTCTCAATTGACAAGCCTCACATTGAAAGGACGTGTGAGGCGAAACCTGGGGAATAACACAACATAACTTCTGAAGCAGTAGATGACCAAAGCACAGGTGCCACAGAAAAGGAGAAACATGTCTAGCAGATAGGAGAGGAGATTCCAGCATATAGAGGTCTAACAAGATGATAGAGACCACCCTGCTCACGACCATGACCAATCACGTTGCCCGTAAGGATGTCCTGAAAAATAAGAGAAGATGGATCAAAAATGGCTCGACAATGTAAATCCTTCATAATCCGGCTAATTGACAATAAATTCGTAGAAAAATCATGCGCATGTAGCACATTCTTTAGGTGCAAAGAAGGTGTCAAGCTAATCTCCCATTGAACAGTAATAGGTGAGTGTGTTCCATCTGCAATAACTACAGTACGTCTGGGAGAAACCTGTCTGTAAGTTGAAAGTTGACCCCGGTCTCCACACAGGTGATGTGTAGCGCCAGAATCCATAATACACTCCATAGTATCAGAACCACTACTGCTAGTGAGAGCATAAGTACTACATGAAGCTCTACAGGAGGCTGAGGCTACAACATCTGGGTGACTCTCTGGAACTGGTGAAGGCATCACAGCACCGGATGGAGGTATAATGCCCCTCAAATGGGCTACAAGATTATCAAATCGTTGGTCCAAGGAAGACGCAGTTGGAGGCTCTATCTGTTCAGCCACTCGTGCAGAAGCCGGAGATCCATGCTTGGAATAGCATGTATCCTCAATATGTCCAGGGCGATGATAGAAAGTACATGGTTTGTGAATACGCCCTTCCTCGAGATCTACCTCCACGGAATGAAGATGAACCACCACGACCTCGGGATGCTGCCATTGTTGAAAATGTTTGATTAGTAGAAGATGGGACAATTATACGACTGAGTCTGCAAAAAGCTTCCTCCATAGGAGGAATGGTAGAGTCTGCCAGTATCTAAGACCGTGCTGCCTCATATTATGGATCAAGTGCTTCCAGAAAGACACCAACCATGGTGGCGTTCCTATAGGTCTTCTGCTACTCAGGGGTGGACGTGAGAGGCATAAAGCTATACAGCTTCTCAAACATCCCACTTACCAACCAGTGTGAGAGAGACATGAAGCTTCTCCTTGGTTCCATTTGAGGCCAGCAGTTTCATCAGTGGCTTTGACCCAAGGGTTCTGCCGTTCAGCTCCCTTGAGCCGGAAAGAAAGAAAATAAAAGCAAGGAAAGAAGAAGGATAAAAGACTCGAAGTTTATGAACAGATGATGACTGGGTAGAGCTGTCTGTCTACCTTATCGAGCGGGGGACTTTGATCTATGGGAACTAGGACTCGCTCAAGAAAGACTCAAAGGACCAAGCCAGCGTAATGGATGATCATTCTGTTTGATGGTGAAGATATCATGTTGAAGCTGTAAAATCTTCATCTCATTCTTCGCTTATGAATACGTTGCAACAAGAATATCCTACATTGCTTTGGTTGTGGGCTGATGTAATATGTCATTGGTGATCTCTATCGCTAACGTACCTGAGAGCCATACTTTGGCATAGGCATCATTTTCCTCCCATGAGGCGTTAACCCCTGTATTCTCAGCCGGTTCTTCCTCGATAAGAATATGTTTCTTACCGATAGACTTCATCATACTCATGAACTGCATAGCTCACAGTTCATAATTCGACCCATCCATCTTGACTATGGACGCTAGACCTCTGAAGGCGCCTGTGGAGGGAATATCCACCTTGTTCTCTGACATATTGGCCTGAGAAGACTAGGGCTGAATACTTGACTGGATTGTGTCTACACCAATATAAAGAGATTGAATTGCATGTGTAGACTCATGCACCCAATCTCAACATGTAATAGGTCTAGTCGAAGAAGATGCAAGACACAAGCCGTACGCTAGTGGCGCTCAGACAGAGCACGGGTGGCGCGCGAGCGGTGCACAGATGGCGCGCAGGGGGACATGCTGGCAACGTGCACGACCGACGGTGGTTGGAAGCATTGGACCACGCGCAGGCGACGCACAAGGCTGGCGGCGCCAACGGCGCGTGGAAGGTGCGAGCTGTTCTTGGGCCGCGCAAGGCTTGTAGGACCGGTGCGGCGATGGGGGGAGGTGTCTAGAGAGAGAGAGAGGTCGGCGGGTGGGGATTAAGGTTAAGGTTAGGTATTCGAGCTCCGGTTTAGGACCGCCGCTCTGATATCATGTTGGAAGAAAATGATCAGTTATTTATTCCTCAAACCCTAGTATCTCTTATAAAGGAGAGGTTCCTACGGTTAAATTACATAAAGAGTCCATAAGTAAATAGATAATAAGAAATAGTACAATATAACAGGAATAACGGTATATCATAATATATATCTCTATATGGTTAAATGGGTATGCATCCTGGGAACATATAAGATATGCTCCAATCATTTTTTCCATAAAAATCATTATTTTTTGAATTGAAACTTGGAGTATTTATTTAGAATAATAAGTGAGATATGTGTTTCAATTTTGTGTAAAACGAACTTTCCTAACACTTCATTTAGAGGGCGTCAATTTCAACAATTCTGAAATCGTTAAAATTTGACAGTCTTGATGAAGGGGATATAAATCTTGAATGAAGTTGAATTTTGAATGACACTAAGTTGATATATTGTAATTTAAATTCCACTAGGTTTCATTTCAGAAAAAATAAAAAATATGATGAACATAGGGTGGGAGATATCATATATGTATGTGTGTGTATATCATACTCTTTTTCCCCATATATAAGGAACGGGAAGCTACTTCATGAAGTAGCTAATCTTAGCTACTCTATGAGTATTTTTTGCCTTTTTTTTGGAAAATACTACCATGGAATTTCATAACTATATCCCTCTAATATATCATTCAAATTTTATCAGAAACATATATTCATATGCCCTCCATCCAGAACAGGTAATTTTAACGGCCTTAGATTTGTTGTAAACGACATGTTCTAAAGTTTATAGGAAAGAACAAATGTTATGATTGGTCGATAGTGAAAATACAAGTTTTTCTTGACCATTCACACATTTCTCTCTCATGTAATACATCCAATCTACTCCTTATCGCTTCTCTATTTCTCTTTCTTCATCAATTTAAATAAAAAGATATTATAGTGTGTTATATTGTCATCTAAAAATTACAAAATACTTGACATCTGCTTATTTTTTCAAACTCCAAAAAAATCGCATGACTACAAACCCTCCTAACAACATACTCACCATTCAAATACCAAAGCAAACAAAGTAGTTATCCAACTAATAACCCTTCCAAAAAAAGGAGTTATCCTCGGTAAGACAAACCATCCAACCAAACGGTCTTTTAGGAAAACAATCTTTAGGGATTAGCCAAGTTGACCTAGTAGGATCCATATAATGATGATGATGTCAAACCTAATATCTCTACTTTGTTAGATGCCTCATTCATGCATATAAGTTTCTCACTCCCATGTCGGCCTACATCCATTGAATTCAACAATTAGAACTTTATTCGTTTGAATAAAATTATTCAAAGGTGCACACTTGCATCTTCGCTACTTTTTGTGATTGTTCCATTAATCAACATGCATAAGATAATCAACCACATATAAAACAAGGCTCGGATTTAGTCGTTTGTCTTTATAGGACCAATTATATACTCGGTTCACTCATATAAGGTTCAAATAAAATTTACATTTACAACATGTGGCAATAAATAATCCGAAATCCGTCTTTTTATTTTTTAAATAGTAACTATATCACAATCAATGTTATTCATAAAAGTCAATGATATACTTCGTAATTTACAACGAATGATTTATTCACAATCATATATGTTGGTTATCGATTTATTACTTATAACTGGGTTAGGTAACTTACCTATCCAACCTCTTATACTATGGGAAAAGTTGCATCTTGATGTACACTCATCCCTTTTCTCTTCTATTTTTTTATTTTTTAAATGATTTATTGGGAGGTTTAGAACACAATGTATCATTGTGACGTCATTCAAATTTCAACTTAATTCAAGATTTTTAATTTATCCATAAATTCAGAATTGCTGAAAATCGACCCTATAGGAATATCTGGTTTAGACCAAATTTGAACCACAAGTTCCACTTAATATTCTAAGTAAATTCATAGGGATTCATTTCAAAAAAATCAGGTGTAGGTAAGTTACTTACACTCTGGTGTAGGTTCTCCAACCCCTTATACTATGAGAAATGGAAGCCTACATCTGGGTGTATGTAACTTACCTACGCATGCCCCTTTTTCCTTCTATTTTTTTTTTGAAATGAATCCTTGAGCGATTTATATCATAATATATCACTTTATTCGAATTTCAAATTGAATTCGAGAATTCTAACTTATTCATAAGCCACTCAAATTTTAGGTCTTAGAATTGCTGAAATCGACTCATTCAGATGGACATGTTAGGAATGTATGTTTTACACTAAATTTGGAATACATATTCTACTTAATATTCTAATTAAGTCTTCAAATGATTTATATCAAGAAAATAAAAATAGAGGGAAAAGGGGGAGGTATAGGTGATTTACCTACACCATAGAGTAGGCTTCCAACCCCTCATACTATGGAAAAAGGAGGCACGATTTTCGTCAGATGAATATTTGGAGGATTTAGTTCAGAATATACCAAAGTGGTATTATTCAAATTTCAACTTAGTTCGAGACTTTTAACTTATCCATCAACATAGTCAAATTTTGACAATTTCAGATGAAATTGACCCCATTAGATTGACATGTTAAGAATGTCCATTTTACACGAAATTTGAAAGATATATTAACTCGGTATTCTAAACGAATCCCGTAAGGATTTATTTAAAAAAATGAAAAGTAGAGGGGAAAAGGAGCGAGTATAGTTAAATTACATATACCAAAAAAGGGAGCCTACACATATTTATCGGTAACTTACCTACGCTCATCTTTTTCCTCTCTATTTTTTGATTTTTGAAATAAATCCTTGGTGGATTTAAATCACAATATATCACCGAGGCTTCTAACTTATCCATCATGACAGTCAAAATTTTGAATGTCTCGGAATTGTTGAAATCAACCCCTTCAAATGGGCATATTATGAATGTACATTTCACACAAAATTGAAAACATATTTCACTTAATATGCTACGTAAATCTCACAAAGATTCATACCTACACCTGAGTGGAGGCTCTCAAATCCCCTATACTAAGTATGTTTTGAAATTCTCAACTAATAACATATTTGTCGGTATATCATTACTAGCATAATATATAATGAATATAGATATGTAGCATGCTTGACTTTGTTATAGTTAAAATACATTGCAAACAAATCCATATCTAAATTTTACATCCCTGCAACTTACTTTCTACGAAAATAGCATATGGTATTATTTCTTGAACAGAAGTCCTCGTGTTGAACTACTATGCATTTATGTATATTAAATTTTATCCTATGGATTTTGTTTTAAATATAAGCAGTTTATTTTCTCAGAAAAGTTGCAGGAATTTCCTTACAATATAAGATGTAATGTAACCGAATATAGATATATCCATCTCTAATCCAATACCATTCATATTTGAAACCATATATTTTAAATAAATAAGGATGCGGATATTGAAGTTTGTTAAAATATCACCATAGTTACAAATATTTTAAAAATCACAGTTATATACTTTGGTGTATGTATAAAACGATGGATATTACTTGTTATGAAAGTAGCCGTAATTCATGAAATTTGGAATAAATATATATATTTTTACTAGTATATTGATAAGAATTAGATTGTGTAGCAATGATGACTTATTGCGTTCTTCTTTAAAATTTCTTCTAATCATTTTAACAATATATAGAAGAAAATGATGATGAAAAGGACAAAAGGAATGCCTTTATTGTATATTTAAAATATGCATATATATATATATATATATGTATGAAAAAATGAGCCAGTCTTTTACGGTGAGTTAACTTGGCTCCTCCCGCCTCATTTTTATTTTTTTTGAAAAAATACTTTCATGGATTTTCATCGCTGTATCTCTATATTGTGTCATTCAAATTTTGTGTGAAACCAAGACTCCTACGGCCTCCATCTAGACAATCATTTTTAACGGTCGCAGAATTGTTGAAATCGACCCTGTCAGAATGGAGTTGTAGGAGTATCTATTTCGCACGAAATTTGAATGATATAATAAATGGATATAATGATGAAAATCTACAGAAATCTTTTTAATAAAAAATAAAAAATAATGGAAAATGGGACGGGAGGAGCCAAGTTTGCTCCCCCAAGTGGTAGCCTCATTTTACCCATATATATTTATATATATACACACGGTTGATCTTGTGTGAGCCAAAAACCGTTAGAACATAAGAGCAGTGATTATGAACCACTAGATTATGTCATCTCTCTCCAGGTTGATTGGAGGAGGAGAGAGATGAGCAGAATCTAGTAGTCCAAACTCATTGCTCTCATTCTCTCACTTTTTTGTTTCTAACAAGATCAACAAAGGAAAATAGAATAATTATATATAAAGTGAAAAGAAAATGGTGTTACTATGTAAGAGAAATAATGAAATAAGGCAATACATGGTTGATGAGGTGTTGTAGGAGGGATAAAGTAATGTTGTGGGATCCTTGAAGTATGAATACGAGGTACAGTTAAGGGAATGAAAATGGTTATAGTGCTGTAAGAGGAGGAGGAGGAGGAAGAAGGATGATTAAAGGAGGAAGGGAACAATTATTTTTGGATGAGGGTCCTTTCTTTTTTTTTAAGTTTATATAACAAAAGATACATCTTTATCACTACATAAAAAAAGAGACATTTAATTAAGAAGGTACATTCCTCTTTCACATTTTGTTAGAAGGACCAAGAAGGAGTTGTTTTTACAATGTTCCAAAGACATCAAGAGAGTACGAATCATCTCTATCTCTTTATTGTATTGTTCATATTTTAATTTAATGTAGCTATAGTGAATCATTTGATTTAAATGTACAATTAACACTACAAGTAACTTTAGGGGACGATGTCCCATAAACGTCCATAATCATTCCATTTGGTTACATGGACGTCCTATAAACGTCCACAACCATCCTTTTGGTTATAGGGGACTGTCATGCCCAACATAGGAATTCGATAACACCTTGACTGTATGTTAGATAATCATTAAAACTTTTGTTCATTCAACTTTTATTCATTTTCTAAAACTCAAGATATTGGGAAATAAATAAGGTTAATATCCAGTATTAAATCCTTGCTAATCCTAAAAGAAATCCCAATGTTTGTAAATCAGAAACATGTTATCTTTCTCCAACTCATCATACTTAATATCATCATACAGTGTTTATACTCTAAGCATTATACACTCTAAACATCATAGTGTTTATAGTGTAAACACTGTAAACGTTATAGTGTTTACACTCTAAGCATTATTGTGAACCCCCAAGGATTTGAGTATCTGTTTACAATACATCTGTGGTGTTACATTCGCAAAAGATCGCACAAGTTATATGAAAATACAAGAAAATTTTTCACATTATTGTCATGACATTCAATCCATATTCACAACCGCAGAACAACATGAAGATGTGCCACCAATATGTGTATATGGAAACATGTTGGTGGCACATCTTCATGTTGTTCTATGGTTGTGAATATGAATTTGAATGTCATGGCAATAACGCGAAAAATTCTCCCGTATTTTCATATAACTTGTGCGATCTTTTGTGAATTTAACACCACAAATGTGTTGTAACAGGTACCCGGATCCCTGAGGGCATCACAATTATACACTATAAGTATTATGTAGTCAAAACATTATAAAATCTAAGTATTATAATTTCTAAGCATTTCCTATCTAAACTTAACAACTAAATAACTATAACATGTAAATAAAAATCATACAATTTATTAAGATCATCAACTCTATTCATATGGACTAAATATTTTTTTACTCCGAGGAGATTCTATCTAGAACTAAAAACTTAACTAACATTTAAATCGAAATAATCAACTATAACTAGAGCAAGATTATATACTCCAAAAAATCATCAGGCATATACTTTTCTAACACAAAACAACTAATCTAATTCAAAATTGCAATAAGTATTGGAAAAAAATACAAATAGAATTCAACCTTACCGGATTGGTGGCACAAAGGATAGGAGAGGATGAACGACGTCACCCGTCGAGAGCTGAAAAGATTGGTGGCATCGACGAAGGAGATTTCAAGGCTAAGAACGAGTAGGGGAAAACGATTTGAAGACCGTCCCCAACGAAGCTATAAGAGAGTACAACTATTTTTTATCATCTCCTATAATAGTCATGAGCTAGGAACGACCATCGCCAACGTGCTCAGAGAGGACGATCATTGTTTGCCTATCCCCAATACGCGTGCCTAAAGAACTTTATGTTTATAATGTAAATTATAATTGATTCCATATATCTTTCTATTATATTTATTAATTAAAATTTAAATTTTTTATGTATTACTAAAAAAGATATTTAAATAATCATGACATAATATGCAGAAGTAATACATATGCAATCTGATAGTTTTTTTACCAGCGATCCATGTGACATCTGAAAATGTTGGGATTAAGGAAGTATATCTAGCAAATAAATATTAGAAAAAAGAGCGTTCATACAATAATGGATCTTCTTCAATTAAGAGGGACATACAAAAAAACATGATAAGAAGATACTAATGAAAGCATATAATTGGATATCGAGGTGTTTTTGCTCCTGCAAAGTGGCATAGATTAATTTCATGGTCTAAATGAGATTGTTGAAGATAAAAGTAAGGAAACTATTTGATGAATATCCATTCATCATTCTTTATGCCTTTATTTTAACTAAATATCTTGGCAAAGCATCATGTATATAGTTGTAAATACAATAAATTACCAATAAGCATGCATTTGTTAATATTCAATAATTAGCATGTATTTGTGCAATAAAATAATAAAGAAAAATAAGGAAATATTTAGAATAAATATTGAGTGAGCTGAACCCAAGAGAGGGTCCAGCATGGGCCTGATCGTCAAATAAAATAAGTAGAGAGAGATAAGGCCACTCTACCTTGTATATATTTCTCACTTATGTGTATAATTTAATTTTACAAAAACAAAAAGATGTTTTTATCCCCTGTATATATTTCTAAAAATAAAACAAAAAAAAAGAAAATAAAAAAATAAAATAAATTTCTCTCTCACCTTGTATAAAATACATGTATATATGTATCAAATACCAATTTATTTTATACTTGTAAATAACTAATAAAAATAAAATAAAAATTATTTAATACTCCAAATAATATGTTGTAAATAATTAAAATACAAAATAGGGGTATATATGCAAAAGTAAAAAATAAAAATAATTGCATAAAATACATATGTATTTTATACCTGTATGTAATATACTATAGTTTGAAAAATAACAAATATTTTTCATGAAAATAAATAAAAATCATTAAAAAATAGTTTGAAAAATAACAAATATTTTTTATTTTATAAACTTTTTAAAATAAAATCGTTTGCTATTTTTAATTGAAATTTCAATTATTTTATGTATCTTTTTTCTGATTGGTCCAGTGCGGACTGTTGACCCAGTCAACTGTCCCCCCTGGACCTTTCTTCGCCCAGATCCGATTTCCACCCGATCCTCTCCTAATTTTCCTAAACTTATCCGACCACCATCCTCATCACTCCGTAGCTCCGATTACCGAAGAACGATCCATGATACACGCCCGATGATTCTGTTAGGGATCCGTCCCTTGGTTCGCTCGGTCAAGACCCACACTTCTCGAACCCTGCTGAGTATAAAATCTCCTGGAGCCGCATTTTCTTCTTCATCTTTGGCTTCTCCCTCGTCTCCAGTGATCTCCACCTCCACCCACGAGTGACAGCGTGCGTTTGAGAGCGTTGTAGAGACGATTCGAGTCCTGTAGCCTTAAGTCCGGCGAACTCATCGTCGTGCTCCGCCGCGAGGAGAGCCCAGCCTCTGGACCCGTTGAACCATCGAGGCGAAGACCCCTAGAGATCCATGACCTTTAGCCTAGACGACTTCCTTCACTAGGTAACTCTGATTTCTCCTCGTTTGCTTGTGATTCAAGATTTTCAATTTTGGGTCAACTTGCGTTCATCAACCCCGCTCACCATGATCGAATCATCCATTATCCATTCTGATGATCGTAGCACATTCGCCAATCTTCTCCCCATCTTATACGCCCTTCCGTTCACCCCGATTCGCCCAGGAACGGGGATTGAGCCCTCCTCCGCCGTCGCTTCGCTGGATGGCTACGCTCCGCCTCATTTACCACCCATTTCACGTACTGACGGGTCGAGGCACTTTGCCCTCGACCCAGTAGCTCATATGTGCAGGTTTAGAGCCCAAAGGGCCTCATCTGGAGGTTCGAACGTCAAAGCAAAGCTGCTCCAGGTCCTCAGCATCGTCGGGTCGTTCCCGACGGTCCCGGCCTCATCGCAGCATCGTCACCGCTGCGGACATGCACTTACGTCATTTCCCCCATTTGAGCAGCCCCAGAGGACATCTCAGCCGCACGCAGCAGTCGATCGAAGCTCATCAGAGGTGAGTTCTTTGTCGTTCTTCCAGGAGGCATCTTCGTCGTTGGATCGAGGCTCCCTCTAGTTCTGATCGTGTCCGTTCATCTTTGGGGAGACCTCGGTCGTTCGATCCATCTGAGGATCAGATTCCAGTCGTCCATCGTCAAAGGGTTATCCGAAGAGTTCAGCCGTCCAATCATAAGCGAAGAACCCTTGACCGTTGGATCACAATAAGAAGGGTATTTGCACTTAGGCCCTCCTACCTGTTTACATTTCCACATTAGTCCTGTAAATATTTTTAGTAAATATTTTTTATTGTGGATATTTTACGCTTAGGACCTTATGCCTTTAGTATTTGCACTCTAGTCCTTCCGTCTGTGTAGCACGTGGTTCCCCCACGTGACTTTGGGATATTTGCATGTTTTTACTTGGACTTCACTGTTGTTATTGAATGGATTTTATAAATAAGATTTGCAATTATACCCCTGAGTGCCTGGTTCATGTGCCACCCACGTGCGGATCAGGTTGTTTTGTAGATTGAGCCCTAAACTATTTCCACATGTTACTGTTTGGCTGATAACTTTCCAATAATTGCATATAGTCCATGTGTGCTGTGTATTTATTTTTGATTCAATAAATAACAAACATTGTCCAAAAATCACAAGATTTTGATACATAGCTCCTGCCATGGTGTAGGAATTTCTCTTATTTTATTTTATTTCCGTTTATTATTTTTAAAATTTTAAAATCCTTAAAAATAACTCCTATTTATTTTTAAAAATCAACTAAAAGTATTAAAAACCCTTGAAAATTTCCAAAAAAAATTTGTTTGCTTGTTTGTGTTGTTTTCATTTTAGTCCAACTTTTATCTCATATCCGTTTATAAAACTCAAAAAATTGAAAAAGACTAAAAATCTTAGACAAATCATTACAAAGTCATAAAAATGTGTTTTCTTCTTCTGTAGTTAGATCTTTGCTTGTAGTTCATCACAAAATTATTGTTGGGATTATACATGCATTTTAACTAATTTTAACTTACCTTTAGATCTTAGTTGTGCACTATTTTATTGTTTTTGTGGTTATTTCATTTTTATAAATTTAATTAAAAATTATAAAAAATCCATAAAATCCAAAAAAATTGAATATTTTAAAAATCCAAAAATATATTTATTTGAATTTTCTGAGTATTTTTTATGCTTTAAATAATTGTTGATTGTGAATTTTTGGCTCCTTTTGGCCTTTTTCTTATTATTTAAAAATACAAAAAAAATTGAAAAATTAAAAACTGCCATTTTTTATCTTTTTGGGATTCTTGATTACTTCGTAGCGTTAGCATCACGTGCTCCTTGTGTTCGACCCTGGTGGCTATACCATGTAAAAATAAATAGCAAGACCGTTATTTGTGGATTAATTGATTTATAGTTTTTGTGGTCTCTTTTTCTTGTTGACTTAGCCTTGTATTCAAGTCACAATGATCGTGATTATTACTTAACCCGAGTATCGAGATCTTGAGGTCATCACTATTTTCAATGATCAATTTGCGCATTCAATGGTTTGGAAGAAAAATCACATAAATAAATTGATGTTTTGTGATAGAATAAGATGGAAGAATAACTAAAATATCTTATTTATAATTTTAAAGAAATTATAGAAAAAGAAAGAAATTAGAAAAATGTTCTTTTTATTTAGTTTCTAATAAGTTTAAAGAGGAAAAGTAAGGAACTTCCGTATCTTTTAGATGAGATGGAAGGTGATTGTAAGAATAACAACTAGTTTGATTACTTTCAATAAGATGGAAAGTGAAGAGATATCATTATATCTATTAGTTAAATAAAAATTTATTTCTTTTCCTTTCATTTGCTTTGTCTAGGAATTAGAAATACTAAGGCTATCACTTTGATAGATTACAAATCCCTTTCCAATCACACTTATTCCTTTTTTAAATGAAGCAATGCAGGAATTAATTATGTTAACGTTTTTTTGAAAAAAGATCAATTGTCATTCATCATAGTCTAAAAATGCACTTTCAGATTGAATAAAATTCGAGCCTCCTCAGTAGGGAAGATATGTAAATACATTTCACCACATCCCAGACAGAAGTCCCAGAATGCATAAAATAAAAGCAACACCCGAAAAACAGATCTCAGTGAAGGGCAATCTGAATCACAAAAAGAGAGTTTTTCTCCAATCTCCACCGAATTAGTGCTGAGGTCTTGTACTCAATTGATACTCGGAGTAAGATTTGGAGGGGACTTTCTCACGCGCAAGCTCGCGGAAGATCGTTCAGTCCAATTTTGAAGAATTTGATCCCTGCCAATACACAAAGGGTCTAAAAGGAGCAGTAAAACATATTAAAAAATAGGTTAGGAGATTTTGTTTATTTCGAAGATAGTAGTATATGCTAAGAAATAACTGTCCATTCTTTTAGCATAAATGTCAATAATTTGAGACAGACCGCTTGACATTAAAAAAAATCCTAATGAGAAAAAGAAAGATGCTAGAGTGATGTGATTTAAAAATTATGAAATTATATGTAATTTAAATGGCTAATCGAGAAACAAACATATAACATCCAAAAATCCAATTTATGTGCATTTTAAGAATACGAAAAAGAAAAGTACGAATGATGTATATGTGATTATTCACCATTGGTAAGATGATAATATTTGATAAAGTTATTAAATCTATCAAGTCATAAAATCTGGCAATAAGATATTGAATAACAATGTTTACATGAACCACTATGACATGGAAAAGAAAATGATATGAAAAGAATTGGAATTTCCTTAACATAAGTAATGTCACGATAATGATAAGCGGAGCTAAGTGCTACACATAATGGTGAGAGACACCTCTAGAGTCCAACTATCATGTTAGACCAAGGGGAAACACCACAAGGGACATATGGTTATAAGGAATCACATAGGCAAAAGCTAAGTTCTCTACAATTGTAGCTACATTGTCATGTATGTCATGTTCAGGAACCGCTAGTACCAGCGGTAAAGCCACCAAATTTGTTTAATAATGTAATGATTAAGACAACTATAAACACCAAACAAATTAAGGTATGTGTAATTATATTAATGACATGAGCATATGCGCAATTATGTTAATGTTAAGGTATTCGTGCAAATATATTGAAAAATAATGGAAGATGGTTTATAAAGGTAAACTATAACAAGTATGCAAATAAATGTTTTATTACGGTAAATCGTTATAAGTATACAAGGGAACAATTTAAAAAAAGGATAAGCCATTACAAGTTATTGCAAGAAATGGTTTAATAAAAGTAAATCATCATAAGTCATCTAATGTCATTTGAAAGGGGCTAACATGCAAATTGATTGCTACGATAATAGAGTTATGTACATGACATGAATATTATAAAACATGCCTCAAAAGATGGAAGAAATGTAAGTTAAATTTATTCTTATACATATTACACATGTATATTCTTAGATTTGAAAGAGCCAAAATACATATGTTAGGGTACGAACTTAAACATGCATGAGATAATTGATGTTTTATCATGGAAGCTCAAGTACATGAAAGATAATGGGCATTAGACTCATGCAAAATTATGTTATTTATTTCATGTGAAGAAAAGTTTGAGCAAACATTCAAGTTCATACGGCAGACTCCACAAGATATTCAACATAGTATGGATATTACATGGTTTATGTGGATGTATGTATGCCCACTAGAATACAGAGTCATGTTCTTAAATTATTTGGCTTTTCTTTTGCAAGTTTACCCTTATTGTTGTTGTAATAATGGAATTCTCTGTTGAATTAGATTTTATGGATTCTTTTGAGAATAATTTTTGCATGCTCGTTGATTATCATACATGATTCGGTAACGATTCCTTTGTCTGAATTTAAGTGCACACTTCCGCCGGTCTGTGCAGTCCATTCCGTTACATTCACTCCCACCGATGATGTGTTTTGTGGTATTCAATCGTCAATTGCCCACGAAAACCTCTAAGATATCTTTTGAATCAAACAACTTGAGAGAAACAAATGGAACTGAGAAACTACCAGTGTGTCTATGTAATCCGTTGCAATCTTAGCTCATGTCACGCATTTTACGCTCGAGACTAAGTTATAGATGCACACACGTGCATGTGTATTTCGATAGGTTGTCATTAGTTTTTAAACAATAATCAAACAACAACACATCATATAAGCCATATATTTCTCATTAATGAAATTAGTCCGATAAAACTGGAATGATACAATGAAGGTTACTATGGGTCTTGCATGAGGATGACACACATAAATAGAGAAATGATCAAATTTTTGTTGTAATACCACAAACACAATCCTACGTCTAGTACTCAAAAAGTATGAAAGTAACTTGTAAGAGATGTGGATTACTACTTTAACTTGAGCTTACGCCTTTTGAGTGGTGGTCAATAGGACAAGTTAGGCCCAAGCTCAACAAGTTGTCAAAGCTAGTAATTCTCAATAATGGCTCGAGTCAAGGCATGCAATGTTGCGAACGACTTCAGAGAAACTTCACTTTAATAGTGGAAAAAGCTACCCAAGATGTGGATCTGGCATATTAAAGAGATAGGAGGAAAATGGCTACCTAGAGTATGCAACCATGACAATGACATGGAATAAGTGATGATTCATATGGTAATGTGGACATTGCATGTATAAGTGGGAGAATTTTTTGCACCCCAAACATAATACCACAATTAGTACCCACAAAGTGTGAGAGTTGGTTATGAGTAATGGGGACCACTACTACATAATTTAGGCTTAAGCATTTTGAGTATCTATGATCTTATTTGAGCATGAGCCTAACATGTTGTGAGTATCCATGCAGAGCTTCTGATTGGGTTACATAAAAAACTGGAAGTTTTATGAAGAGATGAATTTTTGATGTGGAACCAACGTGCGAAATCCGATATATTAAGAAGGGTAATTCTAATACTAATCTTCTCAAAATCTTAGCTAGTTCTAGAATGACAAGAAATCATTTCATGGCTCTGCATAATGATAAGGATGAGATCGTCGATGATTTTGCTGGTACTGGGGAGGTGGTGATATCCTTCTATGAAAAATGTTTTCAAGATGCAAACCCTTCTGATCAAAATCTAATCATCCCCAGTGATCTTGTGATCAAATTATCAGATCTGGCCTCCCTTGTTGCCCCTTTTTTCTGAATCTGAGATCTTTGAGACCATTAAATCCTTTTAAAAAAAGGCTCCGGGACCGGATGGGATCATCATAAAATTCATACAAAGATTTTGGCATATAATCAAGGATGATTTCAAGACCTTGTTACACAGGATGATAGCCACCGATTTGATGGCAAAGACTTCATGCACTTAAATAATGCCTTGATTTCTTTGATTTACAAACAAGGAGATCCTCTTTAAATTTCAAACTATCGTTCATTCAGCTTAATAAACCTTCCAATGCGTATCATCTCAAAGGTACCAGCAAATAGTTGGGCCCCTATGTTGAAGGTTACAATTCCTCCCTCTCAACATGCTTTTATAAAAAATTGATCTCCTTCTGATGCTTTCATTGTCACCTTGACTATCATTAGAGATTGTGATCGTCTGAAAAATCAAAGGAATTATGCTAAAAATCGATTTCCGTAAGGCTTTTGACACGATCTGATTGCTATTTATCTTAGGTACTCTCCAAATAGCCGATTATCCAGCAGTCTCCATCTCCTGGATAAGGTCAATTCTTGAGACTTTCAGGGTATCCTTTAAAATTAACAACCGCTTTGTGGGTTTTATTAAACCTGAGAGAGGTGTCCGTCAGGGGGATCCCTTATCCCCGTTTCTCTCCATTCACTCATTATCAGTCCTTGATGCCATGTTAGTTAAGATAGCGGATTCTGATCGGTGTAGGGGATATTGGAAAAAGGGCATGGATTCCATGGTTACGAATATTCAATTTGCGTATGATAGTCTTATATTTATTGAATTCAATGAGGATCATCTTTTAAATGTCTTATCTACCATCGATATTTTCTACGCTATGTCTGGTCTTCAAATAAATAAAGTCAAGTCAGCCTTCTATGCCATCAACCTGTCGGAAGACGAAAAGAACAAGATTGGCGCGTTATCGGGTTGGAAGGAGGGATCGTTCTCCTTTTCTAATTTAGGATTCCCCTATCAATGAATGGATTATCCACGGTGACTGGTCCAATGTTATCTCAAAATTTTCATCGAAACTCCAAGGCTGGAAAGCTAAAATATTACCTCTTCCAGCTAAGGTAGCTCTTCTGAACTCCTCACTCACCCCGCAAATAATTCACATTTTAACTTGTCCAAAGCTTCTGGAAGGGGTCCTTTCCAAAATCGATAAAATCAGAACAAAATTCTTATGGTCGGGAAACATCAACAAATGTCTAAGAACCAAGGTGGCTTGGTCAAAAATTACTAGACCAAAGCTAAATGATGGATGGGGCATTCTCGATCTTCGTTGTTTTAACAATTCCCTACTTACTAAATCAACAATTCAAATTGTGGAAAATAAAAAACTCGTGGGTTTCTACAATTATTAGGGCTTTTTGCTACTAGGGAGGGCCTATATGCTTATCAAAGGCTTATCATTCAAATTCACTGACATGGAAAGGTCTTTTGCAGGGAGCAAAACAGTTAATTCCGACATTCTCAAAAACAATTGGTAAGGGTGAGACATCCTCTCTTTGGGAAGACTCGATATGTGGTAATGTTCTGTTGAGGTGCTTATATCCTGAATTATGGTCTTTTGTGAAGCACAAAAAAATCGATTACCAAGGGTCTAAAAACTTGGACAGCTAAATTCAATTGGTTTAAATACATGGCCACTCAAATTCTTGTGAGGCTTAGGAATGTGCTAAACAAATCCAAGTTTTATATTAGTCGAATCCACTCATCCCTCAACACTAACGCAATCGATCTCGTTAACTTTCCATCTAGAGTAAAAGAGGCAAGGAGAAAGATAAATAAAATCATCTACAATTTGCTTGTGGATGGTGGAACTAGAACAAATTTCCATCCTAAATTTTAGGGGCCTCTTTTCGAGCCTCAGGTCACTTTTTTTACATGGTTGATGAGACACTGAAAGCTGATAACCCAAGATCTGCTGGGAAAATTCAATATAACATCAATAAATCGTTGCCATTTATGTAAAAAATGATGTGAAAGTTATGCCCATCTATTAGGTGAATGTGAATTATGAGAACTATTTTTGTCAAAAGTGGAGTATCTACAAATGACACAAATCTACTCCTTATTCTTTCAAACAATATTGTGTGGAATAATGCGATGACTAACTGAGAGAAGATAGCACATCAGGCTACTATTTTATGGTTAATTTGGAAAGCAAGATGTGTCATTGCTTATGTAGGAAAACCTTTGCAGATTGACTCCTTGCTAAAAGAAGCAACTATCATTACTGACATTAAAGAGGAGTTCAAAGCAATACCGTCGATTGTAACCACAATAATTTAAATTGTTTGATGAGATATTGAATAGATAAAATTCTCTAATTTACAAATAAAAGCCCAGTGTAAAATCAATTGATAATGCTTATGAAAAACATGTCCTATAATTCTTTCATTGCTAAGATTAATAAGGATTGTCGTCAAATTAATGGAAACATAACACACTTAATTCTACCATATAGAATGAACAAAAGCATCGAAAGTATTGAATAAATAGAAACATCCCGAGCTTGTCAGTTGTGGACATCCCGAGATTTAATTATATCATTTAATACTCCTTTCCCAGTTATAAAATGCAAATAGCTCTGACATTTTTAATAAGTGATTATCACTTCCAAGGATGGATTTAGAGGGGGCAAGGAGGGGCACATGCACTACCCCCTAATTTTTTTAGTTTTTGTAATATATATTTAATATTATCTATGATTTTTTAAGGAAAAATATCATAATAATTCCTAAGTATAAATCTCTTTTTGGAGTTTTGAGGGTAGAACTTATACTTGGGTCCCTTTTGTTTCTTTTGGGGAAATAAATAATCTTTATCCGTAGATAATATATCTTTTAATATAAAATCTCTATCTAGCAATAGTAGATTTTACCTCGGATCAACATATTTAGATAATTTCTTAAACCGATCAACTTATAATGAATCTCTATCAAAACTATATTTTTGAATACCCATTTTTTAGGATCAACCTATATAAGAGATTGGTTTTTCATCCAATCTCATTATCACTTACATAGATACGAGGTTTACTTCTCAATCTAAAAAAACAAAGTTTCTAAAAAAATATTTATTGCCAAGTCTCATACATTAATCACTGGTCCTTTTTATTATCAAGTATGTGGTCAAACACAGATATTCTTGATCGATGTATTTTTCTTCATTGACATATTAATAATTTTAGTTGTTTGTAATAAAAAGTATAAAATTATGTATTTTTATATTTTCAAATTGATACAAACTTGGAACGAGTGTAGTTTATATTGTAATTAATCAAAATACAAAGAGTGAATTGAAACAATGAAAACGTTAGTATGCTTATTTTTAAAAAAATATAAATATTATTTATAAAAAAGCCCGACAGTGCGGAACCTATATGATATCAATTTATGTAAAACTAAATAAAAATATATAATTTTAAAAGTAAATTCAAAATAAACTATTATTTAAATGAAAACTATATATGATATAATTTATCCTTTACAACTATTATTATACAATGAATAGAGAAGGGGAAGTATCCAACTCATATGCATATAATTTATATGTTCATCAACTCCCAACCACTCATTTCTCTTGAAAATTTAACTTTCACGTGTTCCAATGGCATATCCAATTGCATTCACCCATCCCAATAAAGATAAATGGATAAGAACATGATGAATACATAAGTGACATACAACTCAACAATATACTTTCTTTTTTCTAATGAATATGAACACATCATAATCGATAGATATGTTTTTTTAAATATTGTGCCCCCTTGATGAATCTCCATTCATCATTCTTTATTCTTTTATTTTAGCTAGATATCTTGGCAAAATACCATGTATATGATTGTAAATACAATAAGTTACCAAAATACATGCTTTGTGTAAATATGAATAATTAGCATGTATTTGTGCAAAAATAAAAGAATAAAGAAATAAATAAAAAGAGAGAAATATTTAGAATAAATATTGAGTGACCTGAACCCAAGAGAGGGTCCATGTGAGCCTGATCGCCAAATAAAATGAATAGAGAGAGATAGGGCCATTCAACCTTACATATATTCCTTCTTATGTATATATTTTATTTTTCATAAAAATAAAAATAAAAATGTGTTTCTCATAATTTGTATATATTTCTAAAAATAAAATAAAAATGAGAACAATAAAATAAAACCCAAAATAAATCATTTCTCTTTCTTCATGTACATATACGATGTATATAAGAATAATTCATCTATTTATTCCACCCTTGCAAATAAATAACAAAAATAAAATAAAAATTATTTTATACTCTACATTTTATGTTGTAAATAAATAAAATATAAAAATTAGAGCATTTGTACAAAAATAAGAAATTAAAAATAAAAGTATAAAATACATAGGTATTTTATACCTGTATATAAAATAATATAATGTATATAACATAATTTTTTTTCAAATAAATAAAAATCACTAAAAAATATTTTGAAAATAAATAAACATTTTTCATTTTGTAAACATTTTAAAATAAAATCATTTTCTATTTTTAATTTAATTTCCAAATCTTTTCTTTTTCCTTTTTTCCGATTGGTCCAGAGGGGTTGCTGACCCTCAGTCAACTCCCCCTCCCGGACCCCCTCTTTGCTCGAACTCGATTTGAGCTCCACTTCTCAGAATTTTCCCAATCGGGTTACTCAACCTTTCGCCCCAATTCCACCTCCAGACTCTTCCTGGTGGATCTGCGACCTTCACGGATCCCTAGGAGGGATCGGATCAACCTCGGATTGCACGCCCGTGCCTGTTCTTCATCATCGCATGAGACATCCTATAAAACCTAAACTTTGATTCCCAACTCCCCAGATCGTGTCGCAAGCCCTAATCCTACCCTAGAGTGATTCCTCTCGGTGACAGCGACCAGAACCCTCCTTTGGTGGCCGGAATAGGCACATGTAGCCGACGCTCGACGAACGTGATCGGAGCTCCGCCACGTAGGAGCCTCCTAGCCTGCTGCAGCTCGGTCGAGGAGACGACTCCCTTCGCCGCACCCTCCTCGAGCTCAGGATCTTCTTTCGATCATCAGGTATCCATTTAATCGATCCTAGTTTCACGTATCTCCGATTCTTCATCTTTCCCTCCGCTGGCTCCGACCCAGTGGCCGGAGCCCCATCGACCATCCCTAGCCATTCAGATCGATGCGCCGCTTCATCGCCATCCTTCTCCCATAGTCTTATCACCTTGAGCTTGGCTAGTCGAGCCAAGATCAAGCTATGCTCCTTCCTCCGCCTTCGCCGGAGTCCTCCTTCGTCATTCCACGCCGCTTCACTTAGCTTCTTATCCAATAACCCCTGCCGGAGTTACCCTCCGAGCGCTAACTTTCATTTGCAGGTCCATAAGTGCTAGATTGCCCCCCAGCTCACGTTTCATCATCCTCGTCGGAGCTAACCCAGGTCACACCACCCGTCCCGGAGATCGGACCGTTGGGGGCTCCATCCATCACCGCCACCGCCACCAGACGTGAAGGGGCGACGCGAGTCGAAACCGCCCCCCCCCCACGATCGTCCATCAACAGCTCAGATCACCTCCAGTTCGCTGCGAACCTTGACGTGGAGGAGTTCATCGAGACCCTCCCCCAGCCACTGGATCGAGCCCACTTTCCAGTCTGCATCCGAGCCGTCCGTGCCCTGCTCCTGTCAGGTCGTTAGATACCAGATCTAACGGCCATATACGTCCCATGTCTGCCATCTCATCAGGACCGCCAGATCCGCCAGGTGGTTGCACAAGAGCCGTACGCCTTCAGCCTATCAGCCACCGCCACCTGGCCACCACATGATCCGCACGCATCTTGGTTGGGTAATTTGCGCACAACCCCCTGTAGTTTCTTTCTGTTCGTGTTTAGTCTATTAAATAAATTAGCATTCTGTGTACAATTTGCATGTTAGCACCTGTTATTTTTCTTATTCGCACTTTAGTCCTCATTTTGTGGATGCACGTGCTTCGTCACGTGCATATCTGGAACAATTGCATGTATGCCCTTGAGGTTTATGAGTGTTATGCTTTGATTATATAGTTTCTGATAATTGCACTTATACCCCTGTGCGTGGTTTTTTGGACATGTACTGGAATTGACGTGTAATTTACAGTAGGCCCCTTGACTTTTAAAGCTTTTTAATAATTAGTCCTAGGAATTTATTTTGTTTGTATTTCAGTCCCTGTGTGTTGTGCATGTTTTATTGGTTGAATAAAATAGCAGTTTTCACCCAAATCTCATGAAATTTGGATACGTGGCTCCTGCCATCGTGTAAAAATTTCAGTGAACTTTTGAGACATTTTTGTTCTCATTTTCTATTTTTTAAAATCAAAAACCCCTTATTTTGCTACTGACTAAATTGAAAAATCAACTAAAAATATTAAAAACCCTCTAAAAAATCCAAAAAAATATTGTGTGCTTGTTTTTGTATGTTCTTCCTTCTGTCCGAATTTCATTACATTTGGATTTATAAAAACCTTAAAAATTAAAAAGCACTAAAAAATCATAAAAATCATTAAAATTCAGAAAAAATAAAAAATGCAATTTCTTTCCCTCTAATTAGAATTTATATGTAGTTTTTCATAAAATTATTGCTAGACTTTATAGGCTATTTTTCTATTTTTAAATAGCCTTTAGAGTATGGCTGCACAGTAGCTTGCAGTTTTTCTCTTATTTCATTTTAAAAAAATTCACTAAAAATCCTAAAAATCTGAGAAAAATACCAAAAATATCTGAATATTCAAAAATCCAAAACATTTTTATTTTAATTTTTTGACTTGTTTTGAGGTGTTAAATAATTTGTTGAGAGTGACTTTTTCCCCTTCTTTTACATTTTCTTTATAATTAAAAATCACAAAAAAATTAAAAACTTAAAAATCCACCAAAAATAATTTGTTTCTGATTCTCGACTACTTCGTAGGCTTCTTAGCCGATCCATGCTCCTTGAGTTCAACCCTGGTAGCTATACCAGGTTAAATAAAATAGGGAGACCGCTATTTGCCTTGATTGATTTATTTATTTGATTTAATGGTCTTTGTTTTCTTGATTGAGCCTGATCCGAGAGGTTGAGGTTGCAACGACCATTGATACATTGTCTCCTTAGTCTCTCGATGTTAATCTCGCTTATCACCCCTCCTCAAAAATGTTCTGACTTCGTCCCTGCTCACTTCAAAGTATTTATATAGGTCTGATATTAGATAAGTCAACCCTATTGTTTGCAGGATCACTTCTAGTCCCAATATACCTATGTAATATGACCATTATCATACACAAATCTTTGCTCATGTTGTGGAGAATTTTTCAGATATAGAATTTGTTAGTTGGGTATAAGGAAACTTAAGCAACCACTATTTTCCGATATCCATAATTTGTCAATATCATAGTAGCTTCGATACAATGACTAATTCTCTCCATGTGTCAACTAACAGAGCACCATCCTTGGAAGAGGACGACCGATACAAGACTCGATCCTCTTATAATATCCTATAGTACCATACTAGGCATATGTTGACTGCAATTCTAAGAGTGACGGTCAACATGATCATCTGCATGTAAACCCAATAAGTTGTTGTGCCCATATTTGTTTGATAATGTAATGTCCCGAGATTCTAGACTCGGTCCATTATTTGGGATTAGTGGCTCAGACAACCTATTGAGCTTGGGCTCAACTAGAGCCCTCAACTACAACCCAAAATGCTTAATCCAAGTTATCTAGTAGTAGTCCCTACTTATAAGCTACTACTACACTTTGTGATTATTAGCTGTGGTACTATTTTGAGGTGCTACAGATAACAACTCAAATTTCCATCTGAAAGGGTCCACTTACACTCGGATTATATACAAACTATAAAGAGTGATTTCACAACGAATAGAATTCATTGCTAGATAATTTTCAAGGGGTCATACAATGGCAATATCCAAGATAATCATTACAATAAAACCCATATTGTCTTCGTGTGGCATCTTCCCCTTTTCATATATTCCTTCCACAGAGGAAGCTAAAGGGTTAATGCCCATGTGTGTAAATGACAAATTCCAATTTGCTTTCTAGATGAGATATGTCACTTCCTTGAGTTGTATATTCTCTCTTTCAATGTCATCCATTTATGTTTGGTGGTTTCTATTCCTATTAGAGATTCTTTTGTTCTCGTCTTGGTAGTGCCCGTTCCAATAAATGCCCTAAACATGAACATGGTAACACATGCGACAACTATGCTCCTCACCTCCTATTCCAAAAGGAGATTCTTGCTTTCCTTTGTATAGTGTCCACATGCCTTAAAATACTCATGCAAATTCGATGCTTTGCATACATCTTAATTCTAATTATATCCTAATTCAACTCGAATAGATGGGATGTGTGCACCACAACAAAATGAGTTTGTAGCGATATATTTTGAACTCCATCACAATATCATCTGTTATCAAATATCCAATGACAGATACTATTCATTAGGAAATATTTTTTTATACTTGAAATTAATGTATATTATACTCATTGCTATATATCATTAGTGACAGTCAATATAGTAATGCTTATTCGTTGCTAGTTGTGAATTTGAACTAATCCTCGATAAATTAGACTCAACAACAAGTTGAAAGGTTGGCTTATTCATGAATCTTCAGATCTATGCTTATTCTTACTTCCTTGTCTCTGGTGCCTATGTATATCCGTCAAGCTTTTCTTCATTCGAACCTCGCTGTTAAAGTCTTGTTAAATGGAAGGATCTTATCAACATTCATGAATTATAAATCGAAACTGTAGGTGCTATCGTCATAGTATCGGCTAAGTTTGCAGTCTGGAAATGGATATAAACGTACTCGAACTGCCGACATCTGTCATGGGGTAAACCACCACCTCACATGCCTTTCCGATCGACTCGTCATTGTATATTTGTTATGTATGACATAGTAGTGGATTTCAAAAAAAGCATTACTATAAACTCATTTTGTTGTAATGACGCAGGACACACTCAAATGCCCTAAGTATAGGTTTCTTTGAAAACAAAAGATCAAATCCATTCATCAAATGAGACCAGATGCAAAGAATTATCTTAAGTACATGTCAAAAGAAGGAGTACTCGCACGTGCACGATGAATGAAAGTTCTGATAAGGTAATTAATATGTACCAAAACACAAGCAACACAAAAGTTATAGTGTTTGTAAACAAAACATGATCTGAGATAAATAATATCCCATCCAGCACGTGAATTTAAGGATGTGGAGCTTCCAGTGGTTTAGTTATAGCATAGTGAATCTCTCGTGGTTATCATAGTCCTAAAAAAGAGTTCCATAGCCAAGAAGGAAAGTAAAGTAAAGAGAGGTGATAATCTAAATCTGAGCACTTTAAAACCGAGCAATACCCTTAATCTAAATTAAGGAAGAGTTCCATGACCCTGAGTGTATATATATTGGTTTTTTTAAGGATATCGAGACATGAAATGTTTTGTAAAAATAAACCCTCATATCTTTTCGTCTTCCTCCTATTGGCATTGATGTACCTTAATCTGTTTGGAAATATGATTGCGAGCACGAAAACAAATATCGATAGATATGATTTCAGCCTAGCTTTCAAATAGATACGAATATAAAAAATAGTAATAATAAATAAAATATTTTGGAGTTAACCTCAATTACACATGCATCGGATCACGTGAATATGATATAAACGCATTAAAAATATTAATTTCGTAACGAAATATGGTTATAGACAACATAGAATGCTCGTATATACCATTATATAAATAATTCTGAAAGTTATATATATATATATTTATTTATTTATTTATATATTTATATATATATAGAGATGAGTGATCTTATGAGAGAAAAAAGTTGTGAGATCATGAGAGGTGAGAGGAATGATTCTAGACCACATGATGCACCTAGGAGAGAGAAGACCATGAGAGAGAAAATAGAATCATGTGGTCCAAAATCATTCCTCTCACGCTCTCACAACTTTTTGCTCTCATAGGATCACTCCTCTATATATGTATGTATTTGTATATGTATTTGGCTAGAAAAAATTGTAACAAAAAATATTTTGAAGAATCATTGTTATCTATATATATGGGATTGATCATGTGAGAGCCAAAAACTGTGAGAGCATGACAACTGTGATTCTGAACCGCTAGATTATGTCATCTCTCTCCTGATTGATTGCAGGAGGAGAGATAAGAGTAGAATCTAGTAGTCTAGATTCACTGCTCTCACAGTTTTTGGCTCTCATAGGTTCAACCCTCAATATATAGAGAGAGAGGAGCAGAATCTAATGGTCTAGACTCATTGCTCTCATTCTCTCACTATTTTGGCTCTCACAGGATTAACCCTAATATACCTCTCGTAGGATTAACCCATATATATATATACATATATATATATATAGGGTTGATCATGTGTGAGCCAAAAACTATGAGAGCATGAGAGTGAGTATGGACAATTAGATTCTACTCATCTCTCTAGTCCTCCAATCACAGAATCTAATGGTCCAGACTCACTGCTCTCATGCTCTCATAGTTTTTGGCCGATACATGATCAACCATATATTTTCATATATACATATATAGAGGAGTGATCCTATGAGATGTGATTTTGTGAGATGGTGAGATGGGGGTGTTGGAAATGCGAGCCCACGGCGAGCCATTATGCAATAAATGTTATTGCAATTCACTCCTTAATCTGAAATGAAGAATACATAATTTGCATAGTAGGTCCCTTAGTACAATTAGGGTTATGTACCATGGCCATCTTGATGATCATACAGCTGTTGATTCAACTATTGAATCATAGAGGCTGGTGCTTGAATGAATATCTAAAGAGTTAGATTGAGGACTCATCAAGCACCGTCATATGATTGTTAAGAGATGATCTCCAGCCTGAGTAGGAAATGGCAATCCTTATCTCTGAAGGCTGATATCTGACCGACCTCTTGATGCAGGTCCTCTGCATAGGAATAGAGATTCGGAGGTGTCAGATTAGTTAGGTCAAAGAGTTGACTTAACGAGATCGAGATAACCAAAGTCCTATATCGTATGCTGTCATGATACAGGCACGCATCCTCTGACCGGAGACAGATGTGTTGCTATATGTCTAAGTATGTACATTTGGCAGACCAAATAGGTTGATGACCTAATCAAGGTCTACACACCGGCGCGCTGGTGTGCATATAAGGGCATATGAGTAATACGATCTCTCAAAGGGATCATACAGGTTCAGTTACTGAACCGGAAGACATGAGCTCACTCATGAGATATTGGGAAGAATCAAATTCCGTGCGCACGGTCGTCTCGCTTTGGAAGCTTGACTGAATTTGTAGGTTTGATATATACTTTTGGAAAGTATATGATCAAGACCTAGGTATGATATACGCTTTTGGAAAGTGTATGATTGATACCAACTCCCAATGATCGAATGAGAAACTTACTGATAAAACCATGAAGTAGACAGTATAAAGTTGATCCAATACTTCGGGTTTAATCTGAGTCTTCCAGTATGCAGGATGTACAGGTATTGGGAATACATGAGGGTGATGTGATCATAAACGATTGTATAACCATGACTCTTCCATTCCTAGGGAGTGATGAAACGGGTCTGGATTTTAGTGACTCCTCTCAGTAGAGAAGTGATCTGATCTTGGTCCAAGTGTTGGACATTGATCTGAATGTGATTCAGATATAATGAGAAGATTAGATTTACGGTATTGATTTAATCAAGCATCTATGGGAGGCCCGCGATCTGGATTTGAGATACGATCTCAATATCCATGTCACTATATGTGGAACAATACAATCGCCCTGTCCTTATCTCCATGTATTCGCGAAGAAAGTGCATTATCCTTGAAAGAGTTCATGGATAATTCTATTGTTGATATATGTATCCGAGCATTGAGAATATGGATAATTAAATGTGATTTAATTATCATGATTAATATGAATTTGATTCATATTATAAAGAGAGCTATCTTAGATAATTAGATTATCAAAGATGTAAGTAATATGAATATGATTCATATTATTTGGACATAAGAGAATAGAGATCCAAAATGATTAAATGTGATTTAATCATCATGGATATGAATAATGTGGATAGCAATATCCATATTAATCAAATATATTATAAATGTGATTTATAATATATAAGAGAGAGATGTTTGTAATTTACATTTGTTAATTAAATGTTAATGTGAATTGGATTCACATTGGACATTAAATTGAAAATGTAATTTACATTTTGTTTTGGGTTGTGAATGTGATTCACAAAATTTTTCAATGGCATGATTGCAATGTTCACAAAATAAATTGGATTTATTTTTTGTGAAATAATTTGCAACAAAAGTTGTTGCAAATAATGGAGATTACATAAAAGGTGAAATAGCCACCTTCCTAATGGAGGAGGGTGGACGACCACCACTCCCATTAGGAAAGGGAGGCCGTCCCCCCTCTCCACATGGAAGGAGGCTTTCTCTCCTTTCATTATCTCCATGTATTGATGATTTAATTTTGTAATTAAATTGTGTTGATTTATCAACATATATTTAATTTAAATTAAATTAATTGTTGTTGTGTTTTTAGCAACAAATCATGACCATTGAAAGAAACACAAATTAATGTGGACCATTGGATTTGTGTTGACACATGGATTGAGATTCATGGATCCCAAAACCCTAGAAAAGGAGAGGCACCCCATTGCTCTTCTTGACACATAAGTTGAGGCAACAAATCTCTCTCTCTCTCTCATTCTCTCTACACGTCCTCTCTCTTTCTCGCTCATGTGGCCATCCACCATGGATGCCCTAGAGAGGTTCTCCATCGTCGCGGCATCGTTGTTATGCTGCCCGATGGTTTACTCGTGGATCTCCATCTCCTTCGGTGCGCCCCGCTCGTGAAGAAGACATCGGATCCCGTGTGTCGAGATCAGGAGATCCGCCGCTTGGATCATCAACATAGATTGCGAGAAGCACGCGGTTCATCCCCGCGCTCGCAAGCGTCTCCTCCGTCGGATCGGACTTGAGACAGGAGGTCTCTTTGTTTAGAGACTCGATCGCAACCACGCTTCAAGAGGTAAACCTAATACTTGTTTGTGGTTTAGACGAAACAATCCGAGAAGTGTTCTTGGATCATGTGGTTTCGTCGCATGAAAAATTTTAATTTCCGCTGCATAGAACAACTAGTGCGACTAGTCGTTCTTCGTCGTATTCGATACGACGATCACGCTTCCGTGGTGCACTTAAGGATCTAACCATATCCTTCAAGTGGTATCAGAGCCTTAGATCGGTGGTTTTGGATACGATTCATAAACCGAGGACGACTTGGGTTCATTAGGGTTTGCGAAAGTTTTCTTGCATTTCATTTTCGCATCTCTGTTTTGATATTATTTTCGGCAATGTTTAAATTGTGTAAACACGAAAATAATATTTGGATTTTATTCCCCATTAAATAAGGAAACCGTAGGATCTGAGTTTGCGTGATTTCGATTCCGTTTGCTCTAGATATGCTCATTTTAGTGAACATGTATCCACTGTTTCGGGGGCTGCGGATCATGACGTAATTAAGATGTTAATTGCGGATTTGAAACGCCTTGAAATGCATGCAAATTACCTGGGTTCTGTTGTAAATCAAGTTAGCAAACTTTAGAAATTTACTTTGCTTAATTTGGATTTAAATTGATTGAGATATGATATTTTTAGTAAGTGAGGGTCACTGCTGAAAATACTTTCCTAATCAAGAACCTAGTGATTGTCATTTAATTAATTAGTGAAATTAAATTGTTTAAATTCCTGGAATAATTATGCATAAATATTTGTGAAATATTTAATGATAATTATGTCCTTAAATGACTTTGCCCTAACCAACAAATGATTAGATGTGATCTAGATCAAGATTGGTTACATGATCTACATGATCTACATGATCAACATTCCAACAAACATGTTGCTTGAATAGGACTTGGGATTTGTTTAGCAAATCTCATTATAATGTTAATCAAAAATGTTTTGATTATTACTATATGGTACAATTTCGGTTGAAGAACCGATGATCATCTCAAGTACAAATTAATCAATTTGGCATTATCCTTTCCCGAGGCGGATATGGTGCCTAGTCGGAGAGCATTGGGGTTGCGGGTTGCAACGTATGTGGTCCGTCCCACTCTCGTCGGTACTGACCATGACAGCGGGTAGGGCCGGGATAATGTCCGAGGGATTAAGATGTATTTTTCTAATTATTAAAATTCGAAATAATACGTATTTGAGATAATACCATTATTCAAGTAACTATTAAAATGTTTGTTGGATATTAATTGGATCATTAATTTAATATGATTAGATTAATTGGAATCCAATTAAGATTGAAATACTCTAATATGATTAGAGTTAATAATTCCCTTGGAAGAATTAATTATGTGAATGTGATTCACGATAATTAATTAAAATTTGAATATGAGGTGGAGGATCACATAAGTGACATCCATGGTCTCCCGTCAAGGCGAAGGGTTCCGTCGCCAGGGATTGTATGTGGGAGACGCCTGTCCGAAGTGACAGCTCCTGTATGCAAGCGCATCTGGATCGGGCTCTTTGCTTCTCGAAAGAGTAAGGCCGTATACGTAGTGACCCCAATATCGGATCCTCATATTATTGGGGCGATATTGGATTGCGTATAGCGAGTACTATTCCTGTTGACGGTTGGTTCAATTAACGACGGGTCAACATCGCCTTAGGGGTGGTGGGATCGGGTGTTAAAGACCGAATTGGGAAATGCAAGTTGGACTTGCAAAGCGGAATGTGTTCCCGCTTCTTTTTATCCGAGTTGCAGATTCTCATATTATTGGGATGTAACAAAGATAAGGAAGGAGATCCCAGATCTTGTTGAGATATAATGGTAAGTATATCTCTTACATTGAAAGTGATTAAGGGAATGAACTTTCAATGTTGACAAGGCAAGACAACTTTGATATAAAATCCTAAATCAAAGTAAAATATATATATATATATATATATATTTATGCAATTTTCTTATTTCAGATAATCCTTCATTAAAACCCACTCAATGTTATACTCAATAATAACTAGTAAAATATCATGGATTGGACTCATGATCAAGATATTGTACTTGCAATTGAACACATAGTGTATGTGGTTGCAATATGCAAGTTTCCTCATAATATTGAGGAATGACAATTAAATAGATAATAGGACTACAACCCTAGGGTTTGTATGTCTCTATAGTCTTGGTATCATCAAATGTACTTTGGAAGTGACATGTCGATGATGATCGCAATTGTCAAATAATCCTTATAAAATTAATGAAGATATTCTGGCATACATATGTGCTCTTGACATTTAACATGAATGAGATGGTTCACTGCATCATGCAGAATGGTGGCTCTATGAGAGATGATGTATTCAAATTGTTTGAGTACCTACCTGAACCTGTGTTTTAAGAGTTTAGATGGATGTAGATGATGAGTGTCATCATTCTACTATCTATACTCTGGTCATTCATGAAGCTTCATAATATTCATATTGTATGAATTTAATGAAGCATGTATAAATGTTGAAATGCTCTTACATAAGAGATCCTTAGTCTTAAGCAATGGTTGCTTATAGATAAAGGGAGCGCAGTGGAAGCATGGGTTGGACCCGAGTAAGAAGTATGGTCAAAGAGTTGACTATACATCTTTGACTTCCATATATCATCTGAAGAGTTGGATAAATGCCAATACTGCAATAAGTTGATGTGTTGATAGTATGACTATCAAGTCTATCTAGAATCCTTAGAGAAGGACTCGGATGGAGCATCGGATTAATCTACATAAATCATTGATAAGATAAAGTCAAATAATTGTATCTCAATCTTCTGATGACATTTGCAATAGGTTGCATATGTTTTAGAAGACTGGAAAATTTGATCTTAAAGGTTTATAGTTATCCACATGGATATTGATGCAATTGTTGCAACAATCTCTGTTGGATTGATAGACTTGTTAATTTCAGTGGGAGAGTCCTTAGTCTTAGAGAATGTCTCTATGACCTAGATATAAGAATACACTCATTGTTTGTTTCTAAATGTTGGAAATAAACATGAATTCTGAGGTAGAACTATCATAAAGAGTTATGATGGAGATATCTCAGATAGTAATCTAAAATCTAGTGGACTCCACTAAATTAGAAAATTGATGAATGGCTCATTAACATTTCTAAATGCTGAAATTAAAACTTAAGATCAATATGAGGATGAAGATCATTTGACAATGATCTAGCATCAAGCTTTGGATATTTGTTTATTGATTTGATCAATAGACTAGTAAGAGATGAAACTTTAGAATGTCTAAAATTTCAAAACTTACATACTTATGAATATTGTATTCAAAGTAAAATGTCCAATACACCCTTCTTAAAGAAAGGTGTAAGATGCCAAGGTATTCAGGATCTCATGCATATTGATGTATGTAGATCATCTATATCATAGTAAACATTATGGATATGTGATATCTGTTGATGATTATGTATGATATGAGATTTCTTCTCTTCACCTAAGAAACCTTTGAAATGTTCAAAGAATTCATTATTTTTGGTTTAGAACCAAAGTTTGAAGGAAGATAAAATGAATTTGATCTAATCTAGGTAGCAAGTACCTACTAGATAAATTCAAAGAATACCTTATAGAGATATGAATATCACTTCTATCTCAATCCTCCTAACACACCTTAACTCAATAGAGTTATAGGTAGATACAATTGGATCATGTGTGACATGATCTTATCAATGATGAATTTTAGTATAATTATCCCTTAGTTTCCAGGTATATATGTGTAGAAGAGACTACAATATATATGCTTAATATGATTCCATGCATGCAAGCTGGAATCTAGCACTTGAGAGTGCTACTTCATTAGGAAAATAAAGGATGGAATTGGATACCTACTTTATGACCTTGAGATTCTTAAAATATCTCATCTCTGAGAATGTGATTCTTAGAGGTTAAGACTCTTGAGAATCAAGATAAAATGAAGTGTAGGAACTCATTTAATCTTGAGAAGATAATGAGGCTCCTGAAATTGGAAACTAAGAGGACAATTAAAAATGAAACACTAATACCTCTTCAAATGAGTTTGAGGATGGATTCCATGTGTCAGAGAAATCTGACAATGATTGAACTTCATGTGATGAAGCTTCTGAAGATCATAGCATGGATAAATGGATGTTAGCAATAAAAGTCTAATGTAGACTTCATATGCAAGTGTTGTATATGGACCCTCGTGGATCCACCTATATGGGTAAAACCTGTAAAGGTGTAAATGGATCTTCAAGAGAAAGGTAACCTGATGAGAAGGTAGAGACCTTCAAAGCACGGTTCGTAGCTATGAGCCACACATCGGAAGAGAAGACATTGCTTGCGATGAGACTTGCTCTTCGGTGACCATGCTTAAAAACATCAGAATATTGCTAATCTTGGTTGCACAACTTGACTATTGCATCTTCAAAGATGTAAGTCAAGATTGCATTCCTCTATAAATACCTCTCTGAAGATATTCACATGAAGTAGCCCCAGGGCTTCATGATTGAGGAAAGCAAGGTGTGCAAGCTAAGGAATCCATCTAAGGACTCAAATAAGCTTTTTTGAGATGGACCATAAGATTTGATGAAATTATAAATGTTATGATTTCAAATGGAATCTTGATGAGCCATGCAAAGCTTAGTGGGAGTGCCTATGTGTTCATTGTGCTAAATGTAGATGATATCCTGATCATTTAAAATGATATAAGGATAATAATAAGTGTTTTATTCTCTGGTTATTCCATATCTTGAAATATGATTTCAAAGATACCTCTTAGATCTTAGTTCTGAAGTTGTTCAGAAGCCAAGAGAAGAGGATAATTGGACTGTCACATTTGTAGTATACCTTGGACATATTCTATTCATAGAAATTCCAAGAAAGGCTTCTAACCCTTAAGATATGGTACTGACCTATCTTAAGGGATAACACCTCAAAGAGTTGAGGAAGTAAATGCTACAACTACTTGCACTTGTGCATTAGTTACGAGAAGCTGAGTGTATGCTAGAGTGTACAAATACCAGATGTCTGTCATGCAGTGGGAGTAGTAAATTGTTACTAATCCTACTGTAGAGATAAAACACTTGATTGCAGTAATAACAAAATCTTCATAGATGAGGAGATTTTTGAGATAGTAATCTCAAAGTCTTATCTTCAAAAGTTTAAGACCATGTAGATAGTGATCTATAAAGGTCTAAACTATAGATACCTTAGGAGATAGAGATCTCCGGGAATGAAGGTATTCTAATAAGGATTATGGGGATACTGGTTATGATGTCAGGGACAATGTAACCAACTAGATTGAGTATTGGTTGCATGAGATGCAACATTCGCATTAGATGCGAGCACTGTTACTGGGGATATGCAAGTGCCGTAAAAGGACTTGGCATAGTCTCGCGGGAACAGAGTGACTGATCAGCTTACCTAGCTATTTTCTAAATAGCCTATGATTGTCACATGAGTGCGGGTTTAAATGATTAGCCCATTAAATGGCTCTTTGGGCTAGTGGGAGATTGTTGGAAATGCGAGCCCACGGCGAGCCATTATGCAATAAATGTTATTGCAATTCACTCCTTAATCTGAAATGAAGAATACATAATTTGCATAATAGGTCCCTTAGTACAATTAGGGTTATGTACCATGGCCATCTTGATGATCATACAGCTGTTGATTCAACTATTGAATCATAGAGGCTGGTGCTTGAATGAATATCTAAAGAGTTAGATTGAGGACTCATCAAGCACCGTCATATGATTGTTAAGAGATGATCTCCAGCCTGAGTAGGAAATGGCAATCCTTATCTCTGAAGGCTGATATCTGACCGACCTCTTGATGCAGGTCCTCTGCATAGGAATAGAGATTCGGAGGTGTCAGATTAGTTAGGTCAAAGAGTTGACTTAACGAGATCGAGATAACCAAAGTCCTATATCGTTTGCTGTCATGATATAGGCACGCATCCTCTGACCGGAGACAGATGTGTTGCTATATGTCTAAGTATGTACATTTGGCAGACCAATAGGTTGATGACCTAATCAAGGTCTACACACCGGCGCGCTGGTGTGCATATAAGGGCATATGAGTAATACGATCTCTCAAAGGGATCATACAGGTTCAGTTACTGAACCGGAAGACATGAGCTCACTCATGAGATATTGGGAAGAATCAAATTCCGTGCGCACGGTCGTCTCGCTTTGGAAGCTTGACTGAATTTGTAGGTTTGATGTATACTTTTGGAAAGTATATGATCAAGACCTAGGTATGATATACGCTTTTGGAAAGTGTATGATTGATACCAACTCCCAATGATCGAATGAGAAACTTACTGATAAAACCATGAAGTAGACAGTATAAAGTTGATCAAATACTTCGGATTTAGTCTGAGTCTTCCAGTATGCAGGATGTACATGTATTGGGAATACCTGAGGGTGATGTGATCATAAACGATTGTATAACCATGACGCTTCCATTCCTAGGGAGTGATGAAACGGGTCTGGATTTTAGTGACTCCTCTCAGTAGAGAAGTGATCTGATCTTGGTCCAAGTGTTGGACATTGATCTGAATGTGATTCAGATATAATGAGAAGATTAGATTTACGGTCTTGATTTAATCAAGCATCTATGGGAGGCCCGCGATCTGGATTTGAGATACGATCTCAATATCCATGTCACTATACGTGGAACAATACAATCGCCCTGTCCTTATCTCCATGTATTCGCGAAGAAAGCGCATTATCCTTGAAAGAGTTCATGGATAATTCTATTGTTGATATATGTATCCGAGCATTGAGAATATGGATAATTAAATGTGATTTAATTATCATGATTAATATGAATTTGATTCATATTATAAAGAGAGCTATCTTAGATAATTAGATTATCAAAGATGTAAGTAATATGAATATGATTCATATTATTTGGACACAAGAGAATAGAGATCCAAAATGATTAAATGTGATTTAATCATCATGGATATGAATAATGTGGATAGCAATATCCATATTAATCAAATATATTATAAATGTGATTTATAATATATAAGAGAGAGATGTTTGTAATTTACATTTGTTAATTAAATGTTAATGTGAATTGGATTCACATTGGACATTAAATTGAAAATGTAATTTACATTTTGTTTTGGGTTGTGAATGTGATTCACAAAATTTTTCAATGGCATGATTGCAATGTTCACAAAATAAATTGGATTTATTTTTTGTGAAATAATTTGCAACAAAAGTTGTTGCAAATAATGGAGATTACATAAAAGGTGAAATAGCCACCTTCCTAATGGAGGAGGGTGGACGACCACCACTCCCATTAGGAAAGGGAGGTCGTCCCCCCTCTCCACATGGAAGGAGGCTTTCTCTCCTTTCATTATCTCCATGTATTGATGATTTAATTTTGTAATTAAATTGTGTTGATTTATCAACATATATTTAATTTAAATTAAATTAATTGTTGTTGTGTTTTTAGCAACAAATCATGACCATTGAAAGAAACACAAATTAATGTGGACCATTGGATTTGTGTTGACACATGGATTGAGATCCATGGATCCCAAAACCCTATAAAAGGAGAGGCACCCCATTGCTCTTCTTGACACATAAGTTGAGGCAACAAATCTCTCTCTCTCTCATTCTCTCTACACGTCCTCTCTCTTTCTCTCTCATGTGGCCGTCCACCATGGATGCCCTAAAAAGGTTCTCCATCTTCGCGGCATCGTCGTTATGCTGCCCGATGGTTTACTCGTGGATCTCCATCTCCTTCGGTGCGCCCCGCTCGTGAAGAAGACATCGGATCTCGTGTGTCGAGATCAGGAGATCCGCTGCTTGGATCATCAACATGGATTGCGAGAAGCACGCGGTTCATCCCCGCGCTCGCAAGCGTCTCCTCCGTCGGATCGGACTTGAGACAGGAGGTCTCTTTGTTTAGAGACTCGATCGCAACCACGCTTCAAGAGGTAAACCTAATACTTGTTTGTGGTTTAGACGAAACAATCCGAGAAGTGTTCTTGGATCATGTGGTTTCGTCGCATGAAAAATTTTAATTTCCGCTGCATAGAACAACTAGTGCGACTAGTCGTTCTTCGTCGTATTCGATACGACGATCACGCTTCCGTGATGCACTTAAGGATCTAACCATATCCTTCAGGGGGATTCTGGACCACTAGTTTTTATCTTCTCTCTCCTGGTTGAAACTAGTGGTCCAGAATCCCCCATCTCACCATCTCACCAAAATCCCATCTCATAGGATCAACCCTATATATATATGTATATATTGCTTACCCCGTGAGAACCAAAAACTATGAGAGCATAAGAGCAATGATTCTGGACCACTAATTATATCATCTCTTTCCTGGTTGATTGGAGGAGAAGACAAATGAGCTAAATTTAGTGGTCCAAATGCATTGCTCTCATGCTCTCACAATTTTTGGCTTTCATAGGATCTATGAAAGCCAAAAACTGTGAGAGTATGAGAGCAGTGAATCTAGACCACTAGATTCTGCTCATCCCTCTCCTCCTCCAATCAACCAGGAGAGAGAGATGAGCACAATCTAATGGTCGAGACTCGCTGCTCTCACGTTGTCACATTTTTTGGCTCTCACGGGATCAACGATACACACACACACATGTGTGTGTATTGTTGATCCTGTGAGAGCAAAAAACTGTGAGAGCATGAGAGCATGAATATGGACCATTAGATTCTGCTCATCTCTCTCCTTCTCCAATTAGCAGAATATAATGGTCCAAACTCACTGCTTTCATGCTCTCACAGTTTTTGGCTCTCATAGGATCAACACTATAAAATATTGAGAGCATGAGAGTCGTGAGTCTGGACCACTAGATTCTACTCCTCTCTCTATATATAGAGGGTTGATCCTGTGAGAGCCAAAACTGTGAGAGCATTAGAGCAGTATATCTAGACTTATAGATTCTTTCATCTCTCTCCTCATTGATTGCTGAGGAGAGAGAAGAGTAGAATCTAGTGGTCCAGATTCACTGCTCTCATGCTTTCACAACTTTTGGCTCTAACAAGATGAGCCCTATATATATAGGGTTGATCCTGTGAGAGACAAAAACTTTGAGAGCATGAGAGCAGTGAATCTGGACCACTAGATTTTGATCTTCTCTCTCATCATGCAATCAATGAGGAGAGAGATGACATAATCTAGTGGTCCAGATTCACTACTCTCATGCTCTCACAAATTTTTGGCTCTCACAAGATCAATACTCTATGTATAGAGAGAGGAGCAGAATCTCGTGGTCCAGACTCACTGCTCTCATGCTCTCATTGTTGCAGTCCAGACTCACTGCTCTCATGCTCTCATTATTTTTGGCTCTCATAGAATCATCAACAATATATATATATAGTTGATCCTTTGAGAGACAAAAACAATGAGAGTATGAGAGAAGTGATTGTAGACCACTAATTATGTCATCTCTCTCCTAGTTGATTAGAGGAGAAGAGAGATGGGCATAATTTAGTGGTTCAGATTCACTGCTCTCATGCTCTCACGTTTTTGGCTCCCATAGAATCTACCCTCTCTCTAAATATATAGTGAACCTGTGAGAGCTAGAAACTATGAGAGCATGAGATTAGTGAATCTGGACCACTAGATTCAACTCATCTCTCTTCTCCTCCAACCAAACAAGAGAGAGATGAGCAAAATCTAGTGGTCTAGATTCATTGCTCTCATGCTCTCACAGTTTTTGGCTCTTATGAGATTAGCAATATATGCATGTATATATGACTGATCCTGTGAGAGCCAAAAACTGTGAGAGTATGAGAGAAGTGAGTTTGGACCATTAGATTCTGCTCATCTCTCCCCTTCTTCAATCTGCAGAATCTAATGGTCCAGATTCACTACTCTGATGCTCTTACAGTTTTTTTTCTCACAGGATCAAACCTTATGTATAGATACATATATATATATATACACATAAACACACACACACACACACATATTAGTGTTGATCCTGTGAGATACAAAAACAATGAGAGCATGAGAGTAGTGAGTCTGGACCACTACATTATACTCATCTCTCTATATATAGAGGACTGATCATGTGAGAACCAAAAACTGTGAGAGCATGGGAGCAATGAATCTGGACCACTAGATTTTGTCATCTCTCTCCTCATTGATTGCATGATAAGAGAGAAGAGCAAAATCTAGTGGTCTAAATTCACCGCTCTCATGCTTTCACAACTTTTGACTCTCACAGGTCATCCCTATATATATAGGATTGATCCTATGAGAGCCAAAAACTATGAGAGTTTGAGAGCGGTGAATCTGGACCATTAGATTCTACTCTTCTCTTTCCTCTTACAATCAATCAGGAGAGAGGTGACAAAACCTAGTGGTCCAGAATCACTGCTCTCATGCTCCCACAATTTTTGCCTCTAGCCTTCATATGTATATATTATTGATCCTGTGAGAGCAAAAAACTGTGAGAGCATGAGAGCAGTGATTCTGGACAATTCTATCATATCTCTCCTCATTGATTGTAGGAGGAGAGAGAAGAGTATAATCTAGTGGTCTATATTCAATGCTCTCATGCTCTCACAAATTTTGGATCTCATAGGATTAACCCTCTCTCTCTCTCCATATGGGTTCAATGGGTCCGCCCCTTCATCAGAAACCGAGACTCATATGCCCTCCATCTAGAATATGTCGATTCAAAAATGTTTAGACTGTTAAAGTTACATGTTTTAGATGGAGGGTATATGAGTATCTGCTTTTGACGAAATTTGAATGACAATTGGAGGGATATATAGATGAATATAAATGGTGATATTTTTAAAGAAATAATAAATCATGGAAAAATAGAGGCGGGGCGACCCCATTTTTCATATATATATATATATATATGAAGACTTTTCATTAATTTGATTATATTATTAAAATTTAATTAAGGATTACCTTAAATTAAAATAATTTAGAGAGAAAATCCAAATATATTTAAAAACCACATAACACAATAACAGTTGGGATACACACACACACATAGGCACACACTCTTGGCATGGTTCCCAGACTTAGGATCTACAACTGTCACATCCCATGAATCAAGATACCCAACGACAGTCCCGTAAACATTCACATTCAGTACTTGCACAATCATAAAAATGTATGTATTGTAGGAAAATAAGAAAATAAGGAAGTAAATGTATGAACATGATTCGTTTCATTCACTATATGATATATATACACCAAACTGTTCTCATAAGCAACATGTCGAGAACAATGTAAAACAAGTAACTATCTATCTAAAGCATAAGTACAAACACAATGTCTCTCATGTTCAAAGCATGTCACAAAAACTACCACAAAAGAACAACCAGGTACACACCATGGAAGCGTAGCGGGAACTAAAACGCTCCAAAACACTAGAACTGCATCCTATTGCTACGACGGATTCTGTGAACCTCTTGAATCACATGAAAAAAGAGTACATTATGAGCAAAGTTGTCCAGTATGAATATACTTAAATAACAGGTAAAATAACATGTAATTAGATAAAAGTAGCAAGAAATGTACCTACTGAACTGAAACAAGTGCACGCGAACATAAGTGTCACTCTCGGAAGTAAAGGCTACAAGTGGAATCTTACCCTCATATTATTATTAATTTTTAATTGATCTCTTCGTTTAAGACTTTTTAACATAATTGTTAGTCATGAAAATAGTGTGTGGTCTTGATCACGAGGGCCTCACACTATGACTCCAAGATACATAGTATCTTAGGTTTGGGGGGCTTCCGTTGGCATGCGTGAAGTAAATGCACCCTAACTAAGCTCGCAACACTTTCCTTCTAGATGATCATTCTCATTTCATTGATAATTCTATTGTCTTCTAGAATTAAATAACATCTCAACTGGATTGATCTAATGTCCAACATGATTCTCTTTCAAGCAATCTAACATTAGTACCGTGAGACTGATCGATGCAACTCATTTGTCAACCACTATGCATCAGTAAGAGTCTTCAACAGTAGACGTATCTAAAGTGAGATTCGGGATTATAAATTATGATTTTCAATTCAAACTGTGGTCGGACCTATGAGCACCTTACATTTTCTATGGATAAGAGTCAAACAAAACATTTCCTTCACCAACACGTCCTGGAACTCCCCTTATACAACCAAGATGAGTAACCAAATTGAGTGATAAACCATCATTAGCTTCTCATGTTAATCTTATGAAGCAAAACAAAGATCAGAGTACAAAGTGCACATCTTGGAAGGCGATGTCTCATGGTGACCTGTCAAGAACCTCATGGCAATGTTGAGAACTACACATCATCTCGTCAATGCATTTGGGGTCTTGATCATTTAGTCTTCTACACGGGACCCCAAGGGTGGTAGCCCAATTCTTAGCGGCTACTCCTCTCCCTAGGGCGACACAAGAAAGTACATCGTACGCACCAGAATCCTCAACACATAAAGTACATCGATCGTGAAAGCCACCAAAACACAAGGCATGTGGGGAAAGGATTTTAGCCACGATAGAATCAGATGTCATACATATTCAAAGTACTCATATTGGAATATATTTCATTCCTTATCCAATTTCATTCTATATCCAATATTTCAATCGTCTATCATGATTCATCATTTAATCATTTAGGATCTAATTGTAAACCTCATTGTAGTTAGGCAATTAACTTATTTAGATGACTAACATTTGCTAAGATAATTAATCATTGCATCGATTAGACCACTTGTAAGGTCAATCATAGCCATAAACCGTGAGTTGATGTTCTGAGTCGGTGTCTAACTTTTTGTTCCAGATTTGAAAAAAATTAAATGCATGGATAGAATATGGAACGAAGATAAATATGATGCAAGTTTCACATTTTTTTGATAACTGGATCTCTTGAAAATTGCAGTTGAATGCGGTCTGTGGTTTGATTTCGTGTCTTATTTTTCATCTTCAATTTTGAAACAAATTACATGATGTATAGAGAATGGAACAAGGATTAATCTGACTTAAGTTTCGTATTTTTTGGATCATCAGATCTCTCAGAAGTCATGACAGCAGTCGACGATACATTCTGAAATCTGATTTTGCATATGTGATCCTAGAAGATCTAGACATCATATCGACATGAAAACTATGAATACATGGTGTACGAACGTCATGCAACCTAACAACAAGGCAGAAAATCAAAATTCATACCTTCAGGAGTCGTTCCTAGTACATCTTCTCCACCCATAATTCTGCAATTTCGAGGTGCTTAGAGTGAAACATATGCTACTATGGCATTGACCTCGTCGTCTTCTTTGAAATGGTGCCTTCAGATCATTGGTCGGAGGTCAAAAAAGTCACCAGCAACGGAGCTCCGATGATGATCTTGGATTTAATGTCTAAGTGGTTCCACCACTTAACCTTATATAGGCTCGGGTTCACAGCTCAAAAGTTATAAATCACCGAATTTTGCATGTAACTTTTGCACACAGTGTCCGTTTTTTATGTTCTTGTTCTCATTCGAAAGTCATCGAAAAGTACTACAAAATAAAGTTCTTATTTGTCCAATGAATAATGGATCATGTCGATAATTGAGTTCTAGTATTTGTAGCACTTCGGGGTTTCACAACAACAAACTTGTCCTCATTATGCACCCACCTCATGGGTCTTGCATGGTAAATTACAATATACATATTTTTGCAGGATTGATTAATACTACATTGACACATCTCTTGCACATAGTTCAATCCTTGTTCAAACGACGCCATTGAGGGGGGTGATATGACCTTTAAGTCTTTTGTTTTCCTAGGTCTTTGTACTTAGTTGTTCTGATTGCTTGTTTATTTTATTTGTTTATATTTTATTTATTATTTGTATATATTATCTCCATTGTATTTAACCACCTATATTTCATGTGTAGGGCTCGATAGAAAGGATCATGAGCTTTCGCGGGTGACTAGCTCATGCAAGTTAGAGGAGACATGCAAAGGCTAGCTCCCTACTGGACGGAGCGGTTGATGAGGAGACTTGTAGAGGAGAGCATATGTGAGCCATAAGAGAGTAGTCGTGTGTACACTATGCATGGCCACTCTTTTAGGAAGATGTTTCCATGTCAGGGTTGCCTCAAACATTTTCGTTTTTATTTTGGTCGCATTTTTTCATTTGTTACTTGTAGTTTTTCTACTAGAGATATTGAGATTACGCTTATCATATTAGATGCTAATCTAGTCAAATAAAGTAGTTCTTGTCTACTAATGAAATTAACTGCTGTGGATGCTTCCATTCGCATATCATGTAGTTATATTTCACATTCTTGGTGTCCATCCCCCATAGGAATCATGAAGAAGTAATGAGTCTTTAAACTCTGCATAGTATCATTGTTCTCTCGTGTACATCGACTTTTCCACTCACCCCCATTTGTTGGACATACTTTGAGAAAATGTCGAAGAAAACTAATAGAAGATCCTCTAGAACTTGAGAAAATAATGTGTTAACATAAAAAGTTAAACTCGGTGATTGCTAAATAAAAATTGACCCAGTAAAATCCACTGACTGATTCAATGTTTAGGACGAGCAAAGACCGCATTATTTTCAGAGACATGTCCAGACTGAGTGCAGCGACTCCATAGGATAGAGCTCAATCACGCGTATTTGTGTTCTGTCTAGCAGCCATCGATCCTGGTGGAGGAAGCACGCTGTTTCATCATATGTGTGAGAGTAGTCCTTTGAGCACTTGCACTTTATATAACCAAGTATTAAAGAATCGGGGCACTACTATGGTATGGCCTTGTCTCATCATTCCACATGTAAGTAGTTGGTCGAGGGGAATCGGATCCTCTGCAGTACTGCAGAGGTTGATTGTAAAAATTAGGTGTCGTGAGCCGCTGACACGAAATCAGAGTATTATTGAACCCTTATCGTGTGAACCGCTCGATCTTCATCGAGCAACTCATGACGCTCCAATTTTCACAGCCGGCCTCTGCAGTACTGCAGAGGATCCGTGCTTTGACCGAGGTCCCTTGCAACTCACGATGCTGTCCAGTCATTCATCAATAGTTTCATCCCCCCCTCCCCCCTTCTTTGACGGAGTATATATTATTCAAGAGCATACTTCATATTATTATTCAAATCATAGAACTTAAGTATCATATGCTCATATAATTACCTCAATACAGCATATGCTAAATCATCTACATGCAATTAGGGCATGCAATTCTAAGTTATATTATATCCAACTGGGTAATGCAACTCAAAAAATATATTATACTGGGTTGTCCAATTCTACATTAAGCATGTACTTAACTTGTCAATATGAGGCATGCCATTCTTGGTTACATTAGTCTATTCCACGCATCAATACAAGTAAATTATGTTGTTTTTTTACAAACAATTAAGTCATGCTATTAATTTCACACAACTTTGTTATGTTGCTATATTAAGAAAGTAAAAACAAACAACACACACTACAAGAGAAATGAGTTGTGGCCACGGAATGTGGCTACGGAAACTTGTGGCCACGATAATTCCGTGGCCACTAGTTTCTCGTAGCCACAATCCGTGGCCAAAGTCTTCATATAAGAGTTGTGGCCACGATAAGTTCTGTGGCCACTTGTAGTGGCCACGGCATATTCGTGGCTAGAGAACTCTCGCGACGAGACTTGTAGCTACGGCTACTGGCCACGATGTGTCGTGGCCAAAGCCCAATTCTGTGGCCACAAACCTCATATCCGTGGTCATAATTCTGTAGCCACAACTTGTTTTCCTTGTAGTGACAATACAAGTGAATTGTGTTGTTATTTACAAACAACTAAGTCATGCTGTTAATCTCACATAATTATGTTATGTTGCTATATTAAGAAAGTAAAAACATACAACACTGATATCATCATTTTATTGGTTTGTATTACAAGGAATTCATTGGATTTTTAACCTTTTAAGTGTTAATGGATATTATGATCATTTACTCGATATCACATATTATTACATCATTGGGCATGCTTATAAATCTAAGGAAATGCTATGATGAGCTTCTATCGAGAGTGGTTCCTTCCTCACGTCTCCGAAGACTTATCATTCATAACCAGTGAAAATCGAGGTTTTAAATCTCAATTTCTAAGGCCAAAATGTGAAGTATCATGTAACTAGACTGTAGGTGTTCACAAATAAAATTTATATTTATACTCCCCAAAATAAGTATATAGTGACAAGATAAGGAGTGTCCAGCTCAAGCAAGCTCAAGCAGGCGCAATGTTATAGTTCTCTGGATAGTGTTTTTTCTTTTTTTCAAGTTTTGTGATATTTTGTATTTATTTTTAAATGTTTTTTTTGTTGTGTATGCTTCTTCATTCAAATTTTTTCTGAAATTTTAATATTCATTTGATTTTAAAAGTGTATTTTGAAGACGGTGCACTTTTAATGTTCAAATAGGAGTTTTATATAGGAAGGACATAGATATTAGTAATATTTATGTATAATAGTGACTTTATAGAAAATATGAATGAAAATATTCAAAATGTAATTTTTATTGTCTAATATATGACTTTCTATGTGTTTTTAATTCCTTTATCACTATTATAGTGTTTTATTTATTTAAAGTTCAAATAATATGTTTTTGGTCAAACCTTTTTGTATTACTATTATAGGTAATATAGATATGCTCCAACTTTTTGTAAATTTTCGGAGTATTTTGATTTTTTTTCGAAAAAATAATTTTTCTTTTTAATTTCCAAAATTTGAAACAAGCTTATTTTTTTAAATAAAATTTATGGTATATATTAGAACAAAATATCTATGCGCACATATAATGAAAAAATATTTTTATTGGGATTTTGCATTTTTAAGGAGTTTTGAAGGAAAATTATTAGCTACAAAAATTGTAGCTAATAATTGGAAACTTTTTGGTGTTACGATATAATGAGGCATGACTATTGGAAATTTTGAAGCTGAAAAGAAATTAACTATGATTTATGAAGTAATTAAAATATTAAAATAGTGGATCTAAATAAATTGAAAACAACTAGAATAAATTCAATCATGGTCTTGAAGCGATGCTAGGGTTGAGAAAAATCAACCTTATCAAGATAGTATATAACATAGTTCAAGAAAGAACTCCAAGGGTATGAATGAAAATAGAAAAGTGAAAAGTTAATATGTTACAAGTCCTTAACATGGACTTATACACAAATCCTTCGAAATTGACGTTGAGAAACGAGAAGGAACTCTTCATTGTTGGTCTCTAAAGCGTAGGAGTTGAATTACAGATCTTTGGCCTAATGGAGAGATTCATATATTTGACTGGAGCTGGAGTTGATGCTGCATCTGCAAGTGTAGACGGTCAAATCTTCATCTCTATTGCACATCCGAGGAGTATTAGACCCCATCTAGAGCCACCTACTCTTGTCGAACCCTTGAAGAACTTGAAGTGCAACTTGCTAATACTTGGAGGAACACCAATTGTTTATATCGCTCCGCAGCGTTGCGTCTCAATTGTTGGAGTTAAAGAAAGATCACATGCCTCATGTACATGACTGGAGATATTATAGCTATGCTCTTGAAGCTTGACACCTTGCTTTATGTTCTAGAGAACTAACCTCATATCTTTTAATTACTGTGGCTAAGTCCCTCTGACACTTTACATATTTTTGTTGTTTTGGATTTTTTGCAGTGGATACCCTCATGTTTGTGTGCTCATTGCCTTTTACTCCTTAGATTTTTATGCAAATATTTTTATGGTGAATGTACATATTATGCTATAATTTCTACTAGAAATCTAGTGCACTTTGGAGTTAATTCAAATTTATTACAGAATTTTTAAATAGAAGTACCTATTTCTGCTGATTAAGTTATGGAAATTCAAAGGCATTATATTTTGATTTGAATTTCAATCTATGTGAATCTTAATGTTAGACCTAATTACTGACGTAAATATGAATGGCATGCCTTACAGAGTTTTTGTAAAACTTTATTGATTCATTTCTATCCCATATGATTAATGAGTTATTGACATAAAAATCTATAATCAGCCATCACTTAGATCCATCTATGAGTTCTAAAAATAATTTTCCAATACTTTTTATGCTATTTTAAGAATTAAAAAATCCTTAAATTAGTGTTCTACCGTTAAATATTCATAAAAATATCAATATTTACCCAATAATTCCAAAAGATTTATAACATGCGACCTCACATCTACTTTACCATATCTAAAAATTATAAAAATGTAATATCTATCTATAAAAATGAAAAACTATTGAAAATTTTTTAAAACTAAAAAATTGTAAATAAAAATTATTGTGTTTTCTACCTTTTTCTATACACATTCAACTAAAAATAATTCAAGATTTTGTCCTATATTTTGCTTATTTTTATTCCATATATTATTTTCTTTAAAAATATTTTCAAAATATTATTTTATTTTCTTTTTAAAATATTTCCACTATTTCTAACAAAAATACCAAAATATTTGAAAATTCAAAAAATCCAAAAATATTTTAATCACTTTTTATTATATTTTCACCCTTATATATAAAAATTATTTTTCTATATTTTTAAAAATAATTCAAAAATATAAAAATAAAAATTTGTAAAAAATAAACTAAAAAAATACAAAATATAAAAGGCAACAACAAATAAAAATATAAAATTCATATACATATATCAGTATAATTAAATATTTAGAAAGCACGTAAAGTCAAAAAAATACTTACGAATTTAATATACAAGAAAAACATAAGGATGGGATAAGAGTGTGAATACCTTATTTGTACTTAGTCGAGGAGTTGCCTTACGATGTCGACATTGGTTTACTTCACCATGCTATAATAAGAAGTAAAAGTGTGATCTCGGATTGAATGTTATAATCCGTCATATCTATAGATATCGATCTTAGTCTCATACCAAAAACCCACCCTAACTATAATGATGTCACAAGGCATATGAAACTACCCAAACATTGTAAATGTGTCTCGCAAACAATGGTAAGCCATATTTATATTACATATATTCAAAAAAGCACTCATTTTTGAAAAATTATCCTTTGATATTGGATGGTAGTAGTCAAGACTAATGCAAGAAGATCCAATTCTGTGGAAAAGCTTGATATGATCGGTGTAAGACATCCTCATTTTGAAAGTCCAACTTGGATATTTCATATGGACAGTAGATTCCTTGAGATCTTTTGGAGGTGCAAGATCAATCATGAAGATGGACGTCTTACTCATTAAAGGGAGATTGCATTAACTGGATGCATGAAGATCGGTGTAAGACATATTTTTGTTGTTTTGGATTTTTTACAGTGGATACCCTCATGTTTGCGTGCTCATTGCTTTTTATATTTTTAAGCAACATTTTCCATTGAACTCTATATAATTTTTAAATTTTTTTGGCTGCGACTAAATATATATATTTTTATATAATCTATATTGAGATTGAAGTGTAAACAGACTAGACTATCAAAAGACCCAAAGCACAAAACCTTTTGAACCTTTTGATTTCTTCCTCCAAAAACACGTCTCTAGAATCCATCAAAAAAGAATTTTTCAAAGCTTGTTATGCCCTTCTCCACTTTGACCAATTACTGTCTAGAATCTTCCCCAAAGATATGAGTTTGCTGCCGCTGCAGCCTGCAGCTGTGGATTTTGATTTGGAGAATTCAAGACTACACAATGTCCATCTATACGCCCGGCTCGTGATCCAGTGATTTGGTGATTCATTACAATACACCATATGCAATCTGGAACAACATGGACCTATTATCTTTGAAGACATATGCAAGTCATGTACCGGACGCACTATAACTATGAGGTGTCGGTAATACTAGCTTTTGAAGCACTCGACAAGAATACTAGTCTGTTAACTATTATAAAGTTGGATTTTTACCCCTGTATAATGTACATGTGGATACCCCATATGTGGATCTCCTCTTCTTCCCTTCGTCCCTCTCCATCTAACGATCTTTGTCCTTTTCTCTACATCTTTCTCTCTCTTTCCACCCACACTTTCCCACTCTCCACTAGCTCTCTCTCCTCCCCCACTCAATCTTTTCTCTCTCAGTGCACCCATCGATAATCCTCTTAACAACCCATCTAAAATAATCTATCTATACCCACCTACTAAAAAATATAATTATACCATTTTCATTTCAATTAAGTTTCTTAACAAATTTTTAACCATATAATATTCTCGTGTATTACTCATGTGTAATATATCTAAGTGGAGGTCATCATGTATTTTTTTATCTTTTTTGCTATTGTAACATACCATGTTATGATCATAACAAAATATATGAATACAATTTAAAAATTCTAATCATAAAATATATTTGGGTTATAGATGTTGAATAAATAACGAAGGTAGATTTTAATTCCATTTGGATTATCAAATTTTTGTTTTGTCATTATCAATTTTCAATGTCATATATTTCTATTTAAATAAAGATATATGAATACTCAGGATGAGAATTCTTGACCCGTCCACATTATTTCGAAACTAAAAATTAAAATGCATTTGAGTTTATATTTTAACTTCATGGCTCAATATGTACCATCTTAATCTAAAAATATAATAATTTTAACTTGACATAAAATATGGATTATATTTTTATATTAAATCTTATATACATAATAGATATCATCAAGTCAAATATTTATAGAACAAAATCAAATCTTAGTATTAATCTCTTATGGTACAAACAAATATTTATACAAAAATTATATAGAATGAATGAAGGTAAATATAATTAGACTCACTTCTATAATTGTTCGATATCAATCATACATATTCAATAGCATTGAAATGAAAAATGATCGAAATGATTTTCCCTCTTTATGCAAAGCACTATATAAAAGTTTGATATGTGATGTTAAAATATCATATTAGCATGGGACATGAACGACAATTAATAAAGGGAGTTAATAGACTAACACAGCAAGAAAATGAGTCCACATATGTTATCCTTCGCAAAGTCAGTTTTATAATATGAGTATTTGACATATATGTTATTGTCAATATACATTTAATTACATGTTATACAACAACAATGAAGCAATATATAAATCAATGTTGTTACAGTAATTTTACAAAATACTAGGAAGCATGCCCGCGCTTCGCGGCGGGATCAACCAGTAACAGAGAAACTTATGAAGCAGAAAGTTAATGTGCATTATGAAATTGCTTGTAGAAATCTAATTTAATAAAATAGAAATTAAAGAAAATATGTTGGAACAACGTAATAAAATAGTTCTTACATATATGAAATTCAAGATTTATTTTTACAAAATAAAGGGAGATAATACCAAACACGTAAAAACGGTCCTTCCGATGTAGAAATCTCTTGACATCAATGTGTTCATCACATGAAATTTTTAATGTTAATATAATAAACATGAAAAAATATAGGAATCTCACCTATGTTATTGTAAACCATTCAGACCGCTTTCAAATGACCTCTTTCGGATGATGATAATGGTGCAGATTGTGTTTTAGCTCTGAAATTTTTAGGATAATATGATTTTTGAAAAATCTGAGAAGTATTTCAAAATTAGATAATATAAAATGAACTATATTATATATGTAAATTATTCCTTTGACGAATACTATTGACTTCAGGAATATCTAAATCTATATAAAATCTTTGTAAATATACTAAAGCACAGTACATGCTCAACTGTCATGCAATTTAAAAAAAATATCAGCTTGAAATTTTAAAAAATAGGAGCAATCTCAATCATGTGAACAACTACATGATAAAACTTTTGTGTGCATGATAATATGATGGGGACTTGGATCATTTTAAGATGAAATTTTGAATGGTAAGATGATGGATATATTCATAATATATAAAGTGTTCTATATCCTATAGTAGAAAATGTGTATTTTCCAACACTTTCGTTGAATTTATAAATGGAGTTGAGTTCATGCATACCTTCGTTACATGTAACCCACGAAGAATTCATTTTTAAAGCAGGAGAGATATAGTTAGGTGGAACAACATATAAACAACCGATGATAGGGGACACACAATTCAATATAGTTAGTGTGGGTGGGACTAAGAATTCGACGTAGAAGGGATGTTACCTCATTGGTCTGCATGTGTATGAGAATAGATGAAATGCATAACAAATAGTCAACATGAAAGTTAAGATATAGAGAATGGATCTTTTTGCCACAACTGCAAAGTTTGTGGGTAAGTAGCCCAATATACAAACATCAAAAACTAATTTTCTACGCACATAATATCAATTAATTAATGTTCAATCAAACTTGTGATTATTACATTGTATATTTGTATATCATGTAGTATTATTGTACATAGGCATTAAGATGTTAACATTATATTTGTCTTCATTTGATATTTAAAATTATTTTCATGGTTGTGTCGAACTTGTTTGTATATCCATAATTTTCAGTGTGTCTTTACGAGTAGAAAATCAATAAATCATTCCTTTGGTAAATGGGAGCTAATGCTTTCCCTTTCTGTTGTGTCTTTAAGAGTAGAATTTTGATAACAAAAGAAAGGTGGTAATTATCACAAGATGTTTTTTTCTCTCCAACTGCTTATACATACTACTGATGGGGGCTATAAGGCTATTATTATAGTCATATTTATAATTCACAGTGAGACGTTCAGAGTAATTGTTGTAACTTTAATTAACTATGTTCTTGATATGAATGCATAGGGACCTGTTGATGGTTAAAGTGAACTAACTTTCATCTATTAAAACCCAGCTCCCATCTTCCTATTACTCTCTCCTCTTTTGTCGCACAGAAGAAATTGTTGGCAATGTAAAAAATCTGGGGGAAGTCTTGCAGGTTGATCGCATTGAAAACTCCCCCTATGTGGTCAAAATGCATCCACAAATTATATCTTTTCTTGATAATTTATTTGTTGGTGTAATGCAATCATTTTATGGAAGATACTTCTCTTTTTTGCGGTTTCAAATGAGGGAACACCAATAATGTAGAAACATATGCAAGATAAAACTTGATAACCTTCTAATATAATTTTATTATCTTCATTTTTTCATGTGTTATATTATTTGAATCATTTTTCAAATAAAAAAAGATATGATGTTTGATATATTTTCACTGGTTATATCGATATGCACATTTATCGAATTGTTATTATTGTTTTTAAATACTTGTGTGATTTTATAAAATTCGTTACCTCTATTTAAAACAAAATTGATTTCATTAAATCATTTCTACCTCATGCATTTAAAAAAATGAGCCAAACTATTTATTAATAAGTTGAATACTTGATAGTTAGTTATTTAAAACTTGTTAAATTCTTAACATAATAAAAAGTTGGGAATATAAATATAGTAACGTTGTAATTGATTGATGGTGTAAAATTCTACACCTTTTTTATTATGAAAATGAATATATATATATATATATTATTAAAATTATCTATTTGTCAATTATTACAACTTTTCATGTTTTTAAAATTATTTTGAAAATCTGTCCTTATATGTAAACATTACTTAGTGGGTGATAGCTACTATAAAAAAACATTTTGATAAAATAGTAATGTACTTTAGAATTATTTTTATTTTTCTTTAGCTATCATTTCGAACCTACTATTATATAACAATTATAGAATAAATATTCCACGATTGCGGCAACTTGGGGAGATCCAGTCCAATCCTATGTTCTCCATGTTATTCGCTCGTATAAACATGTAATATTATATAGTTAAGAAATAATGTAAAAGCTTTTAATCAAATACATAAGTAAAGGCAAACATATTAGATCTCTTCTCAAGCCAAATAAAACCCAATAGGACATGTAGTGCACGGATATACCTTTGTTAAAAAAAACAGGCTCACCTTTGTTAAGCAATTGTTCCGTCATTGGATTCAATGACTTTGGAGTACTGCCCATTTGGAAGGCACCTCGCAATAGTAGGTAGTGAAAAAATATTTAGGCATATAAATTTGAACAGAGTAATGAAACTAAGAATGGACGCTATTACTACAGTCAATCAACCACTACTAGTAGTAGAGTTTAAATGATAACGAAAGTGTTTCTAGGTGTCTATATGCAAGGACTAAACTTTCCAAAGAAATCATCAAGTCATTCGGAGAAAAAACACAAAATCATGTAATACCAAAATATGCTCAAAGATAGGAACCTACATTTACATAAAAAACTATAACCAACGGCATACAATAAAAAATTGGCACCATCAACAAACAGACACATGAACACCTCAAAACGGGGTATCCTCGCAGAACACATTAAACATGGAAACAATTAAACACGATTTTTTCCTAATAAGAACAAAAGAATAACAGTTGCACAATAAAAGTTAAAATCAGGAGTCACAGTAAACAAAAATATGTCTTAATTATAAAAATAATAAAATATCACAAAATTATGTTACATTTACTTACACTACTCTTGGATGATTAAAAATTGATGGAAGAAATATGCAAAGCCAGAACTTTAAAGAACGAAATCAAAAGGATACATAATCTTCAACTTCCAAATCAAATACCTAGAAAAAGAGTTAAAAAGTAACAAAACACAATGGAATGAAAAGGAGAATCTAAGACCAAACGTGATTTGATAACATTGCTGGACATATAAGCACGTCAAACTTCAACGAAGAACAACTTCGACCAAGCAAACAAATCTATTGAAACCCAAACATAGATGGCGAAATGGAGACAATAGTGATTTACAAAACGAACATGAAATAATAATTCATACCGAACTTGATTTCTTAAGAAATAACCACACTACAACAACCTTCCACCTGACGAAGCAAATGAACATATCAGATTTCACCAACAATCTCCCAAAAGACCAGAAGATTTGAAGGAAGAAATTGCAGCCGATTAGAAAGCATAGGAAAGGTGTAGAAATTGCAGCAGAAGATTTGACGAACAGCTATTAGGGTTTTTTTAAGAAGGAAGTTCAAAAGGCAGGTATGAATGCTAAACACGTATCCGTATGCATGGAGCACCACGTGCATTCAGGACACAGCATCCTGAAAATACGAAGGAGCACAAACTTGCGTAGACCAACAGTCCGAAACCGCACAAAACATCTTCAAGATGATCCACGTGGCAAGAGTCGAGGGAGAAACTCCACTTTAGTAGTATTAATAGATATGAAGCTATATATAAATCAATGTTGTTAAAGTGATTTTAGTATGTATTCTTTTCTCAACGATGGCTTTAACCATTATAGACTAACGTATACTAAGTTATCTAATATATTGTTTATTATCTGATTACAATATTTGAATATTGTTTAAACAATACAGTGAGCAAACATAACATATGTAAAATTCAAATATTCCTTATTTCTTCAACGAAGTGCAAGCCACCAGCTAGTTATTATAACATGTGGGCTCAAGCTCTTATCATTTAGGTGGAAAGGCATATTGTAATGCTCTGTAGTCTGTACCATTGTACACTGGGAGAAAAAAATCTCCCGTCCAAACAAACAAACGACCCAAACTCTGGGGACCAAATCATAAACCTCACAAAAACCCAACACCACTCTCGGTAAAAACCTCCCTCGGTCACGCACATTAGGTGACCGACAGCGACCCCTCTCTCCCCGGTTTCCCCTTCCTTATAACGACAACCCAACCAACCAAACCAACCCAATCCAGACGCAGAGAGACACTAACTCCCCACGATCCCTACCGTTCCTCGCGCGATGGACGGCCACAACGAGCCCCAGCTCCCCGCGCCCCCATCCCGGCGCGCCCTCGGCCGGTCTTCCTCCTTCTCCCACCGGTCCTCCATTCCCCCGCCACCTCCCCTCTCCATCTCCCGCCCCCTCATCCTCCCGCCTCCACCCGCCCACGACCCCCCTTCCTCCCCCTCTCTAATCGAGGAGCACCTCTTTCTCGGTTCCCATCTCTCCGCACGTGACATCTCCTCCCTCCGGTCCCTCCGCATCTCGCACGTGCTCTCGTGCGTCGGAGGGCCCCACCCCTTCCGGCCGGAGCTCCTCTATAAGACCCTGTGGCTCTCCGACTCCCCCTCCCAGGACATCACGTCCGTCCTCTTCGACGCCTTCGACCTCCTGGAGCTCGTCCGCCTCTCCCGCCGCCGCGTCCTCGTCCACTGCTCCCGCGGCGTCTCCCGCTCCGCCGCCCTCGTCGTTGCCTACCTCATGTGGCGACACTCCCTCCCCTTCGACGCTGCCCTCCGCCGCGTCCGCTCCGCCCGCCCCGCCGCCGACCCCAACCTGGGCTTCGCCTCTCAGCTCCTTGCCTTCCAGTCCCGCATCATCCCGCCGCCAGATTCCACCGACTTCCCCGCCCGCCTCTACCGGATGGCGCCGCACTCCGCTTACGACCCCCTCCACCTCGTCCCCAAGGCTGTCGACCGGCCCTCCCGGTGCGACCTCGATCCCCGTGGGGCGTTCGTGTTGCACGCGTCCCGTGGGGTGTTTGTTTGGATCGGGAGTTCGTGCAGTTCGGGCATGGCACGTGCCGCAGGGCACGCCGCCTCACAGGTATTGCGGTACGAGCGTGCGAAGGGGCCGGTGGTGACGGTGGGGGAGGGGAGGGAAGGGGCAGAGTTCTGGCGGGAATTGGGGGATGGGGAGGGTGAGTGCAGGAGAGTCACGGCCTATGATCTCGACTTTGAGATGTTTGCGAGAGCGGTAAAAGGAGGAGTGGTTCCGGAATTTGGGGGGGAAGAGGACGCGGCATGGGTTCTCCCGGTGAAGGAAGGGGCGTGGGGCGTGGGGGAGGTGGATGAGAGGGATATGGAGCCGTTCGGGTCCCCGCAGAGCGTCTTCTCCCGGGACCCTGGGACACCGTCATCATCGGATTTGTCCTCGCTGTCCCCCGCATCTTCATTGTCGGATTGGTGCAATTCGTCATCGCCGAGTTCGGAGTTGTTCTATGATGGGGAGTTGATGCTGGGTGCTGCTGCCACTCCGACGTCGCCTGGACATCATTTCAGTGACAGAGGATATGAGCAGGATAAGGATGGGCATTTTCCGACAGTGAGGATGGTGGTGGATGGAGAGGAGCAGGCTATGTGCTTAGGGAGTCCAGAGGGTGCTGGTCGGTTGTGTTCTGATGAAGATGATCCCTCGATGGAGCCGGCACTATTCCGGTGGCCGGGTTTCGAGCAGTTGAAGGATCTGCACCCAGGGGTTCTTAACTCCCACTCAATACTTGTTTTGGTAGCTCCAGAACTTTGTACTCAGAAGAGTAGATCAAGGATTTTGTATGTTTGGGCTGGAGGGAAATCTACGTTAGTCGAGGGTAGTAATAGCGCAGAATGTGAGAACAAGTCCAATATAGAGGAGGCACTGCGCAAAGTGGGATGCGAATTTCTAGACCAGATGAACTACCCCGTTGATATTCCTGTGCAGGTACGTGATAAAGAAATAATGACCAGCTCTCCGTATTTTGAGGGGAAAAAACGACCGTCTCTTGTTCATGTTTGTTATATCAAATGATCACGAGACTTGAAATCTATATTCCATCTCGTTTTTCCTAATTTAGAAGTCATATATCGAGGATGTTTCATGAATATATTGCCGTACTGTCGGAACTCATACAAATGGGTTAAGAATTAAGTAGACGGTGTTATTCGAAAATAAGCTGCTAATGGTTTCTTAAACCAAAAAATAAAAATAAAAATATACACTTATTTGTTATAAAGGGGATGTACTAAATATGCTTTACTTTGACCACAGTTATATATTACATACCATATTTTGATATCGTAGAAAGTTCAAAAAAATCTATTACCAACAGATACAACAATTCATTACAAGTTTGAATAATAAATAACATACGATAATAGATACATATCCGTCAAAACCACAAAGGATAATACAACTGCTAACACTTCGGATCTATGATATATGAGCTAATGATATAAAAATATCTAAAATGGGTGATAATAGTGCTAGATATATTATGAACATTCACTAAGAATATGCAAGAATTAAAATAAGCAACAATAGTGTTGGGATGATAATAGTGGGTTGTATTGGGAAAATTCATGCATTTTAAAGCATGCTCCTCAAATTTCCCCAATTTTGATGATATATCAGCATCATAAAATGATATAGTGATGATATGTATGGTATCTTGACGATGTCCGGGAAAATTGAAGAAGGGTGATATTGTTGAAGAGCTTTATGTTATGTTATTATTTCACATTTATATATTTTGTCTGTAATAACAATAAGACTCTTATGTATCATGTCACGAGTATAGTGACATACCACCTCTATGTGCTTCGTTCTCTCATGAAAGACTGAGTTGTTGGCAATAAAATGAGCATCTTGATTGTCACATTGGAGGTGCATGGGAAGAGACACCTCTATAGCCTAGTCAATAAGAACAGATCTGACCCACATCATCTCTGTGCTAGCCTGCGCCATGGCCCTGTATTCTGACTCAGTACTCGATCTGGCAACCACAATCTACTTGATGTTCTTCCATGAAACCAGGGAATTTCCTATGAACACAACAAAGCCTGATGTAGACTTCCTATCCTTTGGACACCCAAGATAATATGCATTTGCACATGCTGTAACTGAAAGAGATGTGCCTCTGCTGAAAAGAAGTCCTGTACCAGGTGAAGTCTTTAGATATCTCGGAATCATATGGACTGCATCCATATGTGCTTATCGGGTTGCTCCATAAAATGACTCACTTTGCTCATGGCAAAGAATATGTCGGGCATGATAGCATATAGTAGCTTGCCAACAAGCTCCATGTACCTCATCTTATTGACCTCCTTATTGTCATCATCATAGAGCTTCATGTTCAGATCAATAGGAGTAGTGGCATGTCTGCAATCTGCCATGCCTGTCTCTGAAAGAAGATCTCTAACGTACTTCCTCTGGGTCATCACAAGACCTCACTGGTTCCTTGCAAACTCCAATCCAAGGAAGTAATATAAATGTTCAAAGTTCTTGGTCACAAACTGCTGACCTAGGAAGTCCATGGCACCTTGAATGCCCTGCTTGTCATCTCCTGTAATAATAATGTCATCAACGTAAACAAGAATGACAATAGTACCTCTTTAGATCCTCTGCACAAACAAGGTGTGATCCGCAATCGATCGCACAAACCCCTACCGCTCTATCAAGTCCGAGAGCTTTTGGAACGATGTTCTTGGACTCTTCTTAAGGCCATAGATAGCCTTGTCTAGCCTGCAAACCTTATGGCACTTCCCCTCAATAGTAAACCCATGTGGCTGCTACATGTAGTCCTCCTCCTGTAGATCACTATAGAGGAAGGCATTATTCACATCAAGTTGATAAAGTGGCCAATCTCGTGTTACAAAAACAGAAAGTAGAATATGTAGAGTAGAATGCCTGGCAACTGGAGAGAAAGTATCCTGATAGTCTACCATATTATGTATAGGTGAACTCACGTGTCACAAGTCTTGCTTATAGTGAGCCACACTGCCATCTGCATGGTGTTTTTGCATCCCACAACGGATGCGTTAGCTGGAGCAGAAACAAGACTCTACGTACCATGTGACTGTAGCGCGGTCATCTCCTCTTCCATGGCTAACCTCCACTGACTGTCCTGAAGAGCCTCTTGATATGTCTGTGGTATCTCCGCGGCTGATAAGCCAATGTAAATCTCCTGAATCCTCTGACGGCTTGCTCGAGGAAACATGGGCTGCAAGAGGTTAAGTAGCACACTTACATTTCGGCTTACACAGAGCAACCAACACATCAAGATCATCCGCCAAGTTCGTAATATGTGAGCTCCCCTCTTGAGAGGGCACCTGCTCATCTTGTATGGAATCCTGTTGCACAGATACCTCAGTAGTGCATCAGTAAAAACAATGTGCTCATTACATACCTGAGGTATACTGGATGACGGGCAAGACCTATGACTCATGGAAAACCGATCGAGACCTGTGAGTAAAAAGACGTGGCAAAAATTGAGTCACATTAGGTGGAGCCATAGGAGCAATTGTAGACGACGTCAGTGGTGGTATGCCAATATGAGATGTAGGCATGTAGATCTTAACATCAGAGTCAGACGGAGCTAGTCAGTCACATGTAGGAGAAAAATACATGATAGACTCAAAGAAACCGACGTCAGCATTGACAAAGTACTTCCGCCTGCGGATCAATGCAGCGATACCCCTTCTAGGTATGAGAATAGCTAACAAAAATGCACTTGACAACTCTGGGAGAGAGCTTGTCACGACCAGGAATGACATCATAAATAAATGCAACAGAACCAAACACACGAGGTGTAAGGAAGAAAAGATCCTTCTCGGAAAACACAATCGAGAAAGGAATCTTCTCTCCCAACACAAACGGGGGCATGCGGTTCACCTGATAGCATGCAGTGATGACATCATCTCCCTAGTAAGCGTGAGGAGCAGGACTCTGTATCAGCAAGGTTTTTGTCATATCAAGTAAGTGACGGTGTTTGCGCTCGACAATATCGTTCTGCATGGAAGGCAATATCGACGATATATCGATATCGACATGGGACCGATATCGACATCGATATGGCGATATATCCCGATTTCTAGGCATTTTCTTCACAAATGCTCGTCGATATGGGCGATATTTCGACGATATATCGTTGATATATCGTGGAAATATTGTATCGATACGATATCGAAACGATATCAATATTGATACGGCCTTCCATGTCGTTCTGTTGGGAAGTATAAGCACATGAGGTCTGATGAATAATGTCCAGAGATCTAAGGAACTCAGAAATCTATAAAGTGTAGAACTCTAAAGCATTATCAAAACGGAGGTATTTGACTTTTGTAGAAAAAATATTCTTTATCTCATTAATAAAATATTTGATCACAGACCCAATCTCAGAATTATTCTTCAATAAAAAGACCCATGAAAGTCTAGAAAAATCATCGATAACAACTAGATAAAAATGGTGTCCCTGGTGATCAGGAACACAACTCGGATCCTAAATGTCTAAATGTAGGAGCTCAAATAACTGAGAACTGCTCCTACTCTGATAGGATGAAAAGGAGGAACGATGAAGCTTCCCAAGCTGGCATGCCTCACATTGGAAAGAGGATCTCGTAGAGATTAGAGGGAGAACATGACATGGCTTCTATAGAGGAATGCGACTAAAATGAAGGTGCCACAGATATATGGTGAGACTGGTCTAGTAGGTATAATAGAAATGACAACATGAGGAGGTTGGACCTGTATGTAAAGCCCTGCTGCTCACGACCACATCCAATCACCTTGCCTGTGAGTATGTCCTGAAATACATGAGACGAAAGATAAAAAATGACACGACAATGCTGATCCTCAGTAATCTGACTAATGGAAAGTAAATTCATCTAAAAGTCTGGAGCATATAAAACATTCTGAAGACACATGGACAATGTCAAATGCACCTCCCCTTGTCTTGTAACGGTTAAGTGGTCGTCATTAGCTATTACAACCCATCTGCCATGTGGTATGGTCCTGTAGGACCTTAGATGCACTCTGTCTCCACATAGGTGGTGTGAAGTGCCAGAGTCCATAATCCACTCTGTCATGTATGCACCAGTACTACCAGTAAAAGCATAGACGATATCCGAGGAGCTCAAAGAGGCTCTAGCTGCAGCTGCGGTATCCGTAATGGTGGTGCCAGCAGTAGGAGTCATGATCTCTCGAATACGAGAGACAATATCATCCATGCGAGGATCAACCTGGGAAGCTGGAGTCTCTGAAGGCGTAATCCGTTTTGCTACGCGACCAGAAGTAGGACATCCATGCTTCTGGTAGCATGTATCTTTTGCATGTCCAGGTCGACGACAGTAAGTGCAAGGGTCACTCTGGCGTCTACTGCCTCTGCCACGAGGGGTGCATCTTTTGGACTGAATCGTCCCTCATCGAGCACGAGAAGTGACCATCGCTGAAGAGGGCAGAGAAGTTGCTGCAAAAGGCATGATAATATGGCTTAAATGGCTATACGCTTCCTCTATGAAAGGTATGGTAGCTCCGGTAAGAAGCTGAGTATGTGTAGTATCATACTCTGTATCAAGTCCAACCATGAAGACTCCAACCATCGTGGAGTTCACACACGTCTGCTGCTCAGTAGATGTCGTAATAGGTATGTGGCTATGAAGCTTCTCAAACATGCCATAGAGTGAATAGTAGTACACGTGCAGAGGACAATCATTCTGCTTGGCATTGTGGATATCGCTGTAGCTGAAGAATCTTGGCTCATTCTTCGCTTAAGCATAGTTGTATGCCAAAGTATCCCACATCGCTTGGCGGTGGGATGATTCAGAATATCATTGTTTATCTTGTGGTGAGGGTCCAACAAAGCCATACATGCGTATACGTGTCATCTTGCTTCCAAGAAGCATTTGCCCCAGTTTTATTCGTTGGCTTTGGATCTGTCAAGATGTGCTCCTTATTATTGCACTGCATGATGGTGAGAAAATGCATGGACCACAAATCATAATTGGTCCCATCCATCTTAAAGATGGGAGCCAGGCCCTTGAAGGCTCTGGACGAAAAAATCACCTTTGTTCTCTGACATGACGAAAAACGACTGACCAACGGAACTCAACTAGAGAGTAGACCGATATGAACAAGTCTACACAATCATACGGAGGATCGGTTGTACGTGTAGAGTCATACAACCATCCTCATCAATCTCTGTTGTTCTCTAGTGCTGGAAAACACGATTTATAGGTCTGAAATCACATTCTTCGATAAAAAAACAGACCGAATCAAACTGCAGATCAAGCCCTAGGGGTGCGCGGAGGCATACAGGAGAGCCGTTGGCGTCCCAGGAAGGCCAGGGTGGGGGGAGGGGGGCTGGGGTTGGCTTGGGCGGCATCCGACATTTGGCTGGGTGACCGGAGGCCTGAGAGCCGGTGACCTAGGCTGGGCGGCCGAAGGCCCTGAGCAGAGGTGGCAGTGCGGGGAGGAGGTGAGTCAAGTAGGGTTAAGGTTAGGGTAGGATACAAGAACTCCGGTCTAGAACCGTCACTCCTATACCGTGTAAAGGGAAAAGAATGAATTTAATTAATGAAAGGCCCTAGGGTTCTCTTAAATAGAAGAGGAACCTATTGGGCAAATTACAAGAAGAAGACAAAAGAAATAGAAAAAAAGAAAACAATAAAAAATATAACAAATATTTCAACAAATATATACATATACGCTGGGGTGGGTCCCAAAGCAGGATGTCACACTTTACCTTTTTCAAAAAAAACTTTAGTAGACTCTACACTGCACTCATGGTACTTAAACAAACAGTCAACCACCACTGTCATCGAATTGTTCTGATTTGCTTTCAAGAACCAATGATGAAATCCAGGAAGATATTTTCTTATAAACGAGAAATATTGAGCACAAGATTCATCATGCCCATTGTATTCTACTTTTTCATCGTGTCTTCTTAGCATACAAGGCAATTGCATGCGTAAACTTCCACATCCTTATATATCTGTTGCTTAGAAATAGCTCAAATAGAAGAATGAGAGTATACTCCTCCCTTAGCCATGACGTGTCACATGCTTCCGTAATTGCATCTTTATGCCATTTCTTTAGGAAACATCAAGCCTCCTAGTCTCCTACCCTTAGCGTATGGGTTGCCTTCCTCTACCCAAAACAAGCAGATCTCTCCAGCAGTCACACACTGCACCAATATTAAGTGACTAGGTCCTCATGTGTCTAGTATTGTATACACTCCAACATGTCTCCAGACATGCCAGTCATCATGATTTCTGGCTCCTCTAGATCATCCTTCCTTGAAAGTGGTATTTTCCAATTAGTTGGTCCGCTTCTTCTCATATCAAAGCATAAAGTCAAATTCGGTAAGGAGGTCTAGCGATCATGCTTGTTTGGGAGAGAGTTATTTTTATGTGGCTAGGCAACTCATTGCTACATTGTACTTCTATATGACAAACTTTGAATCAAGGAGACTGTGGCATCGTAGTCATCTCTTTCTCATGCATAGAATATCTTTCTCCTTTGTATGCACTCCATGACTCTCCTAGGCCACATGGTGTCCATTTTACACAAGGAAACTTCCAATTTCAAAGTTGGATGGATCTCTAAGGATATTAAAACATGAAGTATAGAAATCATAGAACACGCCCTTCTATCACCACCTTTTTGAGATGGTGGAATGCCTAATCGTATTTACCTATCGCTCTCCCCTATCGATTATTCGGAACACGTTCGCTTTCTGAGTATCCCTTAATGATCTCCTGCAAAAGTTCACTAGGTTAAGGAGGGATCATAGTTTAATCGCCTTTGCGTGGATACTCATACTTTAATGGCTTGTATATTGGCTCCTTCTGAATTGTGCCTTCACCTATGTCATGCATGACGAATATAGTCTTTTGACCAAAGGCATACTTCATTGGTTTCATGTATAGTTGGTTCCTAGCTTCTCTACCATAATTATCGGATGCTTTGAAGGCCATTGCATAAAATGTTGGATAACAACATGGATCATAGTTGAGAACTTGTTCAAATGGACAGATAATTAACAAAAGATGGAATTGTAGAATTACATACCATAGAATGATTCAATGTTGTTCCTAAAACCACTAGAGACTAGTTTATATCTTCGAAAGTATAAAAAGCTTTTAATGAAAAAGACCTTTTATTGAAAGCCCAATCCTATGCCGGTAGCATGTGTCTGTTTGTTGATGAAACACGAACTCAAACATCTTAATTTCTTGTTCTTCACGTACATGCCTAAAGATCTTTACAAGGTTCTTCTTCTTAAACTCAAAATCATGTCGTCCACAGCTATTCTTCATCATAAATATGCAACATAGACGAGAGCCACTGAGAGGAGGGGACAATGACTTTGAAGAGATGGGTGCCTATGATTTCAGCTTAAACCCCTAGAGCCATCCACCCTCCTCTTATAGGTTGGTGCATAGCCTTAAATTTCGGCGAATTTCTATCGAAATTCGGTTTCGTGGCTGTACCGATATCAAAACCATATATAGTATCGCTTTCCAGGATTTCAACCAAAATTTCGACGGAAATTCGATCATTTCGGTTCATTTCAGTCCATTTCGAACGAAATTATTCACAGTTTTCTCGGATTTCGGTGGAAATGACCGAAATTTCGGTTTATTTCGATCTATTTCGACTGAAATTGTACTAGGTCATTGTATGTCATGCCTAGGCCACTAATTGATATTCAAAGGGCACTATTTAACCATAAAATGAAATTTATAAATCACTTTCAACCACCATTGCAATATAGGCCGCTATTCCAACCACTATTATAATAAAATAAGGCCATTAGGGGTCCTCTTTAAACCTTATAAATATAATGTATACATTCTCATTCCATCTCACAAGTCACAAGTTCACAACCCAACTTAACTCTTGGAAAGCAAAGTTTCCAAATTCCAAGCAATGTGTTTTTACCATCTGTTTTTTCATAACACATCTTTTTTAATATACTTGAAGATGCCAAATATGTTTTTTCATCTTTGAATGCCAAGTTCAAAATCTTCAAAGTTCAAGATCTTTATATAACCATCTTGTTATCTTTGCCTAGGCCATCTTGGAGAGCCAAATATGGTTTTTACCATTTGACTGCTAACTTCAAATAACCAACCTCTTAACTTTGCATTAAAAAATTGTCAGTTTGTTATGCATCTTATGATTAATATACTAATAAACCAACGTTATTCTAATTGTCTCTTGACCATTGGTGCAAATGCCATGCATGTCGAATAAAAATGCCAAACATGTATTGAGAGTGTTACATGGGCATTTACGAGGAAAGAATTATTATGCCTACTACTATCCTGGAGGATATCGAATCAACAATGAAATTTATAAACCCAAGGTCATAATCTAGACACAAATTATTACTAATTATCTAGCAGCTCAATGTATTTAGCCAGAATGAATCCATTCAACTAAGGTCCAGCTCCATCATTTCCACCAAGGAAGGAATCAGAAAGAGTACATGGATCCACCAAGGAATTCGTGATTCGGTTGAATCTCATTCCCATCCCAAATAAGAATGTAATACTAGTAAATTAGTGGCTAGTATTAGTAAGTGCAGACATATTATGTGATTGATGTATCATGTGATCTTGTAAACTTGTATTACGACATTTAATATTTTTTTAATTATCTACGCATTCTCCATAATAGAAGTATTATTGTTCTTTTGAGAATTGACAGAAAAAATGAATGCCAGAATTTAAGTTTTTGTACTGAAGTTTCACTCTGGACGATCATCGATATGGTGACCGAAATCGTTATTTAAGGCATTGATCATTATAACATCTTATTATAAGTGTATTTCTGTCTCTTTTATTGATTAAACAACATTATAAATCTTAAATTTGAAAAAAAGAGTTTTCAAGTTATTTTTCTATTTTTCAGCCATTTCACCGAAATTCCACCGAAATTCCTTTCCCGGACTTATCGAAACCATAGGCTCTCTTATATAGAGAAGGCCTATGGGTAAATTACATAAGATGGAAACAAAAAATAAAAGTAAAAGAAAAAGTACATAGAATATAGAAATATCTCTCCACTCCCCCTCAAGACTCAATGACATGTTTTTTTGACTCGGGCGAGGAGGTGCTTCGCTCGTTTTGTGGGCCAAACCCAAGAGTTACCTTCTGGAGCACTTTGCTATGGAGCGGGGGCCTCCTCAGGGGCCGGGAGGACATCAATGACGGTCTACCTGGACGGCTCCATTGGGAGGGAGCCTTCGTATGATGCTGCTTGTGGCTCCCCTGCCTTGCCTCGTTTGTTGACTGCCTTGGGGACGCGGGCTCTATTTTGGCCCCAATGATGCTTTGTGAGGGGGGTTCTTCGAGCCGGACGGAAGAATCTTTGGCAGCTAGCCCGAGGGCAGATAGAAGGTCCGGGAAAAGGTATCGAAGAAGGCAACGTTCTAAATCGCAGCAGTTAGAACCCTTGCCTGTATCTGAGCTGAAAGCAAAGATCGCATCGATGGCAGGAGTGGTACGGTCCGGGGGATCTGCGGCTGGTTCTAAATGAAGGTCCTATCTTGGAATGTGCAGGGTCTGGGTGACCCGGTAAAAAGACGTATTCTGGGACCGAGATTCACGGAATGAGGTTGTGATGTGGTTCTTCTTCAAGAAATTAAACTGGACTCTATCTCGGATGTGACTTGGCGCTCCTTTGCTGAGGAGTCGTTATGCGATTTTAGCTCGATCGGGGATTTTGGCTCTACGGGGGCCTTCAGGTGGCTTGGAAGAGCTCGGCGATGGTGCTTCGGGCGGAGCTAAAGACAACCCACGTGCTCACAGTGCTCTTGGAGTGCCTTGGGTTGGGCCCCCTCGCTCTCTCGTGTGTTTATGGGCCGTGCCAGCCGGCCTCGCGAAATCAGCTTTGCGGGAGTCTAGAGCGGCTTTCCCCAACTGCCCTTGCCTTATTGGAAGGGACTTCAATGTCACTTTGTTCTCCTCTGATAGGCTAAGGATGCGGGGTGGGAAAGACCCGAGCTCTGCGGACTTCGGGGGGGGGGGTGAGGAGTGATTGACTCTCTTGAGTTGGAGGTGCTTGATGCGGTGGGCACTAAATTTACCTGGAGAAACTTTGGTTCGCGTTCCCTCCTTGATCGTTTTCTGGCATCGACGGAGCTCTTGGAACTTTTTCCTCTTTCCTTTGTTGGTGCCAGGCCTCGGACGAGGTCGGACCACACCTCGATCCTTTGGGATTCGGGTGAGGTTGAGCCCCCGCAGGGGTTCTTCAGGTACGAGAGGGCCTGGCTGTTGGAGGGCTCTTTCAGGGACCTAGTGGCTTCCCACCGGTCTTCGATTCATGCTACCGGTTCTGCGGCCTCGCGGTTTGTTCATAAGCTGACCTCTCTACGGAAGAGGCTGTGCGCTTTCAAGAGAGAATCAAGGGAGGCACGTCACGCAGTCAGGGCTGCGACTAAAGAGGTGGTCCGCGGTCTTGACGCATTGGAGGACGATAGGGCTCTGACTGAGGCGGAGCTTGTTAGGCGAGCGGAGGCTCAAAGCAAGATTGTTGAGGAAGACACAAAAAGAGTAATTGAGTGGAGGCAGCGATCCATGCATAGCTGGCTTAAGGAGGGAGATGCGAACATGGCCTTCTTCCACAGAGTGGCCAATGGGAGGCGACGGGGTAATACCATCAAGTCGATGATCATTGGCGGGGTCAGAGTGGATGGCGACAGGGAGCTTGGAAGGGCTATAGCGGACCACTTCATCGACTTCTCCTCCAGAGGTCCCGGTAGACACTGGAGGTGGACTGGGGTGGGTGCGACGCAATTGTCGTCTGCCCACGCCTCGAGCTTGATTCAGGCGGTCACCATGGAGGAGCTTCGGCCTGTTGCTTGGAGTCTGAACAGAGACGACGCACCAGGTCCTGATGGGTTCCTGGTCTCTTTCTACAAGGACTTCTTGCATCTGCTTGGTTTGGAGGTGCTGGACGTCGTTTTGGAGTTTTGTTGCTGCAATGCAGGTTTTGATCGTATTAATAAGGCTCTGATAGTCCTTCCAAAGTAGGATGGTGCTGACAGAATTGAGAGTTTTAGGCCAATTGCGATGTCCAACGCCTTCTACTTGATTGTGGCAAAGGTCTTCGCTATCAAATTGAGTAGAGTGCTGGAACACATTATCTCCCCTTTCCAATCTGCCTTCGTCTTCGGGAGACAGATCGCAGACTGCTTGGTTATGGTGTCTGAGATTATTGCTGACTGGAAGAGGTGGGAGAAGAAGGCTCTTCTTTGGAAAGTGGACTTTGCGAAGGCTTACGATACCTTAGACTGGCATTTTTTTTGGATGACGATGCATAGAAGGGGATTCCCTGAGCTATGGATTTCTTGGATGAAGCGATGCATGGCTACAACGTCGATGTCGGTCCTCGTCAATGGACATCCTGAGGGAGGCATCTTTCAGCCTTAAAGGGGCGTTAGGCATGTGTTCCCTCTTGCCCCTTTGCTCTTCATCATTGCTGCTGATGTGCTCGCTTGTATGGTTTCTCGGGTCCAGGATAGTGGGATCACTTGTGGTCACTCGAGGGATGGAATACACATCCCTATGCTTCAGTACGCTGATGACACCATTTTCTTCGTCGAGGGGGGCAACGGCGAGGCCAGTGGAGTGACGACCGTGCTCGAGCTCTTTGACGAATTATCTGGGCTGGCCCTGAACACCAGCAAGTCTAGAGTGGTCCCGTTTGGTCTTTCTGACGAGGAGGCGTCTCTTTGCGGTGACGTGCTGAGAACGACATGTGCACCTACCCATCCACTACCTAAGGATTCCTCTGGCAATTGGCATGTCGAAGCTGGTGGACTGGTTACTTCTCATGGAGAAGCTTGAGGGGAGACTCGTAAGGTGGAAGTCCTCGATCCTCTCTAAGGGAGGACACTTGATACTCCTGAAGGCGGTTCTCTCTACCGTTCCGATTTACTTTGTTTCTACAAAACTCATGCCGGTCGTGATTAGAAAGAGGTTGGAGGGGCTTATGCGTCGTTTTCTTGGGCCAAGAGCGGTCAGGAGGCCCCAGCATTCACCTTGTCAACTGGGAGACCATCACCCTTCCGAAGAGTGAGGGGGGTCCCGAGGTGAGACGTCTGGATGTGTTGAACGAGGCCCTCTTGCTAAAATGGGTGGGCCGGATCTGGGGATGCACAACGAACCTTTGCAAGACGCTTATTCGTCAGATTTACAATGTGTCTGCATCGGAACCGGAGAACAGTGGCCGGGGGCTGCGGCCTTCGCCTTTTTAGAGGGGGATTTTGTCTGTCATCGCCCGAATCCGGGCTTCTTTCAGACCGGTTCTGGGGAACGGGGAGACTTTTGCCTTCTGGAAGGACGACTGGACGGATAGGGGAGCACTGTGTAACCGTTTCCCGTGCTTTTTTACCTTGGCTGAGGATCAGGAGGTACGCGTTGCCTCTTGCTGGTCTGATGGAAACCGGTTACCTCTCTTTCGTTCGAATTTCTCGAACCAGTGTTTGGAAGATCTTCTCCTGCTTCTTGACTCGCTGAGAATCTTTGGCCGTCCCTCTGAGGAGTGGGACTACTAGGTGTGGCGAGGGAGTGGTTTCTCTGTCAAAAAAAGCATATAGAACGATTTATCGGCCTCCTCCTTCGCAATCAACAGAGCTTGTGAGGGACTGCAGTTTCTTCTGGGGTCTTGGCCTTCCTGAGAGAATCGGCTTCTTCCTTTAGCTGTTTAGGAGAATGAGATTGATGACGCGCGACCACTGTGCTAGATTGCTTGGGACGGTTTCTGACAGGTGTCTTCTATGTGGGACCAGCATCGAGAATGTGGAGTATCTCTTCTTCTCATGCAAGGTATCGACTTCTTTCTGGGACGACCCGGATCTTGATTGGGTCAGTACGAGAAGCCTTTCTTCTTTTTGTGAGTCGCTGGTGTTGGCCAGGCATCGTTCGAGACGTATCCTGCTTCGCCCTGTGGCTGTTATTTGGGCCATCTGGTTGGCCAGAAATGCACTGTTGTTCTCTAGTAAAAGGTTTTATAAGGAAAATGTGTGTATCCATATGTCGGGTTTGTTAGACTCGTGGCTCTCTTAGCCGCCCTTCTGTATTTTTAATTTTGAGTTTTAATACATCTCTGGGCCGGACACCTTTGAGTGTTTCCCCCTTGCCTTGACTTCAGAAAAAAGATAGAGCATAGATGTCAGTCATGCTCAGATTGGAAGAACACTTATGGAATGTCCCTTTGAGCAATGGCTTGGTAAAGATGTCAGCAATCTGCTCTCCTGAACTGACATGGGAAGTAGAAATCAAGCCCTTTTGGATCATATCTCTAGTATAGTGGCAGTCTAACTCAATATGCTTTGTTCTTTCATGAAAATACAAGATTAGTAATGAATAGCGGTGCTTGATTACCAGTTTATCACATTGTAATTGCATGGGTAGAGGTACATCTATATGCAAATCTTCTAACACAGCTCAAACCCACATCATCTCAGTACTTGCTTGTGTCATGACCCTATACTTAGATTCAACTAGATCTAGCTACCGTTGTTTGTTTCTTACTTTTCCAAGACACCAAAGAACTATTAATAAACACTACAAAACCTGAAGTAGACTTTCGATCCTTAGGGCATCCTGCATAGTCCGCATCAGCACATGCAGAAACAGAAATGTTTGTTTCTTTCCTGAATAGCAGTCCTGTGTCTGGAGATGACTTTAGATATCTTAATACCATGTATATGGCGTTCATATGTACTTTTCTGGGTTGTTCCGTGAACTGACTCACCCGACTCACTGCAAAAGCGATATCAGGTCTAGTGATAGTAATATAGAGAAGCTTTCCCACCATCTCTCTACATCTTCTTGTCAACCTCACCTGTATCATCATCGTATAACTTAATGCTAGGATCCATAGGAGTAGTCGAGAGTCGACACTCGATCATGTCTGTCTTAATAAGCATGTCTATAGTATACTTCCTTTGGGTCATCACAAGACCCTGCGCATTCCTAGCAAATTCCAACCCCAGAAAATATCATAGGGTACCTAGATCCTTAGTAACAAACCGATGGCCCAGAAATGCTTTTACCATCTTTATCCCCTGCGTATCATCTCCCGTAACAAGCATATAATCAACATACATCATGATAACAACAGTACCTCCGGGAGTCTTTTGGACAAACAAAGTATGATCTGCATTTGATCTTTTGAACCCTTGCCTTTCAATTAGGTTAGAAAGCTTCTGAAATCATGCTTGTGGGTTTTATTTAAGGCCATATATTTCCTTGTGAAGTCTACACACCATCTGACACTCTCTCTCAGCAGCAAATCCCGGAGGTTGCTGCATGTAGACTTCTTCCTGCAGATCCCCATACAAAAATGCATTCTTAACATCAAGCTGAAACAAGGGCCAATACGTACCACAATAACTGATAGGAGGACACGTAGAGTCGAATGACGCGCAACTGGAGAGAATGTGTTCACATAATCCACACCGTATGTTTGAGTGAACCTTGCACCACTAGCTTTGCCTTGTAACGGTCAAGGCTGCCATCTGCATGATAATTTGACAGTGAATACCCATTTACAGCTAACAACCGATGCTCCTGGGGGAGCGGAAACCAAGCTCCATGTACCGCGCGACTACAGAGCAACCATTTCCTCCATGGCTGAACGCCATCAACCGACTTTCAAGGCATCATGATAATTCCGTGGTATTTCCACGGGATATAGGGCCACAAAAACCTCTGAAAGTCCCCTGTGAGACGATGGAAGGAAACCTGTGAAGCAAGCGGATATGATGCACATGTACGCTTCTGTTTCCGTATGGTAATAGATACATTCAGATCATCAGAAATAATACTCGCCGCTATGCTTTTCTCCTACAAAGATCTCTGGACTTGCACATTATCAGACCCGTCGTTAGTAATAATATCTGGACAAACCTGAGGCATGCTGCATGATTGACGAGTACCATGAGCAGAACAGACCGACGGGTATAGAATTTCGGTAAAGGTGAAACATGTGGTTGTGGAGATAGTGGTGGTGATGGCGGTGAAACAACGAGAACTGGTACGGGCAAAGACGGACACAATGGAGGAGGTGACACATAGATCTCATCATTAGATGTGGATGAGGCCAACCTGTCACCTGCATGGGAGAAATACATCACAGTCTCAAAGAATGTGACATTGGCACTGGTATAATATTTCCTGTTTATAAGGTCATAGCATCGGTAACCCCTCTGAATCCGAGAGTACCCAACAAACACATACTTGACATCCCTAGGTGAGAGCTTGTCAAGTCCCGGAGACAACCGGTGAACGAAGGCAACATCGCCAAAGACACGCGGAGTAAGTGAGAATAATTCTTGTCAGGAAAAACAATGAAAAGAGGAACTTTCTCATCTAAAACAGAGGATGGCATACGATTCACCAGATAACATGCCGTAAGGACTGCATCGCCCCAAAAAGAAATGGGAGTACAACTCTGGATAAGTAGAGTCTGAGTGATATCAAGAAGATGATGATGCTTTCTCTCTGCAACTCCATTCTGTTGAGACGCGTAAGCACGGGTTGTTTGATGGATAATGCCTCGAGATGAGAAGAAATGTGAAAGAGTACGAGTACGAAATTCCAAAGCATTACCCACATGCACAAATTTCACAGTAGAAGAAAAGCATTCTGCACTTCATTTATAAGATTTTTGATCACATCCATGACAAATAATTCAAAAGGGGAGCTACTGTTTCGAGACTGACGACTAGGGAAAGTATATCTATGATGCTTTCCCAATTGACACGCTTCACACTGAAAGGAAGAACTCGGTGAAATCTGCGGCAAACATCTTTTGAAGAGGGAGGTTGCCGAAGTGTAGATGCCATGTAAATAGGGAGATTGGTCCACTTGACTGAGAGGAGACACCGGCATAGGGAGTTCAGACTAGATGATAAAGACCATCCTGCTCACAGCCACATCTAATCAACCTGCTTGTAAGAATGTGCTGAAAAACAAGAGATGATGGGTCAAATATAGCGCAATAGTGCAAATCCTTCTTAATCTGACTGATAGATAATAAATTCATTGAAAAATTTGGAGCATGCAACACATTCTGTAGATGCATAGAAGGCGTTAAACTGATCTCCTTCTATCCAATGATGGGGGAATGGGTCCCATCAGCTATCACGGTAGATCGCCTCGGTGGAATCTCTCTATAGGATGTAAGTTTATCTTTGTCTCCGCAAAGATGATGTGTCGCGTCAGAGTCCATAATCCATTCTGAAACGTCAGATCCACCTATCTTTGCTACAATGGAACCTATGCACCATCCAACTGTATCTAGTTTGCAAGGGTAAGTTCATGTGTTGTGAAACTTGTTTTCGATATATTTTTCTGTGTTGAATTTCGACATAAGAGCAGATGATCTGCCCAATGGTAACATTGTCGATAATAAATACAGGGAGCACGAGGAATTTGTTCATTGGTAAGATTGTAAATATGGATAAGACCAATTATGCCTGATGGTTAAGGATATTCCCGATGTTGATCGGTGGATAGGAGAAGGTACACCTCTCACTGCTCAGATCAAATTGCCATGGCAAAGTATGCGGTAGATCTCCTCAAATCAATACCAATAGCCCTATCAGCAAAGAATGATGTATTGGTACGATGTGCCACATTGAAGAGATGGGACAGATCAAGCAAGATATGTTGTATAGTGCTTAGTCAACTACAAATGAGGACATTTTGATCATATGCTTATTAACATTATTTTCGATTATTGTTGTAGTGATAATCACTTCTAACCACCTTTTGGAGAGAAGAAGCAGTTCGACATGGTCATACGTATCGTGTGGTAAGATTGTCTTTTTTAAGAAAAAAGGGTCGCCACCGTATATGTGTGTGCCCAAAAACTTCACCATTAATCATCTTTTAAGTAAGATTACATGCATGTAGCAGTCGAAAATATAAACAAGAATTACATCACCCATCCCTTAACGAGCGCCTTAACATGCACCACAACATTCTCTCCCAATACTCCGTCCCTGCAGAAAACAACATCGTTCCTGCCCCTACCAAATTACCCAAAGAAGTGTCAAGCATTCAGAATGCTCCCTCACCGTATCTCTTCATCCTTCCCCGATGGAATCCCAAAGACTCACCATGTCACCACATCACACCTACTAATTCCCAAGGATGGACCAAGCATCGACGGAGCCCTGCATTTAAAGAATAGATGGTCCACATCCTCCACCTCCTCAAGGCATCTCGAACAAGTGAGGCTGGCATTTTTGACGAACCGAGCGAACCGATCCCCAATACGCAATCTCCCCCCTCTGCACAACCACAGGAAAATTTTCATGTGGGTTGGGACCTTCCAGTTCCAAATTCTTCTGCAATCATCCACACAACCACCCTGATCATAGATCCAAGGTCCCTTCAAAGCCTTGTATGCTTTCCCCACTGAGAACCTCCCATCCCGCCAACACCAACAATCTCTTCCTTCAGTGGGTACTATCGCATTCTCTAGATCCGCCTACATCATCACTACTCACTAGTTCCTCGGCCCTTTGATCAGACAGTTTAGACCTAAAAGAGGGGAAGAAAGAATGTCCATCCCAAACCTCTGCCACAATAGCCTCTGGGTTCATAGCAACCTTGGGAAGCCCTGACCCAGAAGACCACCTTCAGACCAATCATCTAACCAAAATATGATACCCATGCCATCTCCCACAATCAGTCTCAAGAAGGATCAGATCTCCTATGCTAAACCACAAATACTCCAGAAGAGGAATGACGCTAGACCCAACTCCCCAGGATTAAGATAAGAAGAACCAACCCCATAGATCTTGCGGATAACGGTGCAAACCAGGTTGTTGCAATCTCCCCAAACATGAGTAATCGATTTGCATAGAAGGGCACTGCTCATCTCTTTCAGGCTTCAGACCCTAAGGCCCCCATCTACCTTGAGCCGGTGACCGTCTTCCAGTCTATTAAGGGTACCCCCTGCCTTCCCTGAAGCTGACCAGAAAAATCTTCGCATGATACCCTCCAGTCTCTTCCTTACTCCCATCGGGAGTGTCCTTGAGGAGATGAAAAAATTTGGTATCATGAGAGCACCGATTTTAATAAGACAAGTCTTCCTCCCCTGGATAGACATGATGCTTTCCATCCTGCCAATCTCTACTCCAGCTTCTCTACGATCGACCTCCAATCCACTGCACTCATCCTTCATGCTACCAGAGGAATACCAAGGTATTTGATGGGTAGAGTATCGTGCGGTGATCTCAACCAGCCCTCACAAGTAGCAACCTCCTCCTCTGACAATCCAAACAACACAAACTTTGACCTCATCGTGTTAATCCTCAACCTCAACACCACCCCGAAGAGGTCGAGTACCGTTGATAGCACTTGGCAGCAAGGCGGATCTCCCTCAGCAAAAAGTATCATATCATCCACGTATTGAAGGATAGGAATAGATATATCCTCCTTCGAGTAACTCTGGAAAAAATCTCATGAGACAGCTCTCTCCACCAGATTACCAACGCATCTGAGGTGAGAATGAAAAGTAGAGGTGCGAGAGGGCAACCCTGTCACACTCCACATTGCGGTTAGAAGAAACCCCCTCTTGGTTGCCCATTCACCAAAGCCACGTAAGAAGTGGTCGTGATGCATCTCTTCATCCACATAATCTACCAATCTGGGAAACCATGTCTGTGAAGCGAGGCTCAAATAAATTTCCAGTTCATACATTCATAGGTCTTGGAGAAATCCACCTTCCATAAAACTCCTTTGGTTTTACGCATGCGCCAATCCTATGGTAAGATTGTTTATGTTTTAGGGGTGGTTATTATCATGCGCATTCTTAGCCATTTTGACACGTTATTGGTTCCTGAGCCCCTATTAGCTTGTTATAGTTAGCCATATTTGCAAGGCTTGCAATGCATGTTTTCTTGAAGCCATGCCATTAATTTTAAAGGATATTATGACTTGGAAGATGATTGGAAGGGGGGTTGGCAATTGTTCATTAGTCTTCTACTTCTCCTGCTTCTTTATGGCATCCATGTGCGGGTCATCCATCTATTAGTAAATTGGTGTGAGGCTCGTGGAGTTGGAAAGTGTCGTCAAAGATCATTTTTGCTCCAGACCATTCGCATTCTTTCTCACCATTTAGTCTATAGTTTATATGGATGTCTAAGGGCTTGATCAGATTCCATGTTATCTTAATCATTGTTACTATTTTGCGGTTACTTATAATTTTACCCACTTTTGGTGAGTTCCCCTTTGAAGAATAAGTCATGTCTGCTCAAGTACCTTTTATTTCACTAATGAAATAAAGACGTAATTCCATGCTATTATCAAAATTGTTCAATTTGATAATGTTTGAGAGTTTTTATCTTCTTATCTACAAAATTTTTACATTACTCAAGAATCGTCCATAAGACTTCATGCTTCTATACATTACAACAGAATGGGGTTGTAGAATGCAAGCAACAACATATACTTAATGCCTCCAAGACTCTTTTTATTCAACCGAATATCACTACATCATCCTATTGGGTAGTTGCAACACTCCTGGATTCATATATCATTAATCACCTTCCCTCCTTGATGATTAACGAGAAACTCCATATTGAAATCTTATACCGTGATCTTTCGACCTATGTCTGCCGAGGTGTTTGGTCGCCTTTGAATCTTGAGACTGTAAGGGACAAGCTCGCTCCACGAGCATTTTAGTGTATTTCTATGAAATGCTGGAAATTAGAAAGGTTAATGTTATTTTGATCCCAACAATCATTGTCATTATGTCAGTGTAAATGTGACCATTTTTGAGGTTGTCCCATTCTTCGTTATTGCACAGAGCCGCTACTCGATTGGTCCTTACCACCGTTATCCTTGATACAGAACCTTTGGTATCTCATGTACTATTACCTCGAGATATTAGATATTTTCCAGTATCAGATGATAAAAGATTCGTGATTTATTATACATGTCTGCCTATTCCGAGCCATTATTCAGATCTTCAAAAGGACGATGGAGAGTTCCCATCACCAATATTGAGGCTCAAAGGGGCATGGTCTGACCTTGAAAGAGGCAAGGAGAGGATGATCCCCAGCTGAAAAAAGTTCCATAACCTCCACAAACATAAAAAAAGTGATCAATTTGAGACTTCAAAAAATGAGCTCCAAAAAGTGCATCTGCTGTTTAGATGGATCGCAGTCCTCAAGACCTTTGTAAGAGAAGATGAGTCGGGATCTGGCCTATTTCATATCGACCTATCATTAGCAAGCATCATCTCATTACACAATCTAGACTTAACTCGGAAAACGAGTGCATACCTCCCATAGCTCAGCTCAGAGTTCGTCATTTATGTAAAATCCTAACATTCCACTACTACACTAACATCATACCTCAAGAAATTCAAAACCAAAATGATGGAACGTGCATGCTAAAGCTTGCCCACCTGCTTGCCCACCTTGTTAAACATTTCATTGTTTCAACCAATTACAATGCCTCTCCAACTACCAACAGCCCGACGGACTTAAAGTTGTTAAAATACGGACCCGAAATTGATTTCCAGTTAATCCAGATCTCAATCTTAGTTTCTTGTATGCACACGATGTCCGCCAACAAAGAGGCAAGTAGGATTCCAATTGTTGCCCTTTTCACCAGTTGCTCCAGATCCCTGACCTTCCAGGATACGAGCTTCATTTGGACACCAAGTGGATCAACCTTGCCAAGTGCTACCTAATGCAACTAGCAATCTCTCTATTGAATATTGAAAGATTCGAAACATTTTCCTAACTCCCTTTGCTAAATTTAGCATACCCTTTGTCACTACCTTTTCTGCTACATGTTGCTAGTCGAACTAACAATAATTGCTACACCTTCCGGCCAATTGGAGAGCTCTAGAGTTGTTTCCTCCTTGTAGCCCTTCTTTGAGAGACAAGTCTCCCAGCTTAGAATATCAAAACATCCAGTGTTGTAAAAGTCGCCCGACTGGTCTGACCAGTAGGATCGACTAGTCTAGTCAATGGGATGGCCGATCGAGTATTGACTAATGCCGATTAGGCCCACTAGTCGACAACTTTTTGCTCGTATGTGTATCGAACTCCCTTGAGGATGACGCCAGATTGGAGGACCCTTTCAGAGCATGAAGATATGGCTTTGAAGGCATATGATCACGACTTACCACGAAGCTCCCTCGTCCATAGTCGTGGCATCGATTAAAAAATCACCATCCAACAACTCAATCCAAATTGACAACACAGATTGCCCAATCTGCATCTCCAACTGCATGGATGAGTTGATTTGTGACCTACTAGCACCACCATCACCAAACCACCGATCGGATTGGGGGTAATGCCTCCTTAACCTCATCCAATGATTTATTATACAAGGAGACTCCAGAAACATGGGTTTTCCACCACAAATGGCACCTTGAGTCCCCATCCAAGAACCTCGGTTGAGCCAATGAATCGATGAGAACACCCCCCAGAAGTAACGGTTTAAACACCTTCAATCGAGAGCCATGCTTGCACAAAAGATTATTAGGTAGCCAAATCACATCAACATCAACTCTAATTGTTGAACCCATTTGACCGTCACCTTTAGATTATGTCATGGATTGTGACCTACTAGCACCACCATCCCCAAACCACCAATCAGATTGGGGATAATGCCTCTTTAACCTCATCCAATGATCTATTGTACAAGGAGACTCCAGAAACATGGGCTTTCCACCACAAATGGCACCTTGAGTCCCCATCCAAGAACTTAAGCTGAGCCAACGAATCGATGATGATACCCCCAGGTTTAAACACCTTCAATCGAGAGCCGTGCATGCACAAAAGATTATCAGGTAGCCAAATCACATCGACATCAACTCTAATTGTTGAACCCATTTGACCTCCACCTTCAGATTATGCGGTAGCCAAATCACATCAACATCAACTCTAATTGTTGAATCCATTTGACCTCCACCTTCAGATTATGAAGGACTTCCACCAACGCTTCTCCAATCGCCATGCCATCAACCGAAGAGCTTACCTCTCCCTCCTGATGGAGAAGATAATTAAGTACCTTAAATAAGTCCCCACCATGAGCAACGACCTTAATAGGTTCAGCCGAACGCTTCTTCCATGCATGGCACACCAAACATTCACGGCGTTTATGACTTGGCTGATCGCAACAGAATGATATCGCCATTGCACAAGCAAACCGCTTGCCATATGCCCGTTCTTGCCACAATGATAATAGAACACAACATGTGTCTTTCTAGGATGACCGTGTACGACGCCATGGGGCTGCCTCTACTCCCCATCTTCCAAGGCCGCCTCATGTGCAATCACCGGATCCTCCTGTGCAGTCACCCTCCAACTCTACCGGAGAGATGAAACCTGATGGTGACAGGAGAGTCCCACCACCTTCCTAAGAGATAACCCTTGCAATTTTACTCAGGGCCGCCACCTGCCAGCCTCCAATGGATGAACCTTGGACCAAATCCTACGATCGCCTTCTCCTCCTGGGTGACCGCGGCCATCACTCTGAAGGTAATTCCCAGATTATTACCATCAAACAAATATGTTCAAATATCCTACATTTCAAAGCTAAGGTTCGCACGAGTTCGGAATATAATGTAAAGCTCCCACAAGGGAAGAGTTTTTAAGTTAATGAATAGTCATGATTATTATGAAGACTGCATCATTGCATCATTTTTATTTCTAGCTCCAAATATCCAATTAGAGAGTTGATATTGGTTCAATTTCCCAAAATACAACCTTGATTGTTTAGAAATTGGTTCTAGCGATGATAGCATTGATCTTCTGCATGTTCAGCTATTCTTCTGCATATCTATTTATCAAGATGAACAAGATTATTTTCTAAAGAGGTTCTTTCTTCCCATACAATCAAGTTGGCACCTTATTTCCTTGTCACTGCATTGACTGTCCAGGTTTATGCCATGCTAACATAGCCCAATGCCACATTCTCGAGGTGGTGTTCTCTTGCAATATGTTTTTTAAACCCGTGGCTTTGATCTTGGCCTCCATGGTTGCATTGATGTTCCTTTATGAAGACTTTTATGGGCCCATCATTTTTTGGTATCTATTTTATGTGGACATACACCCACCCTTGCATTTGGAAACATTTATTTATGTATTTATGAGCAGTGGTGCTACACTATTGTACTGGCCGTTGGTTGATTAACAAAACCATCCTTTAGTATGTGTGGAGCCTGCCTATAGAGAGGCAAATCCTTACTATAGGTAGAGTTAAAAAAACACAACAAAGTATTCAATTAAAGGCCGTCTATTCGGGTGATGTAACCGATGCTTATGATAATAATTACACCTTCTTAATTAGGAAATGAGTTTTTTCAGTGAACTCTTCCTGATCCTAGTACAACAATGGTGACTTGAAAGGTGTTCTTAGAGATGGTAGAACATTGTTGTTTCTTTCATTAATTTGCTCAATATATACTGTTGGAGTATAAGTTGTATGCGCCTATTGTGTTGTAGCAGGGTAAATGGATCCTGGAGAAGATCCATTTACCCCCATCCAGTGTTTAGTCCCACATGGACCAGTGGTGGGACTTGGAGGCTCTGGGAAGGCTATATAAGGAGCCCCAGACCTCCTGTACTCATTGAGGAAGTCAATAGAAAAACACGCCCCGTTGAGGGTTTCTCCCGTGGTTTCATCCCACTCCTCACGGAGTAGGGTTCCACGTTAAAATCTTTGTTCTTATTGTTCTATCTTTATTTCTGATTCCGCTTCCGCATTTTTCATATTTTATAACATGGTATCAGAGCACCATGTTAAAATCTGAAGGTCGCGTGTTCGATCCACGCTCACCGCACCATGTTATAAAATATGAAGCGGAAGCAAAAACATGGAAAAGATAAAAATGGCCCAAATGAACCGCTCCCAATAAGAAACTGCCGCCCAACGGGGCTTTAAAATAGGGCACGTTTTTTTTACGCCAATGCTCACTTGGTATCAGAGCGGGTTCGATTCTTGAGGCTTTGTTCTTATTTTTTTTCGAGATTCGACTATCAGAAAACATGTCCGGTTGTTGTTCGAGATTTATATTTAGGGTTTCTTTTTGAAACCTAATCGATTCTGGAGTTTTTTTTCGTCATGGGGCATCTTCAGCCGCAGTTCTTTCGTCATGGGCGATCTTCTCCGGCCGCTATCAGGCGGCAAGCCTCCAAAAGATCCGCATAAGGCGGCGCCGTGGATACAGTTTCAGACACCACGCTTAGCCCTTGCAAGCGAAGCCCTAGCGCGCAAGCCGCAGACTTCCCTTGACCGCCGCATGGTGCAGGCGACCTCCAGATCTTCGCCATCGCAGCACGCGCGAGCGATTCGCATATCCTCATCGCCAAGTCCAGGCAGCCCCATCTCCACAGGCGACGGCTCTCATCCCAGGCGCCTTCTCCTCAAGGCGCGCCCTCCGCGCAAACCTCCAGGCCGAAGCCGCACCTTTCTCGCCTCCTCAAGCCGCACTCCACCTCTGCGCAACCCCCTGGCGGGGCCTCTTCCGCCCAGGCGCATCGCGCGCACAAGGCGCGCTCCTCTTCCCAGCGAGCGCGTATCTCGCGCAACCCACAGGAATCGGCAGCGGCGGCAGATATCCAAGTCCTCCCATGGCGGCGCTTCCGTCCCAACCCGGCGGCGCAGCAAGCACGATCCCTTCGCGCGCAACTCTCCTTTCGAAGTGCGGCGACGCAGCCCCGCATGCCTTGACGGCGCACATCCCCTCGCAGCAAATTTGGAAGGTTCCCGTGTCGTGAACCCTAAGAAAGGGCAGCGCCGCCCCGCCCCCCCGCCTTTAAAAAAAAAGGGTTGGGAAAGTTTAGGTCCAAGTGAGCATTGGCGTAAAAAAAAACGTGCCCTATTTTAAAGCCCCGTTGGGCGGCGGTTTCTTATTGGGAGCGGTTCATTTGGGCCATTTTTGGCATGTGTGGGATTTTTTAAATGTGGGGGTATTTTTTTATTGTAAAACTTAAGAGGGGTCGTATATTAAAAAAAAACAAAAAAAGGTGAGGGCCTGTTAAAAAAAAAGAGGCCGAAGTTTGCATTAAAAAAATGATGAAAAGAGGCGCGTACAAATTCAAAAAACTGTACGCAAATTGAAAAAAAATTGTTTCGACAAAAAAAAATGAATGTTTTGAAAGCCGACAAATGTGTGATCGGCTAAAGTGATTTTTTGTTTTATCCCCATCATTGTTGTCTTCTCCCAACTTTGTCGATGTGTCTGTTTTTCGACAAGTGTGGGAGAAAGGGGGAGTATTATGTAGAGTCACAGGTCTTGTATTCCAGATCCAGATTCAGATACCAATCTCCAGACCAGCCAGATGATCAGACTCTACAGTTCGGTTTCAGACTCGACGATTGTCTTCCGATTCCAGTTTCAGACACGCACGAGTGTGCGGTCATTCTCAGATGAGCATAAGTTGCCATCATTGTCAGAGGTCCCCATCATTCTTCTAATTGTCAGGCCAGAGTTTTCATGTGAGCCATAGGGACTCCAGAGCAGAGGACCATTTCCTTGAGGGCAAGGGTTTTCATGTGGTATCATAGGTACACCAGAGCAGTGCACCATTCCCTGAGCCAGATGGGAGAGACCCAGTTCTCCGACGAGGAGACTTCAGGCGCAAGTTCAGACTCGACGGTCAGATTCCGAGTCTTCAGTTGACTCACACTCCAGCCCGTTCGTCCTCCTCACCTGCACAGCATGAGAAGCAACGCCCTCGACTGCAGTAATGTGCGCGTTGGGTTGATATTGTCCGTAGTGTCTTGTAGCGTTGAGTTGAGTTTCTGTCTGTTTGTCCAAGCTGAGCATTGCATGCTCCAGCTTGAGGGGGAGTGTTGGAGTATAAGTTGTATGCGCCTATTGTGTTGTAGCAGGGTAAATGGATCCTGGAGAAGATCCATTTACCCCCATCCAGTGTTTAGTCCCATATGGACCAGTGGTGGGACTTGGAGGCTCTGAGAAGGCTATATAAGGAGCCCCAGACCTCCTGTACTCATTGAGAAAGTCAATAGAAAAACACGCCCCGTTGAGGGTTTCTCTCGTGGTTTCATCCCACTCCTCACGGAGTAGGGTTCCACATTTAAATCTTTGTTCTTATTGTTCTATCTTTATTTCTGATTCCGCTTCCGCATTCTTCATATTTTATAACATATACCATTTTCCAAGACACCCCAAAGTTGTCTAGAAAAACAATCCTACATGTGAAGATGCGTATGTTAGAAGGGAATGAATGAGATCCCTAGGGCTCTCTTATATAGGAGAAAAGCTCTATGGGTAATTTACATAAAGAGGACAAACAAACACTACAAAATAATGTTACGCTAACACTCCCCCTCAAGCTGGAGCATATATATCCAACATGCTCAGCTTGGAACAACAAAGATAAAATGGACCCCTAGCAAGGGCCTTGGTGAACATGTCTGCAACTTGTTCTCCTGATGATACATGAGAAGTTGAAATAAGTCCTTTCTTAATTAAGTCTCGTGTAAAATGGCAATCCACTTCAATGTGCTTCGTCCTCTCATGGAAGGCTGGATTATTGGCTATGAACAGGGCTGCTTGATTATCACATTTCAGATGCATGGGGAGAGGAACATCAATGGTTAAATCAGTCAAAACGGATTTTACCCACATCATCTCAGCACTACCTTGGGCCATTGCCCTATATTCTGACTCTGCACTTGATCGAGCCACCACAGTTTGCTTCTTACTCTTCCAAGCTACTGGTGAGGTGCCAACAAATACAATAAAGCCTGAAGTGGACTTTCTATCATTAGGACACCCAGCATAGTCTGCATCAGCATAACCTGTGATTGATATAGAGGTATCTCTTCTATACAGAAGACCAGTACCTGGAGACGACTTCAGATATCTCAAGATCATAAAAACAACATTCATGTGAGCCTGCCTGGGTTGCTCCATAAATTGACTTACCCTATTAACCGCAAAGGCTATATCTGGTCGGGTAATAGTGGCATACAAGAGCTTTCCCACTAGCTCTCTATATCGTCTCTTGTCTACCTCCTCAGAGTCATCATCATAAAGTTTGACATTAGAATCCATAGGTGTAGCAGCTGGTCTACACCCTGCCATACCTGTCTCAGATAAGAGATCCGTAACATATTTCTTTTGTGTCATTACCATACCTTGCTTGTTCCGTGCAAACTCCAGCCCCAAAAAATAGCGAAGTGTACCCAAATCCTTCATAACAAACTGCTCGCCAAGAAACTTCTTGGCTTCTTGAATGCCCTGCTCATTACTGCCTGTAATAACAATATCATCAACATATACTAAGATGATCACAGTACCTCGCTGATCTCTCTTTACAAAGAGAGTATGATCTGCTGTAGATCTGACGAAGCCCTTCTGTTCAATCAACTCCGAGAGCTTCTGAAACCAAGCTCGTGGACTCTGCTTCAGGCCATATATGGCCTTATGGAGACGACACACCATACTAGACTCCCCCTCAGCCGCAAACCCTGGCGGCTGCTGCATATAGACCTCTTCCTGCAAGTCACCATACAAGAAGGCGTTCGTGACATCAAGCTGAAATAGGGGCCAGTCTCGGACAACAGCAACTGCAATGAGAATCCGTAAGGTAGTATGACGGGCTACTGGAGAAAACGTCTCCTGATAGTCCACCCCATATGTTTGGGTGAACCCACGAGCAACCAATCTGGCTTTGTATCTATCAACCGTACCATCTGCCCGATGCTTAACAGTAAAAACCCATTTGCTTCCAACAATGGACGCACCTGGTGGAGGATGCACAACACTCCACGTACCTCGTGACTGCAACGCCGCCATTTCCTCTTCCATAGCTAAACGCCACGGGCTGCTCTGTAGGGCCTCCTGATAAGACCGTGGGATGTGTACTGCCGATAACCCAACAACAAACTTGCAAAAGTCCGGGGACAAACGCTCCAACGACGCCTGAGAGCAAAAATCCATCCCATATTTGGGATTCATCGTCCGAGCATGCTTCTGCCGTCTATGAGCAATAGGTATATGTAGGTCATCGACTGGAGGAGTGACAGTACCATCAGTACCCTGTACATCAATCTGCGCATTCAAATCACCTGTGCCATCAGTAGAACTCAAATGATCAGTACATACCTCGGGCGTGCTGGAGGATGGAGGAGGCACACGAGCAGAGGGTCGTCGCTGATAGACCTGAGGATAATAAACAGTAGCTGGTGGTGGTGGTGGTGGTGGTGGTGTAAACTGTGGTGGTGGTGGAGTAGACTGTGGTGGTGGAGTAGACTGTGGTGGTGGTGGTGGAATAGACTGTGGTGGAACAGAAGGAGGTGGAGGCGGCACATAGATGTCATCTCCTTCCTCAGAGTGAGTGAGTCTGTCACCTGTAGGAGAAAAATACATAATGGACTCAAAAAAGGTGACATCTGCACTGACGTAGTACCTTCGTTTAACTGGATCAAAACACCGATATCCCTTCTGGGTTTTGGAATAACCCACAAAAACACATTTGACAGCTCTGGGAGAGAGCTTGTCAAGACCAGGAGAAAAACAGTGAACAAATGCAATAGACCCAAAAACACGCGGTGTTAGGGAGAAAAGGTCCTTCTCGGGAAACACAGTCAAGAACGGAATCTTCTCCCCTAACACTGTCGAAGGCATACGATTAAGAAGATAACAGGCAGTGAGAACCGCATCCCCCCAATAGGAGTGAGGGGCACGGCTCTGAATCAAAAGGGTTCTGGTCATATCCAACAAGTGACGATGCTTCCGTTCAGCCACCCCATTTTGTTGGGAGGTATAAGCACACGACGTCTGATGCACAATCCCATGAGACATAAGAAATTTGGACAATTGGGTATTGCACAACTCTAGAGCATTGTCAGACCGTATGTACTTCACTTTAGCAGAGAAAATATTTTTTATTTCAATAAGAAAAGACTGAATAAAATGACCAGCATCAGATTTATTTTTAAGAAGAAAGACCCAAGAAAGTCTAGAGAAATCATCGACAGCAACAAGATAAAACCGGTGCCCTTGAAGATCAGGGACACGACTGGGACCCCAAATATCAAAGTGTAACAGTTCAAATAGACCATGATGACTTGGACCTATACGACTCGGAAAAGATGACCTATGATGTTTGCCAAGTTGGCATGCCTCACACTGAAAATTGGACTTGGGAGAAATCTGTGGAAGAATATGGACCATCTTTTGCAACGGAAGATGGCCAAATCGAAGATGCCAAGTGTAGGGTGACACCGATCCGGCCCTCATAGGAGAGACACCAGCATAAGAAGATTGCACCAGCCTATAAAGACCCCCTTGCTCACGGCCAGTCCCAATCACTCTGCCCGTTAGTATGTCCTGAAACACAATAGTAGATGGATCAAATATAGCACGGCAATGTAAATCTTTGGTGAGTTGACTAATAGACAGCAAATTCATCGAAAACTTCGGTGCATAGAGAACATTGGACAGTCTCAAGGTAGGAGTCAACTGCACCTCCCCCTGACCAGTAATATGGGAATATGTACCATCAGCTATCACCACCGATCGTTCAGATTGAGCAGGATGAAAGACACTAAACTGACCTCTGTCACCACAGAGATGGTGTGATGCACCTGAATCTATGATCCATTCTGATAGATCTGCCTTGTAACCCGTAGTAACGGCAATGGGTGTGGAATCTCTGAAGGCACCCGAGGATGGAACATCTACCTTGTTGTCGGACATAATGACAACAATTTCTATAGACTGGGACTACAAGAGACTTAGAAAAAAAATGTCTACTTGGACATAAAAGAAGGTGGTTGTGGACGTAGACTCAATCCACAACCCCTTGCATTCCTTGAAGTTCTCTTTTCTTTCGGAAGAAGTCGATGCTATGGCTGAGAGATGCACGGGTCCTGCATGAACAAACGTCTCGCCAAACAGACAGGGCTACTTGGCTACAGGACTACACGGCTCAGAATCGAGGGCTCGCGTGGATCCGCCAAATCGCCAAACAGTATGCCATACAACAATAGAGGGCTACAACAAACCAGAACCAAATCGCGGAATCGCCAAATCGGGAAAACATAGCCAAACAGAATTGAGGGCTATCGTAAATCTTAGAGCAATCTCCAGCAATAGAGAGCAGAATCGAGAACCAAACAGATGCAAACCTACAGCAATCGAGGGGTAGCGCGCAGAATCGCCATGCATCCACGAGGGGCTTGCGCGCAGAATCGCCTTAGAGGAATCGCAAGCAGGAGGGATAGCGCGCACAGAAGTCTCGTACCAGAGGAAAAATTACCAGAGGAGAAATCGCCAGGATATCGCCAGGATATCGCGTCGGGTTCACCAGGTCGCGCGAGAGGAGGAATCGCTCAGGAGGGGCTCTCGCGCCAGAGGAGGAATCGCCAGGGCTCTGGAACTGCTACAGAGGCGATGGCGATGGCACTCGATGGCGTCGTGCTACTGGAACTGCAGACGCGCTAGGGTGTTGAATCGCGTCGCGCGTGAGATGGCGAGACACCCTAGGGTTACAGGCGATGGCGATGAGACGAGTACGCACGCGCAATCGGTGCCAGACGTGCGACGCGCGATGGGCGATGGCGCAGACTTAGGCGAAACTCACGTTAATCGCCAGGCGACTCGCGCGCGATGGGGATGGCGCAGGCGATGGGCTGGGGGCTTGCGCGCGATGGTGATGGCGCAGGCGCAAGTCTCGAGATAGAAGGAGAGAGAGAAGGGCGGCGGGTGGGGTAGGGTTAGGTTTCAGAACTCCGGCCTAGGACCGTCGCTCTGATACCATGTTAGAAGGGAATGAATGAGATGCATTACCATTAACCCTAGGGCTCTCTTATATAGGAGAAAAGCTCTATGGGTAATTTACATAAAGAGGACAAACAAACACTACAAAATAATGTTACGCTAACAGCGTACATAATAAGAATGCTGTTTTAGATATTTAAATAGTGTATTCTGACATAGCTAATATGAGATTGGGAAATCTATGCAATTTTAGAAGATTCAGTAACTTGATAACGGGAGAATGACTTCTCTTTTGATATTGTCTGCTATGGCTTTTGTCTGTGTGAGAAATTTATTTGGTTGCTCTTTTGTGTTTCTTAGGAACTTAAACTTTATTCGATCTCATTAGATACCAATCTATCTGCAACCAAGAGCTACTATTGATTACATATTCTTAAAAAGGCTGCTACTGATCATGTGGAATTGTTTATGCAAGTATAGGTAGTCAGAGAAGATGAGGAGCCAGAAGGGTTTCTAAATCATCTGTTTTCTTTTCATCAAGCCAAAGAGGCAATCTTAAAATAAGCAAAGAAAGCCTGAGGCAGGCTTAGTACACCGCAGATATCCAAGCTGGAGCTAAAGTTCTTGGAGGATTATTCGTCTTTGATGCCAGTGGATACTCACTGCTGTTCCAACTCTGGTGGAGAGGTGGACTGAGCCCTACACGTTAAGACAACCGGGCGCAGGTGTACATTAAGCAGGTCTATAGCGCTCATAAATTATCCTAGGCAGGAAGAGCCTAACTTTGGAAAGTTGAATTATACATCAACTCTTATTATGTAGATTAATTAAACATGAAAATGTTAATAAATAGGTGAGCCGTTGGCCTTTTTGCATGGTCAGGCTTCAAATCCCGCCATTCTCAATTAAGAAATGAGCTGTAACCTGTGTAAAGCTGCAGTTAACTCAACACAGAATATTTGCCTTCTTATTATCTGTTCTTGAATTGCATCTACAGATGTCAGTGAAAATGAAATATCTATATGGTATAATTTAATATATAGTCGCAGAAGAATACAAGTATTACCATGTCACTGACTGCAGGTTGGTTCTAAGAAGATTGATCTTTCCGTGAATTGCACCAAAGGCAACGGACCACTCTTCGCAAGGGTAAGATGCTGTTCAAGTTTGATTTTGTGAAACATTTTTTGAATGCTATATTCAAATATTCTGGTCCATTCTGCCCATATATATTTAGCTGCATCTATATTTCTGACGTGAGCTTTCTTTAGTTAGCAAATCCTGGAAGTACCACAGTGCAGCATTTGCAATCTTCCCTTAGTTGCAGTATTACAGTTGCCCGAAGATGTCATTTTACGGCGATGATATATAGGTCGACACTTCTGTGTACATTATAAAGAAGTTGCAACTGACGAAGGCGAAACAAATGCCTTCTTATGTAAGGTAAGATGTGATGCACCTTTTTAGTTTCTTTCAATTTGGTTTCAACTAAGCATCTGAATATCCATAATATCACCCTGCATATGGACTGGTTGTGCCCTTCCCTAAGGTAAAGTGTAGGTTGCTTAGTTGATACATCGAATGTTTTCTTTTTGTTGGGATGAAATCATCTGGTCCTTCCTCTTGCAATGAAATGGACACCTCCCATTTGTGGACCGTCAAAAGTGTTGCTACGAATTCCTTTTCATGTAACCTCACAACAATCACCATTTGGTTGCATTTGCTAAGTTGAGTGGAGGAGTTGATCTTGACGTTATTTTCCTAAATGTCCGATAGGTAAATTTCAAGGGGCATTCTTATTATTCTCCTCAACACTACAACTTTGCAGGGTATTATGATATGGTTGGATTTTTCTCAGTCTCGTTATTGCAAAGAGAAGCATGGAAAAGGAAGGTTCAATAAGGAATAATGGGATCTATTTTCTATTTCCCTTCTTTTGTGTTGGTGGGATAAAGTGAAATAAGAAGCTATTCATGTTCTTTGTTTGTTTCTTTATTTTTGAAAAGGCGATTCACGAAGTTAACAAGAAATGTTTAACTCCCCCAAGTTAAAAATTTATTGATGTCAAAACGATGAGTACAAAATGCCTAGTAGACAAGAATGATTCCATACATCAAAGTCCTCTCACCTCGAAAGATTACCTTATTTTCTCTTTGTTTCATAAGTTGTAGTTATTGTAAAATAGATACTATTTGTGGAGGAGAAATAAAAATCATTACTTAATGGGGATGAATTAGGAAAAGTGGAATAGTTGTGGGAAAAAAGAAATTGATTATTGCAGAAAACAACAATGCGAAAACATAATTAGAAATAAAGATTTAAAGAACTTAAAGAGCATCGGGATCTAACGTGGAATCCTACTCCATAAGGAACATGATGAAATCACGGTAGAATTGCCTCACTAGGATGATTTGTATAATGAACTCTCTCAAATGTTACAAGTGGTGTGAGCTTGTTATAGAACCTACAAGTAAAATCAAGTCCCAGTAATAGACAATGTGAGATCAAACCTGTGGATGTGGTAATTAGATGTACTATGTCTGTCAGTCACCAGAACTGAACTGAATCTCCTTATTTGAGAACGCGTGCTATGTACTGCGCATAGCCACTTGAATCGGAATATCTTCTTGTCAGAGAATATGTGTTATGTATTGTGCATAATCACCTGAACCGGAATGAGTATCCTTGTCCGAGAATGATGGCCTGCAACTTCTCCATCTCTTTGAAGGGTCAAATTAAAGAAAGTACTAAGAATATCCTCGTCGGAGTCTACAATCGTTGGCAATGGAGGTTGAACTAAGTCTCCTTGTCGGAGAACTTGAAGAAACTGGATCTCTATGATGAAATGCTAATCGACCAAGTTAATATCATCTTGTTGTAGTACGGGCCAATTAGGAATCGATCATAACCTCAATATGAATGTCTTAGTGATCTAGACTTAATTTTTACATGGATAAGTCCATGGTCGAACACAAAGACACGAGAAATTAGTCTATTTAATTAGGTTAAATATCTAGATTAAGTGGATCTAATGTAAATCTATGTCAGTAGACAATGCATATGCATACATGCTCTTTTTATTGGTTTTTAAATGCACGTGAAGTATAACAATATGCTACAAAATGTAATGCAATATAGTACATACAATACTCACAATAAAACTAACAAGAATGCTCCTGAATCAACATATTAATACTTAATTTAAGTCTCAGTTAAATTAGTTGCAAATTAGTCCAGTTTCACTCGAGTGGCAAGCTATTTCATTACATAATAAACAAGAATATCACTCTAAATTTTAATTGGAACTATGTACGTCAAATCAGAGCAACAACTATGCCAAATTAAAGATCATGAAAATAGCTTTTAAACAAGACCAATTTTTCATTAATCATTTAAAGGATGCAAAAGTTATTCAAGTTTCATTTTAGGGGCATATATGCAAGAAAACACAGATTAAGAAACACAAAATCTTAGAAAATAGACCAAAATGGACTAAAATATAATATACAAAAACTGACTTGCTTATCTTGTAATATTCCAGTACGTGGGGATATTTCCGCGATATTGGGAAGCCGACGGGCTATCTATGAAAAAATCGTAGCTCTACGTGAGTTGTGTGGGCTAGTTTCAGTGTATGGCTCTGAGCAGGTGGAGGGTCGAGCCACATGCGGTCTCCAGACACCTCGGGACTGGTTCGTCTCCTCCGAAGTTTCAGGGTCGAAGAGTTGGCTCAGGGTTACTGTAGGCCATCAGATCTGGAACTCCTCCTTCCTTCGCAAACAGTGATGAGAGGAATGGGATTCGGTGATGGATGTGATCCTCCTCCAGGCTCCTCTATCTTTGGGAAAGGTCCGTCTAGGTAGCTGAAGCCTAGGCGAGGTTGATGAAGTGTCCGAGAAAAGCTGAGTCAGTTTGGAATGGCGAGGCGATGCACGGTCATTGGAGGAAAACGGGTTCGGATCCTCTAGGTAATATTACTTTTACCTAGAGTGGGTAAAGTGTGTTGGATGGTTGCCAAATCACTCCTTGTCCACGTGGCGAAAATCAAGCCAACAAGCCAACTTTTGAGGCTACAATATTAAATTAATCATATACCAACCAACCAACTTTTAAGGATTTAATAGTAAATCTAATTAATACCATCATTCAAATTATCAAATTAATCAAAATTATAAAATAGCATTCTCCTTCAGGATGCTCACTTTCAAGGATTGCATGATTATTTTTAAAAGATTTTATTTATATGAATATGATACAATATTATTTCTTTTTAAGAAAAATTATTTATATTTTTTAAGGATATAAATACGGATCAAGTTAATATTTTTTTGGTAGATATATCCTTATATATCCATATTGTTATTATTATTATTTTGTTGATACAAAGATCGTTACCGATACCGTTTTTGTTTTTCAGAGATAATATATATGAATAAGCTCTATATGTTTTTAGCAAATATGGGTATATTCATATACGTCCAACATTATATGTGTTTTTAAGCAGATATAGATATATATTTTTATCTTGGTAGATATGGAAATGGATAAAGATACAATTTTTTGCGGATATACATATGAATATGGATACTCTTTTCATTTTTAAGTACATGGATACGACTAAAGTTACACTTTTGCGATATAAAATATATCCATATTCATCACTAAAAATAAAATGGTATCAATAACAATCTCTTTATGAACAAAATATATGTAATAATAGGAATATAAATAATTTTTCTTAAAAAAGAAATAATATTATATGATATTCATATAAATAAAATATTTTAAAAATAATCACACAATCGTTGAAAGTGAGCATCATGAAGGGAGAATGCTATTTTATAATTTTGATTAATTTGGTAATTTGAATGATGGTATTAATTAGATTTACTATTAAATCCTTAAAAGTTGGTTGGTTTGTGCATGATTCATTTAATATTGTAGCCTCAAAAGTTGGCTTGTTGGCTTGATTTTTGCCATGTGGAAAGGAAGTGGTTTGGCAACCATCCAACACACTTTACCCATTCTAGGTAAAAGTAATGTTACCTAGATGATCCGAACCCGGAGGAAAACGGGGATGTCAGAGATGGCTTCCAATCTCCGATCAATAAAAGACATGCAGGGTGAGCATGTCCAGCCGAAGCAACAGTTAGCATTTACATTAATTAGGGGATAAAATGGAGGGCCAACGGAGATGGAGGGAAGTTGCCCTAATTCGTTGACCTCATGTGAAAGGAGATGACCTTGATCGAAAAGGTGGATATTGTGAAGAAGAGAAGAGTGGAAATGGAGCTATACACGAAGATGAGGTTGGTTGTGTGATTGTGGATGTGTGGTCAAATGGAAGGGAGAGTGTGTGTAGGTGTAGATAATTAAGAGAAAACACGAAAGTGAAGTACATGGGTTTCACTTGGAGATGAAAGAATGTCGGAGGATGGATCAATTCAAACAAACGTAGAACCAGAATGGATGGTTTTGTATCTATTACCGGTCCTTCCCCCTGAAGCTTGAGGGCTTCGGGTCTTCGCTTCAGAAGCTTGTCGGAAGCTTGAAGCTCGAGCATCGTCTGATGATGCTGTGATACGGTCTAAAGGCCGCGGATCTTGTCGAAGGTTGTGCTTCTTTGTAGCTCTCAAAGGTGCAGAAATTGGTAGTTGGTACTCGATCGGTAGGGTCACTGACTAAGGATTAATCAGTAAACGAACAACTAATCGAATTTAGTTGACCATTAGTCGATTTTGATTTTTTAATTATTTTAAATATATAAATCATTTTCATACATATATTCTTATATATTTGCATATATTTGTATATTTTCTATAATATCATAATGAAACAAAAGGAATAATTGATTTTAAATATAACATTAAACATATTAGAATAAGTTTGCTTTGAAAAAATAAAAGTTCAATGTAACAGTTGGCTGAGCAGTCGACCCGATTAGTCGGATTTACCGACTAATGGTCGACTAGGCCTAGTCGAGTTGGCTACCTCCCCCCCTCCTCTACTTACCCCCTCCCCCCCACTCGACTAGTTAGCCAACTTTTACAACAGTGGTAGCTCTAAATCCTATTCTCTCATTGTCACTGAGAAGGAGGATTGGACTCGAAGAAAGAAACCTCTCGCAAGGGTAGATTAGAGGAGTGGTTGTCTTCCGATGAATTGTATGATTCGAAAAGGTGGTTAGGAACGGAGGTTTCAACTGTTGTGGGTTGTCAGAGTTGAGGTGGACGAAGGAGATATAGATGTTGGCAAAGAAGAATGCTGAAGGGGTTTTGAGATGACACCAGAATCGTGGATTGAAGCCACATGGATTGACAGAGATAATAGGGAGAGACATCTGCCGTCGAAAGGGTGTGACACCTGAAACCAACTGCTGGAGGTTGAAGGTGGACTGAGGTTGTTGGATCTTGAGATCTAATGGCCCTGCTTTGGTCGAGAGAAGGGCAAAGAAGGACTGTTGTAGGCCATCTGATCAAGAAATCAAACCGTCCACAAGGGAAGCGAGGCTCAAAGAAGTGCCAACATGTGGAGGCTCAAGATTGGGCCACGTGACCTAATCAAAAATTAAAGAAATATAAAATTAAAGATAAATAGAAATGAAACAATAAATGAAATCAAAATAAAAAGTATTTGACATGAAAGTTGTGTATTTTTCAAGATCTACAACTTTCATGTAGAATCCAAAATCAAAATACATCATATATACATAATTAATATTTTTGTATATATTTTTAAAGAATAAAGATACTTTTTTTATTTTTTTGTATTTTTGGATAATAAATAATATACAATATTACACTAATTTTTATTGTATTTTTTAATAATGAAAAACACGGAAAATAAAAGGAACTATAAATGCATATATACAATAATTAGATACTTTATTAGTATGCAATAATTAGCCTTAATTTTTTCAAGATGTTAAAAGTTAATCCTAACTAACTGTTAAGTCAATTGAATAGTCTAAGATATAGGACTAATTCATAAAAATAAAGTTTATTAATTCGAGGTTCATCACTCTCCCACACCAGATCAGAGAATGGGATCTCTGCTCTAAAGTTCATATGGATTACTTTGTATCGAACCTCTACCATAAGTCTTTGTCATACGTGGTGCACATGAAAAACCCTGAGCACAAATCAAGAATATGGGGATCTCTCCCATAATACTCCACCTTTCTCCCATGTCAGTAAAAGAACGTCGATTAAGTTGGGAGAAAAACTGAAGCGGGGAAAATAAAATCTCTTCCTTTTTATCAATAAGCCTCACTCTCTCTCTATTCTCAATTGGTTTTCCCTTTTTTAATCATTTCTTTTAAAATTTTCCGACGATTTTTTTGTACGATAGCTTCTCTTTCTCTCAATAAAAAAAGTCTCTTTCTCTCTCTGGATATTGTAGCCCAATGTAGCAGCCCCCTTCTAATAGAACATTACACAATCTTTGGGCCTAAATTAGCTATTAAATCCAAGGTTTTAAAAACGGAATTGGACATTAAACCGGGCAGGTATCGGTTTTTGGTTTTTATGGTCGGACCAATGGGACCGATTGGTCGAACCGATGATGACGTCAGCAGTTCATAAAAATTGGAAAAGACCAAACTGTAGTACTATTGGTTTGTTTATATGGTTCAACTGGGTCGAACCGAGTTAGACCGGTATATCATATAAATAAATATGAAAAATGCTACATCATATCTTTTGAGAGTTTGTTTATCTTATCCTTTCAATTTTTTTCAATAACACCTATATTCACATTTTTTATACAATTACATGTGTACCCATATATTTTTATAAAATGCATAGCAGTGGCCTTTTATTGGTACACTTATGCTAGTATATTATACCAACATAAGCATAACATTGTGAATTTTAAAGAAAATATAGAAGCAAAAGTGAAATTGCTTAAAAGTTAGGGGTATAAAATTTATTAAAAAACTTAAAAGGGCATAATAAGCATATTTCATAAAATTCTTATAATTCATGTATGATGTAAAAAAATTTTAATATCAAACTATTTATACTCTAATTAATATAAGTGTTGTTAATTTATTGTATCTCATAGGACGACTATGACATCATCTTCTTCGTTTGTTATTGTTATCAAGATTGCAGAAAGCGGTAGTCGGTACTCGATCGGCGAGGTTACTGACTAAGGATTAATTGACAGTCTGACAGTCGAACGACTAATCGAATTTAGTCGGCCATTAGTCGGTTTTGAATTTTTTTAATTATTTTAAGTATAAAAATCATTTTGTACATAGATTTATACAATTTCTATACTTTCATAATAAAATAAAAGAATTAATTAACTTTAAATATAACATTACTGTATACTAGAATAAGTTTGCTTATGTATAAAGATAGTGAACATTTTCTACACTTACATAATGAAAAAAAGTAATTGACTTTAACTATAACATTAAGAGTATTAAAATAAGTTTTCTTTTTAAAAAAAACAAAAAAATAAAAGCTTGATGTAAAAGTCGACCGATTATTCAGCAGACTAGGATGGCTACTCGGCCCGACTAGTGGGGCTGACCGACTAAGAGCCGACTAGGCCTAGTCGAGTCGACTACCCCCTCGATTCGACTAGTTAGACCGACTAATTGGCCTAGTCGGTTGACTTTTACAAGCTTGATTGTTATAAGTGGACAACCCCATACACAATGTGGGAAGAGAGAGGTAATGCTCGTATGACAAGAATGGATAAGTGATAATGAGTCCTTGGTCCATGCAAAGGAGAAGAGATAAAGGTGTAATATACTATGGATTAAAATGTGACTACATTATGAATATTTCTGAAAAGTTTGTATTTTGTTATTTTATTGAAAATTATTTTTTTATCAAAAAATGGATGGTTGAACCGGTGGTTTGGTTCAATTGTTTCAACCATGTTTTGATGGTCCAATTGAGTTTTGACTGGTTTTGACCGATTTTTACTTTCTGAATAAAAACCGAGTGGTTGGACCATTTTTCCTTCAGTTCTTGGTTTAACCGGTTCAACCTGCCAGTTCGGTTCAGTTTTCAAAACCTTGTTTAAATCCCAACAGTCGACATATAGGGTTCCACGAAGGGTTCCTATGGCAACCCATCGAGAGGGACCTTCGATTCTCGACGCCGTTGCCTGGAAGGAGTGGTGTGTGGATGATTAGGGTTGTTGCTTGGGGAGTGGAGCATAGACGATGAGGGTTGTGTTTGGGATAAGAGGGTTGCTGCTTGCAGGGGCTTGGAATCACTGCAACAAAGATATGGCGCACATCGCGCTTGGGGTGGAGGTTGGGGCTGCCTGCACGATTGTTGTTGCTACTGCCAATCACCACTAGACAACCCTAAAGAGTACCTACTCGATATGGGATGGTTGAAAACTTGGGGTGACGCTTTGAGGGTTGGCATCGACTTCTCCTTTATTGTCTCTGACTCGGTGTCGCAGCGAGGTTAACCGGTGGGTGTAGTTGGATCTAAGATCTCAACTGGAGATGGGGCATGGAGTCTTGATGGCCAAGTTTTTGTTGCACTTGAATGATTGCTATCTATAGTCTCGATAGTCATTTAGAGTATGGTGGAGGCGCACACATGCTCGGAAAGTGTGATGGTTATTGCATCTGAAGTGTAAGAGGGCCAACAACCGTTCGTGTGAACAAGTATTATCCACATGAAGAATCATGTATCACCATTGAGAAGCTTGGCAAAGATTGTGCTAGAGATTCGATGATACAGCATATTTATCAGAAACCCTAGTTTTTCTTAATCTTCAGAATATAAAAGTTGATGATGACGTGATCTTTAGAACCATGCACAATTAGGGTTTCAGAAACTCTAGAATTGTCAAACATGATCAAATCATCAATATAATAACATAGAACTTCAAGAAAAATTCCCTAAAATCGAACCCGCTCTGATATTATATAGAAAACGACAATGCAAAAGCGTAATCAGATATAAAGATATAAAGAATGTAAAGAACACTTGGATTTTACGTGGAACCCTACTCCATAAGGGCTAATTTTTATAGTGAACTCTCTCAAAGGTTACATGTGGTGTGGGACTTCTTGTATAGTCTCACTAGTAAATCCAAATCTCATTAATAGACGATGTGAGATTAAACATGTGTATGTGGTAGTTGGACCATGAGGGATTCAATTACCCATTTATCAATAGTACTCTAAGAATTATAATGAGAATAAAGAAAATCTGAGTTAAGGGGAGAAATACGACGAGAGCAAAACATGGGGTAACCTAAGATTAGGACATATCATCTCGAGCTTTGGTAACACAATAGAGTAGTTATGCATGATTAGTTTAAAAAGTTTTTTAGAGACCAAAAAAAGAGGAAACACACTACGGTGTCCGCCCCAGATTCATTAAAAGATGGAAAATAAGAACAAGAGGACTTACAGTAGTCGAAGACTCGAGAAGAGTCTTAGAGTGGAAAATTACAAATTTAGGGTAAAAATGATGTAAAGAAAAGAGTAAGTTATTTCTAGCAAACTAAATTGCCTAAACAGTTGCAAGTGGATGTAATAGATCCTCTCTAGGTCAATCTTGCTTCAAACAAATGGTTCTCAAACAAGTCCAAGTTTTGAAGAGACAACCGGTCAACCTCCACCTCCAACCAGATTCGGGATTTCTTCTCTCAGTGAAAGAATAGGTGGTCTATTGTCTCCATCTGTGTCTCACAAAGAGGACATATGTTCGAGACATCTCTGAAAAGTCTAGCATAATGATCTCTTGTCATGATGCGCTTTCTATGGAATAGCCACGTAAAGAAGCCGATTCTATTCGATAGTTTTAAGTTCCAAATAACGTTGCAATCACGAATCAAAATATCTGACCTTGGTGGAGATCTATTGATAGCATTGTAGGCTCGTTTGATCGAGAACGAGTTATTCTTTCACATCCAGTGATCACGCCCAATGGTTGGCCTATCAATCTGTCTGAAGGACTCCATAAGCAAAAGGAAATCCTCAAGACGTTGGTCAAAGGAATCAATTAGGAAGTTTCTGTCAAGCCTGCATAACGATTAACATCCAAAGAAAACAGGCAAGGGAATCTGGAAGAGAGCATTCCTCACCTGACCAATTATCAGTCCATAAAGCGAAATAAGTACCATCAACAAGGGACAAATGAAAAACTACAGAAAGTGGGGTAGAATTGATATGACGCCTTTCCAGAAGGCTAATGGCTGGGAATTTTGTTGCTGAAGTAACATGCGTCAGGATAGTAGCAAGGACAACCTTTAATAAAACAAGACGTCCAACCCACAAGTCTCCGCTCCAACTTCTCAACAACAAGTAACCAATCAGTCAGTCAAAGATGACCATCTAGCTAATCTAAGATAGTTGATTGGCAGTGAACCAGAAGAAGTGCCAAGTTCCACCAGTACCAAGGGCCGGGTGAAAAAAAACCTAAAGTAGGGTAGCACTGATATGATGCATTTTCAGAAGGCGAATGGTTAGGAATTTTGCTGCTGAAGTAACCTGCATTGAACTCCAATTCCATTGACGTTGGAATGAGTCTGCAACATATGTCTTCACTTCCTCCCAAGTCCTGCTAATCCATTTTAGGAGAAGGGCTTCATTCATTAATTCCAAGCGCAAAATCTGGAGTCCTCCAATTTCTACAAGCAAAGTAATTATATCCCAGTCCATTAACTGCAGTCCAAGGCAATCATGGCTTGTCCTTCCCCAAAGAAATCGCCTCATGAGCATCTCCAACTGCCGCCTTATACCAACGAGTAGCATACAAGATGATATGAAATACACATGTATAATAGAGAGAACAATTTTCACAAACACTGATGCATTCAAAAAAATTCAACTGTGGAAAAAATAATTTTTGGTGGAATAAATTTAGCGGGGAGAGGAAGAAAGAGAAGAACGTGTCGGTTATGCGGGGTTTTGGAGATGAGCTGTGAAGATCGCATTGAGAGAGAGATAGGGACAAAGAGAGAGAGAGAGAGAGTGAGAGAGATAAAAATCTCAATTTTAATATCAACTGAACTTAACTCCCCCATTACAATAGACTACCATCCTCTTTATATAGGAGAGGTGGAATTACAAAAATAGAAAATGAATCAAATTCAAATTCAAATAAAATCTGACTCGATTTTAATTAACTTTAATTGATTCTAATTGACTCTTAACTAATTTTATCTACCAAAAAAGTTGAGATTACAATCTCAATTTATTTAGATTAAATAAGCAAGCTAATTGAAATAACTAATTAGGAATGGAGATCCCTAATTTGAGAAATCTCCAAATCAACATTTTCTTCAATTCGGGTTGCCCTATCAATATGGAAATAATTGCATAAATTCTCCTCCACTTGAAAATTTTGTTTTCTGGCGAATTTCTTGATCTTCATTCCGTCGGCGGAAAACTTCATCAGGATTTGTTGAGCAAATATCCCCAATTTCGATCCTTTTTCTAGGTTACATTTATAATTTCTTTCCGCTAAGGGGCATGGTTGCAAATGTTTTACCTCTTCACTTAAAAGGATTCCATAGCATAATACATCCTATAATTGGCCCTTTTGATAAATAATTTTGGGAGGAGGAATACCTCTATAATTTTTCCAGTAATATTCCAAATTTCTAATTTTATGGGATCGATTGCACATGAGAGGAAAATAAGGAGGTTCATGTGGGATGCCTCCCTCCCCTCGTCTTAGGCAGAGTCAAACCCTAAAGTTAGGGCTCCGATTTCTTTCATGGTGGCGTAGACGAAGACAACACCATTGACGACATTGCAATTGAAGGCGACACAATTAGCGACAACAGACTTTGTGCAGGCGACGAGGAGTTGCGCGAGGGCGGTGGTGGCCTGGGTCGGATGGCGGTACACAACGGCAGTGCCACAGGTAGGGAAACCTTGGGTGGCACGGCGGAAGGAGACGAGGCAACTCCAACATGGATACGGGAAGCTGGCAATGTGTGGAATGGCGATGGCGAGTTTGGCTTGAAATGCTGGTGTGCGGGCCTGGGAGGAGTCGTGCATGCCTCGCAGGATTGGGTTTGCAACAACATCGACGCCAATGGATGAAACACCATCATTGGACACGGTAGTGACTACCGCAGAGGCAGCACACATGTGGTGCACAGATGGTTTGTGAACCACTTCGAGAGCAACCCCCGTGCTGGCGTGGTTGTTGGCCACAAGAAGGGGATGACAGTGTTAGGGTTGAACTGGCGATAGTCGTTGGTGGCGGTGGTGGTGTTGTAGGAGCCTCATGGACAGCTGCCTCGACCCCAAAAAAATTGATGTTTCATAATCTTCATCCTCACTTTCATAAAAATTGGTCCTATATCTTTGTAGTTTTGTTGCACATGAGTTGCATCAATAAAATCCTCTTCTGAATTGAAAATACCTTCACTTTCTGGGCTGAAATCGGATTGAACAGCACGTCCAACGTTCTGATTTTGTTGTCGACCGACGAATTTTCATATTTTCACGTCCAGCCATGCTTGGACTTTCAGGGATGCTATAAGACGCTTCTTGAACATTCATTGCCGCGAGCAAGCATGTGGGTCATGAGATAGGTGGCTTAGATCAAATTGCAAACGCCAATACTTGACAGGATCGTTGAATCGTAGGAACGATTCGGTTGCCATGCTCTGATATCAAATGATGCATTAAAAAATCCAACGGTGGAAAAAATAATTTTTGGTGGAAGAAATTTAGAGGGGGGAGGAAGAAAGAGAAGAATGTGTTGGTTACGCGAGGTTTTGGAGATGAACTGTAAAGTTGCGTTGAGAGAGAGATAAAGACAAAGAGAGAGAGAGGGAGATAAAAATCTCAATTTTAATATTAACTGAACTTAACTCCCCCATTACAATAGACTGCCAACCTATTTATATAGGAGAGGTGGAATTACAAAAATAGAAAGTGAATCAAATTCAAATAAAATCTCACTCAATCTTAATTGACTTTAATTGATTCTAATTTACTTTTAACTAATTTTATCTACCAAAAAACTTGAGATTACAATCTCAATTTATTTAGATTAAATAAGCAAGCTAATTAAAATAACTAATTAGGAATAGAAATAGATAATTTGAAAAATCTCCAAATCAACCTTTTCTTCAATTCGGGTTGTCCTATCAATATGGAAATAGTTGCATCAATTCTCCTCCACTTGAAAAATTCGTCTCCTGACAAATTGCTTGATCTTCATTCCATTGCTGGAGAAATTCATCTGGATTTTTTGAGCAAATATCCCCAATTTCGATCCTTTTCCTGGTTACGTTTATAATTTCTTTCCAGTAAGGGGCATGGCTGTAAATGTTTTACCCCTTTACTTAAAAAGGATTCCATAGCATAATATATCCTCCAATTGTCCTTTTTCATAAATAATTTTGGGAGGAGGAATACCTTTGTAATTTCCCCAATAATATTTCAAATCCCTAATTTTATGGGATTGATTGCACGTGAGAGGAAAATAAGGAGGTTAATGTGGGACGCCTCCCTCCCCTCATCTTAGGTAGAGTCGAACCCTAGAGTTAGGGATCCGATTTCTTTCATGGCGGCGTAGACGAAGACAACGCCATTGACGACATCACAATTGAAGGTGGCACAATCAACGACGGCGGACTTTGTGCAGGTGGCGAGGAGTCGCGCGAGGGCGGTGGTGGTCTGGGTCGAATGGAGGTACACAACGGCGGTGCCACAGGCAGGGAAACCTTGGGTGGCGTAGCGGAAGGAGGCGAGGCGGCTCCAACCTGGATAGGGGAAGCTGGCGATGTGTGGAATGGCGATGGCGAGTTGGGCTTGAAATGCTGGTGTGCGGGCTTGGGAGGAGTCGTGCACGCCTCGCGGGATTGGGTTTGCAACGACGTCGATGCCAATGGAGGAAACACCATCGCTGGCCACGACTGTGACAGTCGCAGAGGCGACACACATGTGGTGCACAGACGGTTTGTGAACCACTCCGAGAGCAACACCCTGGCTGGCATGGATGTTGGCCATATGAAAAGGATGACAGTGTTAGGGCTGAACTGGCGATAGTCGTTGGTGGCGGTGATGGTGTCGCAGGAGCCTCATGGATAGCCGCCTCGACCCCAAAAAATTGATGTTTTCATAATCTTCATCCTCACTTTCATAAAAATTGGTCGTATATCTTCGTAGTTTTGTTGCAAAGGAGTGCATCAATAAAATACTCTTCCGAAATGAAAATACCTTCACTTTCTGGGTTGAAATCGGATTGAACAACAAGTCCAATGTTCTAATTTTGGTTGTCGACCGACGAATTTTCATCGATTTTTATGTCCAGCCAAGCTTGGACTTTCAGGGATGCTATAAGATGCTTCTTGAATATTCGTTGCCACGAGCGAGCGTGTGGGTCATGAGATAGGCAGCTTAGATCGAATTACAGACGCTAATACTTGACAGGATCGTCGAATCGTAGGAACAATTCAGTTGCCATGCTCTGATACCAAATGATGAATTAAAAAAATCCAACGGTGGAAAAAATAATTTTTAGTGGAAGAAATTTAGAGGAGAGAGGAAGAAAGAGAAGAACGTGTCGGTTACACGGGGTTTTGGAGATTACTGTGAAGATCGCGTTGAGAGAGAGATAGAGACAAAGAGAGAGAGAGAGATAGAGGCAAAAATCTTAATTTTAATATCAACTCAACTTAGCTCCCCCATTACAATAGACTACCAAGCTCTTTATATAGGAGCGGTGGAATTACAAAAATAGAAAGTGAATCAAATTCAAATTCAAATAAAATCTGACTCGATTTTAACTGACTTTAATTGATTCTAATTGACTCTTAATTAATTTTATCTACAAAAGAAGTTGAGATTACAATCTCAATTTATTTAGATTAAATAAGCAAGCTAATTAAAATAACTTATTAGGAATGGAGATCCCTAATTTGAAAAATCTCCAAATCAGCCTTTTCTTCAATTTGGGTTGCCCTATCAATATGGAAATAATTGCATCAATTTTCTCCGCTTGAAAAATTCGTCTCCTGACGAATTGCTTGATCTTCATTCCGTCGGTGGAGAAGTTCATCTGGATTTGTTGAGCAAATATCCCCAATTTCGATCCTTTTTCCATGTTACGTTTATAATTTCTTTCCTCTAAGGGGCATGGCTACAAATGTTTTTCCTCTTCACTTAAAACGATTCCATAGCATAATATATCCTATAATTGGCCCTTTTGATAAATTATTTTGGGAGGAATACCTCTGTATTTTTTCAATAATATTTCAAATCCCTAATTTTATGGGATTGATTGCAAGTGAGAGGAAAATAAGGAGGTTCATGTGGGACGCCTCCCTCCCCTCGTCTTAGGCAGAGTCGAACCATAAAGTTAGGGCTCCGATTTCTTTCATGGCAGCACAGACGAAGACAACTCCATTGATGACATCGTAATTGAAGGCTGCACAATTGACGACAGCGGACTTTGTATGGGCGACGAGGAGTAGTGCGAGGGCGGTGGTGGCCTAGATCGGATGGCGGTACGCAGCGATGGTGCCACAAGCAGGGAAACCTCCGGTGGCGCGACGGAAGGAGGTAAGGCAACTCCAACCATAGGGGAAGCTGGCGACTTGTGGAATGGCGATGGCGAGTTCGGCTTGAAAGTTGGTGTGCGGGTCTGGGAGGAGTCGTGCATGCCTCGCGGGATTGGGTTTGCAACGACGTCGATGCCAATGGAGGAAACACCATCCTTGGGTACGGTAGTGGCTGCCGCTGAGGCTGCACACATGTGGTGCACAGACAGCTTGTGAACCACTCCGAGAGCAGCCTCCTGGTTGGCGTAGGTGTTAGCCACTGGAAAGGGATGACACTGTTAGGGTTGAACTGGCGATAGTCGTTGGAGGCGGTGGTGGTGTCGCAAGAGCCTCAGGGACAGCCACCTCGATCCCAAAAAAATTGATGTTTTCATAATCTTCATCCTCAATTTCACAAAAAAGTGGTCCTATATCTTCATAGTTTTGTTGCACAGGAGTTGCATCAATAAAATGCTCTTCCGAAATGAAAATACCTTCACTTTCTGGGCTAAAATCAGATTGAACAGCAAGTCCAACGTTCTGATTTTGGTTGTCGACCGACGAATTTTCATCGATTTTCGCATCCAGCCATGCTTAGACTTTCAGGGATGCTATAGGACGCTTCTTGAACATTCGTTGCCACGAGCGAGCGTTAGGTCATGAGATAGGCAGCTTAGATCGAATTGCAAACAACAATACTTGACAGGATCGTCGAATCGTAGGAACGATTCGATTTCCATTCTCTGATACCAAATGATGCATTAAAAAATCCAACGGTGGAAAAAATAATTTTTAGTGAAAGAATTTTGGAGGGGAGAGGAAGAAAGAAAAGAACGCATCGATTACGTAGGGTTTTGGAGATGAACTGTGAAGATCAAGTTGAGAGAGAGAGATAGACAAAGAGAGATAAAAAATCTCAATTTTGATATCAACTGAACTTAACTCTCCCATTACAATAGATTACCAACCTCTTTATATAGGAGAGGTGGAATTACAAAATAGAAAGTGAATCAAATTCAAATTCAAATAAAATCTGACTCGATCTTAATTGCCTTTAATTGATTCTAATTAATTCTTAACTAATTTTATCTACAATAAAAGTTGAAATTACAATCTCAATTTATTTAGATTAAATAAGCAAGCTAATTAAAATAACTAATTAGGAATGGGATCTATCCAATCTACGTACACCTTTAGCCGAATTACTACTTGACAACTTAGACTTAAGTAATTTGTGTGGTTGTAAATGGGTCCAATCTGGTCTCAATCCAACAAGTTAGCATGATCAGCTTCTCAATGACATACGAGAGATCTAAGCCCAGGATGTTCGTTGATGCCCACGAGGAAGGTCATCACCTCTTCCCCATCGATGCCCATCACCCCTCTCCCACATCACCACTCTTCACCCCACTCCAAAACCATTCGTTCTAATACCAGTTGTTGGAGCACGATCCCTCGATATCGTCTCCTCTCAGATACTGATTGTTGGGATACGACCCACTGGTATGGATAGGGATGCGCAATCAACCACCACTACAGAAGCATGTGAAAGAAAGAACAACCAGATATAACAGTGATCGGTCACCTCTCACGATTACCGCAGAAGAATGATCGCTACATATTAGAATGAGTATAACTCTCTTCGTTTCCTCGCTCTCTCATCTCTTTCTTCTCTCTCCCCCTTTCTCTGGAGGCTACATTATTCTTGTTGTGGAATTGAAGCAATACATCCACACCCCTATATATATCTCAAATACAACCATGTAGTCCTATTCCCTATAGGACGTTAAATATAATAGAACTCAACTACTATTAGGAATAGAAGTCCAATCCCAGTCGGATTCCTAATCCTAATTTGACTCTAATCCTAATAATCTCCCTCTTAAGTTGAATTCCATCATGATCTCTTCAACGGCTTGAGTCTACGTTGTGTCATCCTCGTCATCTGCATGTCTCGTTAGCAGGATCTCACCCATCACTGGGCGTCCTCTAGATGTCCCCTCTCAGGCACTCTCACAACTCAGCATTGTGCCTCATGACACGTCACCACAAATCTCTCGTGACTAGAGATTGTGCCAACATCCTTTCGTAAAGTGAATCACACTCGCTTCTCCTTTTTGCACCTTATGCATCAGAGATGTTGATAACTGATAATCAGGGAGATTCGAGGGTCGTACGGTTTCACAAGGCGAAACTACAGTCGGTGAGTTGACCCCTCAAAAGTCCCTAATTAATCATCAATTAACCCACAATCAAATCAAACAATGACAAGCAATAGTGGAGTTAAAATTTATTTTAACTCTACAAATAAGTGTATAGTGTAAGTATGTGTAGAGTGTCGAACTCAGGGAGCAAACAAGATAGATCAGGCAAAATGCTCAAAGAATGTGATGTGATTAAGTGCCTACAAGTATGCAATTTTTTTATGGGTTTTTAATTTTTAATTTTTTATTTTGATTTTTAATTTTTAATTTTTGTAGTTTGTTTTTTTTAATTTTCTGATTTTATATTTTCTTTTTATATTTAAATTTTTGTATTTTCTTTTTCTATAATAGAATATATATACAATATAAGGAAAGAGAGGATAATGTATTCATAAAAATGAGGAAAAAGTTCAAAAATCAGAACATAAAATGTTTTTGGTATTTTTATATTTTTATAATGTTTTTGTGATTTTTGGATATTTTTCTGAATGTTTTTGGTATTTTTAAAAGTGGAAATGCAAGAAAACAGTACACTAAACTATTGGCCGAAATTAAAATGGGAGTGAAAAATAGCAAACAGTAACAAAATTTTCCCAAATTAATTTTAAAATAAAGACAATATAATAGAGAAACTATAGAAACTGAGTTTATATTTTTAGGATTTTTCTAGGATTTTTTAAATTTTTATAAAATTTTTAAGTGTTTTCTAATTTTTTAGGTTTTTGTTTTGAAATTTTTAGTGATTTTTGAACTGACACTAGAAGACACTAAAATAGACCTCACTTAATCTTTTTGGAATTTTTAAGGTGTTTTGCTAATTTGTATGAGTTTTCTAAAATAGACAATACTGAAAATGCATGTTTTTTATTTTTAATAAATATGAAAATGCAATAAAAATGTAATGCAAAAATGTGGCGTGAATCAGAAGCAAACATGAGCCTATGATAATTTTTTGGTGATTTTTAGAAATTTAGAAACGCATAAAATAAATAGAGAAAGCATACAAAAATACAAGGCCTGGCAGGGGTATAAGTGCAAATAAAAAAACATCCAGGGGCAAAGTTGCTATTTTCTCACAAAATATACTATTGAATATAAAACTTAATGGACCAATTACAAATATCGAGACCCGCAAGGGTGTGCTTGCAAATAACCCACCCACGCGCGTGACTATCACACGCTTGGGAGGGGTATAAATGTAATTTCCAAAAATCCGGGGGCCTTGTTACAAAAATCCCAAAAATATTACACCTGATGTCGAATTTTTTGGACTGAGATGAAATACGTAAACCCTAAGGGGGTCCTCTACAAAATGCCCTTCACCTCACGTGTACTGGTCACGTGAGGTGACGTGGCCAGGACAAAAGTGCAAATAGTGAAAGTTCGGGGGCCTAGATATAAATATTACAAAATATTTTAAACGGCAAATGAAAGTTTAAGTACTACTGATTAATTACAAAAATGCATGTGGTAAAAGTTGCAAAATACCCAGACTGGCACGGAGGCGGACGGCTCAGATGCATTCACTTAGACACGTGTCATCTCCTCCTTGCGCGATGACGGTTCGGCCTCTGACGGTTGAGATTAGACTTGGTGATGACGATCGGACGGCTGGTGCACGATGGAATCGGACGGTGGCTGTAGCGTCTGGAAGTCCTTCAAGATCTGACGGCTCCGAAGGTGCCTCGATGTACTGGGATGAACTCGCGGGGAGGCGAGTTTCCCGAGCGTCGATCGACCTCCTCCGCCACTCGGTGAAGCTCCAAAATGGCTCCCGAGACTCCTGCAACGGTCCTTGATGTGCGAGGTGCTCCAAAAATCATCGGCGGTGGCCGAGGGGCGCGCGCGAGGTCGCCGGAGCGGAAGGGCTCCAGGTACCTCCGCCTCCTCCAAGATGAGCTCCAGACGCGAGTTGATGCTCGAGTACCTGCAAAAACACGTGAGAGGGTCCAGGGCAAGTTGCCTGGACCCCGCGGAGTGGATGTGGTGGCGCGAAGCGATGTGGCGGAGCTCGGTCGGAGGAGCGCTCCGACGAGGTGAACGGATTGGGTGATTTAATCGATGGAATGTGGAGATTTTTGAGACGAAATGATCCTAAGGCTAAAGCAAAGAAAAAGCAAAAGAAAAATAAGGGAAAGGGGGCTGCCTCGATGGTGGAGACTGGAGGGAAGGGAGTACCTCGATGCCGGCGAAGGCGGAGGTTGTGGAGCCGCCTCAGTGCGTGCTCGACCTGCCTGAAGGCCGCCGGAGGAAGATGTCACCTTCTTGGAACCTTTGGGTACAATTACGGGAGCTACACTATGGAAGGAGGGGTTCAGGAAGAACGGACGAAGAACAAGCGCCCGATGAGTTTCGACCACCGCGCAGGACGTTCTCCGCCTCCTCCCTTCGCTCCTGGGAAGCTCGGGAGCAAGCTGGACTGGAGGTCAAATGATGGCCAGAGGACGTCCGGCGCGCACCAGCGTGGTCGGAGGAGACGCAACCCTCCAGGTCTCGCCGGTGACTTCCTGGAAGTGCTCCAAATCACGCGAATGTAGCAGGACCTGTTTAAAAAGGTTAAGGGAGGCGAGGGAAAAATCCCTCGCCCCTCTTGGCTGCGGGAGAAGGCGGAAGGCGATGAGGGAGGAGCTCACCGGAGCGAGCTCCGGCAAGGTGGCGACGAAAGCGGATACGTGGATCTCCGGCGAAATGGAGGGTGGAAGATGGATATTTAAGCTACTGGAAATAAAACTACACAAAAAAAGCAATAAAAACAACCTCAAGGGCAGTGTGCCCGAGATGGAACCTCACGGCCAGTTGGCCGGAGATGGGGTGGAAGCCGACCCTACAAGCCTTGTCGCACCTCAATGGGGTGCTGGGGTCAATCCCCTGTCACCGGAGACCCGTTAGCAACAACCCGAAGGTCTGAAGCTTGTCCAAGGTGGTTCAAAGAGGAGAAGGAAGATGGGGGCTCGGTTTTGAAATGTAGTGAACATGACTCCAATATCGAGGAGGCAACGGGCGCCACAGTGCTCGAAAGTCAAAATAAACGCATGGGCGTGAATCCTTGATCGAAGGGCTTGAAAAGTCATGAAGGGTCTAACATGAAATGGTGCAAGGCGTGCCCGCGAAAAATTCAAGAAATTGGGTCAAAAGCGCATCTCTGACAGGCTACTGGGAGGAGGTCAGACAGTTGACCGGAGGTCAACTGTCAGACCAAGCTGGTTGGTCCACGTGGACCAACCAGGAATATCCCTTGTAAAATCAATTAAAAATAGATAACTATTTTATTAATTTTTGATTATAAAATAAAAAATGTTCATTATTTTATAATGTATTTTATTATTATTTTTAATTATTTTTATGAGGTATAATTTTATAAGTTACCTTTTATACCCTTTATAGGTATATTACCTATATATTTTATTATTTTATTTTTATTTTATGAATTTAATTTTATTTATTTTGTTTATTATTTTGTCAATTTATAGAATACTTTTATACACTAAAAAGTATTTTTATTTTATTTTTCTGATGTATTTTGTATATTTAATAAAATACAACTATAAATTATGCAGGTATAAGTATAGGTAGTATACCTATGTATTATATATAGGTATTTTTATTTTATATTTTCTTTGAGTTTTTATTCTGATTTTAATATACATATTTATTATAAATAATATTTACAAAATTATAAAAATATAAAATTATAAAAATAATAAATAAAGAATAAAATGAATATTTTAATCTGTACAAGTACACTACAAGGGTCCATAACTCAACTTTCAAATCGTAACTCCGAAAAATACGAAACCACTGCCATTAAATAGCTTATGTTAAACTATATACAATTAAAGGTGAGTTTAGTACATTTCGAGTTTTTATATGCAAGATACAGGTCTGGGAAAGTTGGAGTTCTGGAATCTTATTCAGATCATAACTTTTTATCTGTACATTATTTTTCAGTGAAATCAATTTTGTATTTTTCTATTTGAAATTATCTACAACTTTCATGTACAAAGTTTCTTTATTTGAGGTATAAACAGTGGAACCAAAAATAGGTCCCAAAATGAATAAAGAATGACTGAAATACAAAGTGTTTTTGTTGTATTTTGGCCCTTATCTCCCCCTACTTTCTTCCTTGTCGACCTAGTCATCGAGATGCCTAGGTCTCGGGATTTCGGGTCATAAAATATTTACAATATTTTATTCTTTTCTTTTCTTTTATTTATTCTATAATTTTGGCTTTAATTACGGTATTTCATACACTATTTACATGCACATGCATGAATGCTAATATGCTCTAATTAAAGGTATTTACACGCATTTGCTAGGGTTTTTGATGCCAAAATGATAGAATAAAGATGATAAAATGTGGATTCATCATCCCCCTATACTTTACCTTTGCTAATCCCTAGCAAACACATATGCAATAAGTGCAGAAAGAAAAAGAAAGAAAAGAAAAAGAAGAAGATGGATTAAATTCGATTATCAAACTTGTCTTCATAAAATCAAAGTTTGGAGCTTAAGTCGGACCTTTGGAATTTTAGTGCGGGTGGAACCTTAATGAGAACCGGATTTGAAATCTAATAGTCCCTGAGAATCTCAAAACTCTGCTCAAGTCTCCTCAATAGACAGGTCAGAAATACTTCAACTCATACGCAAACCCTTACGACTATGAATCTGACTCGTATAGTGTAAGTGATGGTGTCTCTCCCCAACTGAAATGACAAAGAGACTGACTTCTCCAATATGACAACCCAATGATTCCCCAATCCAACAACTCATCCCTCAAGGAGCAGGGTATTCCCTTCTAAGTTCAAGTGGCAACCAGCCCAAGAGGAGGGGGTGAAGAGAAGAATGGACGGTGGCCAGTGTAACTACCTATCCTAGGATGCAAGACCAGTATAGTCAAGTAATCCAGCTGCAGGATCACATAATTTGACTTTGAAGCTCAAGCTTGCTTATTTGACTTTACAACATATGTACACTTTGGCAGGCATTTTTATTTTTGCACAGACCTGACCATTTTTTTTGGAGTTTTTGCTTTTGCATTTTTTTGAATACTATATACAACAACATTTACATAGGGAGTTTTTCCTCTTGAGCCAGTAGACTATCCCTCTTTTGAAGCTTTATTGCAACCCACGATCTCCTATCCTCGAAACTCATCATCACTGGACGGGTTGGGGTGCACTTGCCTCCCTAGAGGAGGACAAGTGTTTCCACCTGTGTGCATCTCATACCGGCAAATCCAACCTCCTCACCACTCCAACTGAGTTGATCCATGTGAAAGGTGCAGGTGTCCAAGTTAGGTCATTATCAAAAGAGTCGTGCGTGTGCTCTGAAATACTCTACTTAGGCAGTCAAGAATCCATTGAATTAAGTCCCGTGATCCTCAAAGAATTAACTCAACTAGACCTTAAGTACCTCAATTCCAGTTCCTATAAGGTTCCTGTTAATTAGGTAGATTTAAGGTCCATCCAAGCTCCAGTCTTCGGATTTTACTTAGACTCGTTCAGCTATCAAACTCGATCCGAAAAATGCGAATGCCATGCAAATGCTATGCAAAAAATATTTTTGTGATGCAATTTTCAAAGATTTTGAACCTTTTATGGATTTTTGAAAATATGATGCATATGCATTTTTTAGATTTTTCAAAAAAAGATTTTTCAAATGTTTTTGGATTTTAATTTTGCAGATGTTTTTGGGATTTTTAAAAAGAAAAGATTTTGGCTAAAAACTAGGTTAAAATATTTACACAGGGGTGCTTCTTATATATACAAGAAGTGGATTTTAAGAATTTACAAGGGTAAGTAGTAAATTTTTTAAATATATAGTGAATTTTAGATGAGATGTATGTATTCCTCAAACTTATTTGACACAGGTTTTTTCAATCAGTTTTGAAAACTATAGTCCAAAATAGTTTTTACAAACAATTTTACACACATGTACACACATTTAAAAATCATTTTGCAAAGGTTTTCCAAACAGTATATATAGATTTTTCACATATTTTTGCAACCATTTTTCAAACCATTTGCAAATCATTTTTCAAACATTTTATTTCACACAAAGAAAATAAATTTTACAATCAAAATCTTTTTACAAAGGTTGAAAACATGTAACAAAATGTTTTCAAAAGATTTTTCACAAGAATTTTCAAACTATTTTTCAAACATTTTGCAAAAACTATTTTCACCTGATTTATTAATCAGTATATACAAAAAGAATTTGAGGAATGGTAACATTGTTTTTATTAAGGTTTTTAATGAATTTTATAAGTATAATTAGCCATAATTATTAAGAAAATATGAAAGTACGAGTTATGGCTAAAGTATATACACAGTATATACGACCCCTCTATACTTAGCTTGAGCTATGTCCTCATAGATCAGAGAGAAAAAGGAAGACATAACTCGTATTGAGTATAGAAAAGTCTAAAGAATAAATGAATAAGAGATGAATGAATAAACGAATGAGAAGTCGACCCTCCCCCCTATACTTAGGATCAAATAATCCTAAGTATAGCAGATTGTACACAAAGCAGGGAGAGTCAAGGGTGGGAATGAACAAATCGTACTCAGATTGTCTCCCCCTATACTTAGGGTAAGATATCCCTAAGTATAGACAAGAAGAGGAGACAATGGAGAGGATCAAAGAATAGAACAACTCGGGGTGCACACCCCCCTATACTTAGGACAAAGTGCATCCTAAGAATAGAAAACTGTCTACAAGGGGCGATACCTTTTCGGTAGATACAGAAAATAGAAGAGGAAAAGAAGAAAAGAAGAAAAGAAGAAAAGAAATCAAAAGGTGAGAAGAGATCGTGAGAATGTACACATTACTCCCCTTATACTTAGGGTAAAAGAAGCCCTAAGTATAGGCAATAACAAGAGTAAAAAGACGGAACGATGAATGAACACTCGGCTCGTCCACCCCCTATACTTAGGACAAAGTACGTCCTAAGCAAGGCAAACACGAGAATGGGTGGACGTAAGAAAACCCAACAGGTATCGGTGAGCCATCGCAAGGACTTTAAAAATTCATCCAGCTTACATACTAGACATCCAGCCAGCCACAGTAGCTTTACTTTTTAAGGTAGTTAGTAATCTTTTATATCTTTTCCTTTCAAGCTGATGTACATTTAAATGGTTATAGTGGGAAAATGTATCATCTGAACTTTATTTAGTGAAAGGAAAAGTGTTGAAATACTTTCTTCTGAGTATTTTTATTTGTAGTCTATTTCTGAATGTTAGTTATGATTGCTGAATAAATTATTGCTGAGTAACCAGATCCGGATATGGGAGGATCCGATGGCCCGGGAATCGGGATCATGACAGATTGGTATCAGAGCAAGGTTACTCCAGTAATTTATTTAGTAATTATCAACTATGAGCGGTATTCAGAAAACTAAGGTTGTATTAAGATCCTTTGATCTTAATAACTGACTGCAGTACTGATGAAACCCGATTTCATCATCATAATTTCCCATTATTAACCCCCTTGCATAAAAATGTGTCAATAAAACCCAGCTAATGTCTTGTAATTAGCAGAGTCCATAATAAATTAAAAACCACAAAAATGACAAAATTAAAATCTGTGGTATTTTTAGACTTAAAAATACCCTCAAAAATATTTTGGGTCTTTGTTTGATCTCATTTCCAGTTTTAGTCAACATGAAACTTGTAGATCTCATCAAGATCTACAACTTTCATGTTTTGAGTTTTCTCAAATTCGGCCAAATTAACCCTCAAAAATCAAAATTATGTTTGCAATAATCTGATTGGGCCACGTGACCCGTTCTGGTTGAGCCACGTGGCCCCTTCTCCCTTGTCTCATCCGCCGCCATCCTCAGCCGTTCTCTCATTGGATCCAACGACCCAGCTTTGTCCACATCCTCATCTTCTTCTTAGCCATCAGATCTTCCTTGTCCCTAATCCGCACCACTCATTCGCGCCTCAAGCTGAGCGCGCCACGTGGCGCATTGAAATCCGCTTGATCACGCCCTCGATCCGCTCATCAAGGCCGCTAAATCTTCTCTTATTCACAGCTGTTTGATCATTCCCCATCTCTCATCTGCATCGCACGACCGTGCCTAACCTCCAGAACGACACGTGTCGTCCTCCACAGCCCTCCGATCACTTCACCTCGGATCGCATCCTACGCGCTCCTTAGCGCCGAAATTCTAACCGTTGGATCTCCAGATCCAACGGTCGATCTTCATCGTCAACCTCCAGACCCCCTCTCTTCACACATTCTCCATCACGCGCATCTCCCTCACCCTTCCCATTATCTTGACCACCTCCGCCCACCTCGCACCTCGCCAACCGCCTCTCGGTCTTCCCCAGTCATCCACCACCCTCGCGCATTCCTCCACGACCCACGACACCCTTCCAGTCGTCCCACGATCCCCAGACAAACCACGTCTCCACCAACCAGTTCCACCACCATCGTCTTCAAATACGCCGCCCCTTCCTTCAAATCGTCTTGTCCACCTTTACGTGGGAGGAGGCCCAGCCCTCCTCCGCTTCTCTGTGACAGAGAGGGGCGAGAGGATTGAGCGATGGCGACTTCTCTCCCCGGTGTCGACCCTCCGCCGATCACGGCGGACCTGCGGCGTCTCGCGACCGCTTGAGCTGCCTCCAGTTGCTGCAGAGGTCCAGCGAAGACCAGGGCTCCACCTTGGAGCTCGTGCACAAGCACTTCCTCCGCCCGATCGGCGGTAAGTTCTCCTCTTTTTCCCTTGCAATTTCTTTTCGATTTCCCTTATTTAATTCGACCACCTCAGTCAACCCCCTCCTCCATTAATCCTCTCAATAGCTCCACTTCGCAACCTCCGTTCACGCGCCGCTTCTCGATCATCGCCTTCTTCCTCCAGACCCTAGATCATCTCCGACCCACCTCCTCCGCCACCCACGGCGGAGGAGCTTCGAGCTCCCGTCTTCTTCGCCCATCAGAGCTCCCATCTCGCCTCACTTCATCCACGCACACACGCCTTCTCGCTTTGGTTATGTGTACTAACGATGCAGGTCCTCTATACGTCAATGGTTGGGAACTTCGCCGGAGATCTTTTGCGCAACTCTGCCTCCACCTTTCAGATGTGATTAGACACTTCCAGGATGCTTGGAAGGTTCCTCTGAGCTCCAGCTAAATCGCCAACGTCCACTTAGCTCTGGGGATCTTCTTCGAGCAAGCTAGACGGCGGCGGAGCTCGGGAGCCTTCGCCGGAGGCCCAATCCCGCCGCCAGTCTTCGGCAGAGGAAGAAATACAGAAACCGTTGGATGCTTCCTCCCAGAGTTCATCTAATGGTTATGAAGCAGCCACGTCACACGGGAGCGCCCTCACCAGTAGCCCTTGTATCATCACGATCCAATGACCATCATTCGGCCACGTGGCATTCTGAGAGCCTGCACCGAACCTCCTCACCGACCCTTCGCCGAGTCGTGGACGGAGCCTGATCCGACACCCGAGCCTAGCCGAAGCATCATCGAGCCTCTACCGAGTCCGAGCCAACTACCGAGCCTGGGTGGCACGTGCCTGGCACGTGCTTCCTAGGTTATTTGCAGAGATGCCCACGAAGTTCTTCAATATTGCAAACTGTTCCTGGAGCACGTACAATACCTGTGCGCCTGGGACATTCTGCACTTAAACCCTTGCGGGTTTAAATAATTGCAAAAATGTCCCTGCGCGTTTGGTTTATTTACAGGGAAGGATTCTCTCTTTATTTTTATTACATTTTAGTCCCTCCCAGGGACCTGTTTGTAGTTATCTTTTTTTATGTTTTATTTCAGTTATGCCCTTGCTTTCTTGTATGCATATCTTGAGCTACATATGTCCAATTGAGTTGATTTCAGTTTCGTTTTAAAGCTGATTTGATGGTCTTTCTAATGGCATGCTTAATTATTGTTTTGGACACAATGAATTTTGGTGTATTATTTTATAGCCATTTGTCTCTTATTCCTTAACTTATGTCTTGTTCAAATCAAGTCGATCATCTCAATAAAATCTGAAATTGATTCCTTGTGTAGTTGGCTCATTACTGTGATTAAGGGCATATTTTCATTGCATATCATTGCATTTATTTGCATCATAAAATAAAATTAAAAAAAATGCTTGTTTAGTTCTTAATGCATTGTTGACGTGTGTCTTCTCACATACTTTGACCTATATGTGCATGTAACTCAACGCTTAGTTAAATAGATGAAAAATCTGACTAATATGAGAAAGGCTCGTGTCCCTGAGTTCGACCTTGGTATCTTACCAAGTAAAAAAAATTACGACCATCGCATTTTGATCTATCATATACTTATTTAAATGAGATGGTTTTTGATGAGCCCATTTTGGCCCGACTGCTACGACATTATCAAGTGTTAAAAACACTCTCTTAAAGGGCCGATTTTGGCGACTCATCAAATGGCTCCGTTGCCGGGGACACGGCTCATTTCTTAAATTTTTTTTTGGATTTTTGTTTGTTTAATTTAGTGTTCCTTTTTATAGGTCAAATGATCACATATTTTTGCATTATAAATTTTTTCTTTTTTATTTGATCTCTAACCATTGTTTTTGTGGCATGGCCCTTGATGGATCAAGGAGGCGAGGAGCAGGACGCTTTCCGCTGCGAGGAGGCACAAAACATACATGGAGCAAATAGGGAAGAAAAGAAAAAAAATGTGTGTCGCATTTTTTCCATAAATGTAATAATTCGTCTTTTACAGCGGTCTTCGATCGAAGACTCGCGAATGTAATCGAACGATCGTGGTTGTGTGGGGATCGTCCCCACTTGAGTGTCGACTTAGGACCAGGCACGCGGCTCTTTGAGCGGTTTTTCATTTTTATCTTTTACGTGCTTCTCGTAGGTAGGACACACTTTAAATTTAGACGCACATAATCTCGCCTCACTTAGCTAAAATTAATGAAAATCATTCACCGCTAATAGATGCATGATTAGGTGCGGCTACTTGCATACATATTGACTTCGGCTTTCAAAACGGCCCAAGTTTTTCATAGATTTATCGCCAAATCACTGCATGATTTCTCGCTTAGCCTAGATCGCGGTTTTTATCGAATACGTGGCTTTTCTCGGTTTCTTTTTTTTCCTAGCTTGATCACCTAGGTTAATGGAAAAAGGGAATGAACGGTAGACGATGATTTCTTGATTTTTTGGCTAACCTTAATTCAGTGATAACTTTAAATAAAATTGAGATTGTTAATTGCAAGTCAACCAAAAATGGAGTAAAATTCGGTTTTGGGAGAGCAACACCCTCGTATACGCATGGATTTTTCAATTCACATTTTTCTCTGCGTAATATCTAATGTTTTATCACCAATAAAACTGACAAGATAATAAACCAACCTCGGTTGGTTTCATGTGTGAGTTGGTGAACCTAAGGGTCTTGCTTGATTGAGCCATACTTGCTTCGATACACACCCCAAAATCTTAGTCACTCCATTTCATCACCGCATATTCAAACCGCTCACTCGTAAATCCAATCCTCTTCTTCGTTCACCTTGGGTCCCTTCCAACATCAATTTCCATCTTTATACTTAGGCTAATCTCAGCCTAAGTATAGGGGGGACCCGAGTCCCTGTGATTTCTCTACTCATCTTTCCTTGCCTTTATACTTAGGTTATTTCTAACCTAAGTATAGGGGGAGCCCCTCTTAGCTCCCGTATATTTCTCTACACTTAAATGGACCTATGGACTTGTATCATCTAGTGCTATGAGGACATAGCAAAGTTTAAGGATAGGGGGGTATACCGTATATACAACTATACTTACTTTAGCTATAATCTGAAAATTTTGAAAAAATTAAAACTTTTTGGCTAAAGTAAAATTCTTTGGACTAAGAGAACTCAAATATTTTCACGGCTTTTCTATACTATATTACACTATTTTTATAAAAATATTTTCAAAAATGATTTGAAAAATGAGTCCTTCTTGTTTTGAAAAATCTTTTTGAAAAATGTTTTGAAAATTTTTTGTGACATGGTTGTGAACTTCTTTTTCTTCTCAAGGAAAGTTGAGTCTGACCAGTGTTCTATCCTTAGAATTAAAACCCATAAAAATTAAAAAAATGTTTTTGAATGAAGGAGTTGGATTAATTCTCTACTTTTACACTTCCACCCAGGATCTGAAATGTTCAAGGAAACTTAGTTTTATGAGGTCTTTGAGATTTTCGGTTAACCAGCCTTAGCTATCAGGGTCATAGACTTAATCATCCACATTTCCCTAGGTCTCTAGATTTGCATGCTAAATTCCATGCTTAGTCTCAGACAAAAAGAATATGATCACATGCACGACTGCGGTTTTTGATTGAGATGAGTTGACTTTTCACCTGAGGAATTGGGATGAGGGATTCGAGTCTGGATTTGATCTAATGATGCTCGAGTATGGGATAAAATCTTTGAAGGCTTCAGGAAACCTGAGTGTCGGCAATTTAGCCAGTATGAGAACTTGGTTCTTATACTAATCTCTTGATATTGACCTAAGTGCCTGGGTGTGAAATATATAAAAATGTTGATCAGTGTGCGCCAACTCTTGGTAAAAGCAGTGGAGCTAGCCAAAAATTATACAAGTCAATGAAATTCAAAGAAAAAGCTCTCATTCCACAAAGTCAAATATCATAGAGCTTCCATCAAAGGCGAGCGCTCCCAAACTTTTCAAAGTGTCCACTTGGACCACCGCTATTAGGACCAGGAGTCGGGCTTGCACCAAAAAAGGGCTCTACATCGTAAATGCTACAAGTCTGGGTGTCGAAGGTACGATAGGTACTCAAAAGAGACACACCCCGGTGTACTCCCAGGAAAACAAGTGCAGACGGCTCCAACTTCTCTTGACGGACGCACTGATCAACACCAAAAAAATGCGTTCCGTAAAAGGCACTAGAGAGAATCCTTGTTCCAATGAGAGGGAGAGAAGAAATGACACAAACCCATACCCTCCTTTACTGACCTTCCATCGACATTTTCTAAGTCTGACAACTAAAGAGACAGAGGACTGAATGCAAGATTTGATTTATTCCCTAGTGTTGAGGATTGGGTCCTTAGGAGAATTTCTTGGACCAAGACTTTGGGTGACGATTTGACTCTACTCTCGAAATTGCAGACAACACTAAACTTCATATCCTTTAGTTTATATGTACATCAGAGAGAGTCTAGAGAAACAGAGGAATTGGGCACCTCTTGGTTAAGGTTGGGTTAAACTCAAGAATTTTAGACCTCTAAAGATTGAGTCGACTTGAACAGCTTGGATCCTGTACTCACATGCATAAGGGGGTTAATCCAACTTAGTCATTCTCTTTGATGCTCGAGGACGAGCATAGTTTAAGTATAGGGGGGTGATGAAACCCGATTTCATCATCATAATTTCCCATTATTAACCCCCTTGCTTAAAAATGTGACAATAAAACCCAGCTAATGTCTTGTAATTAGCAGAGTCCTTAATAAATTAAAACCCACAAAAAATGACAGAATTAAAATCTGTGGTATTTTTAGACTTAAAAATACCCTCAAAAATATTTCGGGTCTTTGTTTGATCTCATTTTCAGTATTGGTCAACATGAAACTTGTAGATCTCATCAAGATCTACAACTTTCATGTTTTGAATTTTCTCAAATTCGGCCAAATTAACCCTCAAAAATCAAAATCATGTTTGCAATAATCTGATTGGGCCACGTGGCCCGTTCTGGTTGAGCCACGTGGCCCCTTCTCCCTTGTCTCATCCGCCGCCATCCTCAGCCGTTGGATCTCTCATTGGATCCAATGGCCCAGCTTTGTCCACATCGTCGTCTTCTTCTTAGCCATCAGATCTTCCCTGTCCCTAATCCGCACCGCTCGTTCGCGCCTCAAGCTGAGCGCGCCACGTGGCGCATTGAAATCCGCTTGATCACACCCTTGATCCGTTCATCCAAGCCTCTAAATCTTCTCTTATTCACAGCCGTTTGATCAGTCCCCATCACTCATCTGCACCGCACGACCGTGCCTAACCTCCAGAACGACACGTGTCATCCTCCGCAGCCCTCCGTTCACTTCACCTCGGATCGCATCCTACCCGCTCCTTAGCGCCAAAATTCTAACCGTTGGATCTCCAGATCCAACGGTCGATCTTCATTGTCAACCTCCAGACCCCCCTCTCTTCACACGTACTCCATCACGTGCATCTCCCTCGCCCTTCCCATTATCTCGACCACCTCCGCCCACCTCGCACCTCGCCAACCGCTTCTCGGTCTTCCCTAGTCATCCACCACCCTCGCGCATTCCTCTACGACCCACGACACCCTTCCAGTCGTCCCACGATCCCCAGACAAACCACGTCTCCACCAACCAGTTCCACCACCGTCGTCTTCAAATACGCCGCCCCTTCCTTCAAATCTTCTTGTCCACCTTTACGTGGGAGGAGGCCCAGCCCTCCTCCGCCTCTCTGTGACAGAGAGGGGCGAGAGAATTGAGCGATGATGACTTCTCTCCCTGGTGTCGACCCTCCGCCAATCATGGTGGAGCTGCGGCGTCTCACGACCGCTTGAGCTGCCTCCAGTTGCTGCGGAGGTCCAGCGAAGACTAGGGCTCCACCTTGGAGCTCGCGCACAAGCACTTCCTCCGCCCGATCACCGGTAAGTTCTCTTCTTTTTCCCTTGCAATTTCTTTTCAATTTCCCTTATTTAATTCGGCCACCTCAGTCAACCCCCTCCTCCATTAATCCTCTCAATAGCTCCACTTCGCAACCTCCGTTCACGCGCCGCTTCTCGATCATCGCCTTCTTCCTCCAGACCCTAGATCATCTCCGACCCACCTCCTCCGCCACCCACGGCGGAGGAGCTTCGAGCTCCCGTCTTATGCACCCATCAGAGCTCCCATCTCGCCTCACTTCATCCACGCACACACGCCTTCTCGCTTTGGTTATGTGTACTAACGATGCAGATCCTCTATACGTCAATGGTCGGGAACTTCGTCGGAGATCTTTTGCGCAACCCTGCCTCCACCTTTCAGATGTGATTAGACACTTCCAGGATGCTTGGAAGGTTCCTCTGAGGTCCAGCTAAATCGCCCAACATCCACTGAGCTCTGGGGATCTTCTTTGAGCAAGCTAGACGGCGGCGGAGCTCGGGAGCCTTCGCCGGAGGCCCAATCCCGCCGCCAGTCTTCGGTAGAGGAAGAAATACAGCAACCGTTGGATGCTTCCTCCAAGAGTTCATCTAACGGTTATGAAGCAGCCACGTCACATGGGAGCGCCCTCACCAGTAGCCCTTGGATCATCACGATCCAATGGCCATCATTCGACCACGTGGCATTCTGAGAGCCTGCACCGAACCTCCTCACCGACCCTTCGTCGAGCCATAGACCGAGCCTGATCCGACACCCGAGCCTAGCCGAAGCATCATTGAGCCTCTGCCGAGTCCGAGCCAACTACCGAGCCTGGGTGGCGCGTGCCTGGCACGTGATTCCTGGGTTATTTGCAGAGACGCCCACGAAGTTCTTCAATATTGCAAACTGGTCCTGGAGCACGTGCAGCACCTGTGCGCCTGGGACATTTTGCACTTAAACCCTTGCGGGTTTAAATAATTGCAAAAATGTCCCCGCCCGTTTGGTTTATTTATAGGGAAGGATTCGCTCTTTATTTTTATTACATTTTAATCCCTCTCAAGGACCTGTTTGTAGTTATCTTTTTTATGTTTTATTTCAGTTATGCCCTTGCTTTCTTTTATGCATATCTTGAGCTACGTATGTCCAATTAAGTTGATTTCAGTTTCATTTTAAAGCTGATTTGATGTTCTTTCTAATGGCATGCTTAATTGTTGTTTTGGACACAATGAATTTTGATGTATTATTTTATAGCCATGTGTCTCTTATTCCTTAACTTATGCCTTGTTCAAATCAAGTCGATCATCTCAATAAAATCTGAAATTGATTCCTTGTGTAGTTGGCTCATTACTGTGATTAAGGGCATATTTTCATTGTATATCATTGCATTTATTTGCATCATAAAATAAAATTAAAAAATGCATGTTTAGTTCTTAATGCAATGTTTCCTTGTGTCTTCTCGCATACTTTGACCTATATGTGCCTGTAACTCAACGCTTAGTTAAATAGATGAAAAATCTGACTAATATGAGAAAGGCTCGTGTCCCTGATTTCGACCTTGGTATCTTACCAAGTAAAAAAAATTATGACCATCGCATTTTGATCTATCATATACTTATTTAAATGAGATGGTTTTTGATGAGCTCATTTTGGCCCGACTGCTACGACATTATTAAGTGTTAAAAAAACTCTCTTAAAGGGTCGATTTTGGCGACTCATCAAGTACCATTCACAAGTCATTGTCCCTTATGTACATCATGCTAAGATATATAGGAACTGACCTTTGACCTTGACTCATCACAGGATCATGGCGGACCAAGACGTGTCTAGACAATTAGCGGCTACGATGGCAATGCTCCAAGACATGGGGCAAAGGCAACAGGCATTGGAGGAGAGGCTCAATGCACAGGCTGAGAGACCCGAGGCATCTAAGCCCGCGGATGCTAGGATTGAAGGTTCTGTCCATCTTTCTGAGGAAGAATCTAGTTACCATCCTTCAACTGAGTCTGCTCCTACCCCACTTGAAGGAGCAATGGAGAAGGCCCTTCTTAGACACCAAACATTACTAGATAATTACCGAAAGGGAAAAATTCCTCGATTCAAAGGTGTAGAGACACCTACCGAGGCTGAGTTATGGGTCAATGACGTTACTAGGATGTTGAGAATAATCCATGCACCAGTTGACACCTGGGTGCACTTTGCTGATTACTCCCTAGCAGATTATGCACGACGATGGTGGAGAGCAATTTCCAAGAAGTTAGCAGATCCTGTTCCATGGGATATCTTTGAAGAGAGGTTCCGAGCTCACTTCTGTCCCTCTCATTGGGAAGAATTAAAGAGGAGAGAATTGGCTTCTCTGAATCAGGGTTCTAAGACCGTACGAGATTATCATATCCACTTTACTGAGCTACTACGGTACTCACCAGCTCTAGAAGCTTCACCATAGGAGTGTCTTACCAAATTTGTTAGCGGTCTTCAAGGAGATCTACGAGAAAAGCTTGCTGGTTTGAGAGCCACAACCGTAGATGAAGCAATGGACTTCGCCTCTCGTATTGAGATGGAGAGGGATGAAAACCTCTAAAGAAGAAGTTTCCATTTAATGGTGGACCATCCAAAAACAAGGCACATTATAATCGTAGAGATCGTCGCTATCATCCAGCCAGTTCCAATATAAGCTCACCACAGACCTTGGGTCAGGAATTATCAGGAAGAAGGGGTTTCTCTAGACCTCCACTATATCCTCATGACTCAGCAGCAGGAGCTAGCACCTCTGTGCCGGGATCTTAAGCTCAAACAAGAGCACGTGTGTGCTTTTACTGTCATCAAGAAGGCCACATCAAGAAAGATTGTCCGAAGTTGAGAGGTTTAGGGTTTAAATCAACCCCAATTAACAGTATAACATCTACCTCGAGAAATGGAGAAAAACACGGAGGAAGACATGGTAGAGATCGTGGCTCACAAGGAGCGCCTCCTACACAACCACCACCACAAAGTGTTGCGGGTTCTAGCTTGCCTATTCCTAATGGCCAGCTCAATGCAATTACTGAAGAACAAGCCTACAATTCAGGCACAGTCGTACGAGGTACCGTTACTATTCATGGTTTTTCATTACATACCTTATTTGATTCTGGCGCTTCACATTCATTTATTGTTCAACGGTTAGTACCCACTTTGGGTAAGATACCAGTAGAAGTACAACAGTCCTATCTGATCAAGGGACCAAGAGGACACGTATTTATAATCCGAGAAATCCTGGATAATTGCATAGTAGTGATAGAGGGACATTAGTTACTTGTTTCACTACTACTGATAGAAATGGAAGACTTTGATCTTATCCTAGGGATGGATTGGCTAGAAAGGCATCATGCATGTCTTGACTGTTTTCAGAAGACAGTAACGTTTCATCTTCCAAACTTGATAGAGTTCCAGTTCATTGGAAATACATCCAATGATAATATCAAATATATCTCTACATTGAAGGCACAACAGTTTTTAGAGTAAGGGTGCCAAGGTTATTTAGCTTATGTATCCACAACATTAGGGTCAGGAAGAATGATAGAAGATGTGCCTATAGTGTGCGAGTTTCTTGATGTATTTCCAGAGGAACTACCTGAATTACCACCTTAGTGAGAGATTGATTTGAAATCTCTCTTATGCTTGATACTCAACCTATCTCTATCCCTCCGTATAGGATGGCACCAGCTGAGTTACGAGAGTTAAAGGTACAGTTGCAAGAACTGTTAGATAAAGGATTCATTCGTCCTAGTACTTCACCATGGGGTGCACCTGTCTTATTTGTTAGGAAAAAGGATGGGTCGATGCGGTTGTGCATTGACTATAGACAACTAAACAAGAGGACAATAAAGAACAAGTATCCTCTACCAAGAATAGATGATCTCTTTGATCAGTTACAGGGTTCAACTATGTATTCCAAGATTGATTTAAGATCTGGATACCATCAGTTGAAAATTAAAGATACAGATATTCCCAAGACAGCTTTTTGAACTAGATACGGGCATTATGAATTCTTAGTTATGCCTTTTGGACTAACAAATGCCCCATCAGCCTTCATGGATCTCATGAATAGAGTATTCAAGGAGTTCTTAGATCACTTTGTAGTAGTCTTTATTGATGATGTGCTTATTTACTCCAAGGATAAGTATCTGCATGAACACCATCTCAGGCGGGCACTTGAAACTCTAAGGAAGAACAAACTGTATGCTAAATATAACAAATGTGACTTCTGGCTAACTGAAGTATCTTTCTTAGGCCATGTTATTTCTGGGAAGGTATATCAGTTGATCCTACAAAGGTTAGTGCGGTGATGAGTTGGGAACGCCCGAAGACTGTCACAGAAATACGATCTTTTCTGGGTTTAGCTGGATATTATAGAAGATTCGTGAAGGACTTTTCACGAATAGCATTGCCAATGACTAGACTAACTCAGAAGGATGTTCCATTCTTATGGTCTGATACACGTGAAGCAAGTTTTCAGACACTGAAAGAATGCCTAACATCTGCACCAATCCTTACTCTACCCTCCGGGAGTGAAGAGTTTACAGTATACACTGATGCATCTAAAGAAGGACTTGGGGCGGTTCTTATGCAACATGGTAAGGTAGTTTCGTATGCATCACGACAGCTCAGGACACATGAGAAGAACTAGACAACACATGACCTTGAATTAGTTGCCGTAGTTTTCGCTTTAAAGATATGGAGACACTACCTGTTTGGTATTACTTTTGAAATCTTCACCGATCATAAAAGCTTGAAATATCTGTTTGATCAAAAGGAGCTCAATATGAGACAGAGATGGTGGCTAGAGTTGTTGAAAGATTATGATTGCACTATCTCCTACCACCCGGGTAAGGTGAACGTCGTAGCAGATGCACTTAGCAGAAGAACTTATTCACCTGGGTTAGTGAGTGCTATCCACTTCTGGGGTTTACTATCAACGTTAAGTGAATGGAAACCAATTGATAATAGTTTTGATACTATAATTATTCCTTATCGATACAAACCAGAGATCTGGGATAAAATAAAGAAAGGACAGGAGGATGATCCAGTCCTTAAAGACTTGAAACAACAACTTGAGAAGTATGAGATAGAGGGATTCCGGATACAAGATGGATTACTATATAATCATCACAGAGCTTGTGTACCAGACAAACCTGAACTGAGGAAAGACATTTTACGTGAAGCTCATTGTTCTAGATTATCTATTCATCCAGGAATTACGAAGATGTATAAGGATCTTCATTCATACTTTTGGTGGCCGGGAATGAAGAAAGATGTTGCTGAGTTTGTGAATTCATGTTTCACTTGCCAGCAGGTAAAGGACGAACACCAAAAGCCACCAGGGTTATTGCAACCCCTCCCTATACCTGAATGAAAATGGGAAAGCATTTCCATGGATTTCATTACTGGCTTACCTCAGACGACTGGTAGTAAAGATAGTATCTGGGTTATAATAGATCATCTGACAAAGGTAGCACACTTCATTCCGATAAGCTTATCTTTCACTCCAGACCAACTTGCTGAGTTATATATTACACATGTGATTCGCCTCCATGGTATCCCGAAGGAAGTAGTTTCTGATCGAGATTCACGATTCACCTCACACTATTGGGAGAACTTCATGAAAGCCTTAGGTACACAACTATGCTTGAGTACATCATATCATCCACAAACAGATGGTCAGTCAGAACGTACGATTGATACACTAGAGGATATGCTACGAGCATGTGCCTTAGAATGGAAGGGATCGTGTATTAAAAATTTGCCTCTTGTAGAATTCACCTACAATAATAGTTACCATACAAGTATTGGCATGGCACCATCTGAAGCACTATATGGACGAAGGTGTACTACTCCTTTGTGTTGGGAAGAGGTCGGAATAAAGAACCTTTATGATTCAAAATAGACTTCAAGAGACACAGGAAGCTGTAGAACTTGCTAGAAAAAGACTATTAACTGCCTAGAGTCGCCAGAAAAGTTATAGTGATATTAGGCGAAGAGACCTTGAATTTGAGGTAGGTAACTTTGTATTTCTCAATGTATCACCTATGAAGGGTATCCAGAGGTTTGTCTTGCGTGGGAAGTTAGCACCGAGGTTCGTGGGTCCCTTCGAAATTATTCAGCGCATTGGAAAAGTGGCATATAGACTTGCACTTCCTCCACATCTTTCGACAATACATGATGTATTTCATGTATCAAATCTGATAAAGTACATTAGGGATCCGGAGCATAAGATAAGTTATGATGATTTACATGTTGAGCCAGACTTGACATACCAAGAGATACCTGTGCAATACTTGAAAGGGATATCAAGAAGTTGAGAAACAAAGAGATGCCTCTAGTTAAAGTATTGTGGCGGAACCAAGAGTTTGAAGAAGCCACATGGGAACCTGAGGCAGAAATGAAAGAGAAATATCCGTACTTGTTTGAATGATAACACTATGTATTATGTATATGTTCATTATAAATGAAAGTACATTCATTTTCTTTAAGGTTATGCATGCATTTCTAGTCTCGAGGACGAGACTTCCTTTAAGGTTGTTATAATTGTAAAGCCTTGAACTTGGCATATCTCGGGTCCTATATAATAAGATCCGGCTCATCAAGAGAAAACCAACAAAATTTATTTCAGGTGAATCGGACTTCGTTTCGAATTGTTATGATTTTCGAAAGAAAAGGAAGGAAGGCTAAGATGTCATTAACCCATAATGACTGTCATTAAGACTAATTAAACATTATTAAAGAAACTAATGACAGATTGAAAACCGCTAATGATCATTAGTAAACACTAATCAATAGTTAGCAAAAGATAAGCGTAAGCTGCGAAAGTTAAATCGTGATTAGTGAAAGTTAATCACGATTAGTGGTAATTAAGCATCATTAGTAAATCTAGAATCCTATGGAATGTTCTAACTTAAGCCCCAAGTTTGGGATAGGTTTTGGCCAAAACCATGGGCCAAAACCATGGGTTCTAAACCATGGTTAAGGCCTAAACCATGATTTTCTAACCATGGTTAGTGGTTTTCCGGGGCCTATAAATAGACCCCCACCCATTCATTCTCTATGACTTCCACTAACACCACCACCCCAAGGGCTAGGGTCGAGAGGTCGGGAGGAGGAGTGGGAGGCGAGGGAGGAGCGCTAGCGAAGCGCTTCCGGGAGAACGAGGAGGAGAAAGGTACGATCCTCTCTTAGTTTGCTTCGTAAGCTATGCTTTCAATTCATCCTCTTGTTCTTCCAAGTTTTGTTCTTGATTCATCATTCTTTCCGATTCTTTTTCCTATTGTGGTTCGAGGAGAAATCTGTGTAACACCCTACTTAGGTGCGGGCGGCTATGCACGTCAGTGACCCTGTGATTCGTTACACGTTCACTCATCTAAGACGCGTGGTGTCTACCGATTATCGTTTATGTTTTTGTTCTTTCTATTATGCTTTTATAATTATTTTGATGGAGAAATATATGTAATACCCTACTTAGGTACGGGCGGCTATGCACGTCAGTGACCCTGTGATTCGTCACACGTTCACTTACCTAAGATGCGTGGTGTCTACGGATTCTTCATCTCTTGTTTTTTGAGTATATTCGTTCAGTTTTGTTGTTGTTTTCCTCACGATTGATTTTATAGAGGAACTCTTTTCACTTTTTTTTTGAAATATGTCTCGATATAAGGGGAAACTAAACCGAAATTTTCCGAGAAATATGTCCCTATATAAGGGGAAACTCTGCCGAAATTTTCCAAGAAATATGTCCTGATATAAGGGGAAACTCTGCCGAAATTGTAAGAGAAAATGTGTTCTTGGTGTTGTTCGTGTTCTTCACGTTCTTCACGTTCTTTGTTCGTTCTTTGTGTTCTTGACACGTTCTTAGCATTTTTGAAACGAAAATGAAATTCGATCTTTTCAGGAGCCTTAAAATAGACTTTCTAAAAACGAAACACGATAAAGCCTTGTATACATGAGAGAGAGAGAGAGAGCTCGATTAGGTAACGAAATCCTTCCTTTTGCTGTTGGATTTTCATACGAAATTATTGAAATTCTTGATTTTGTGTTCTTCGCTACGAAGAACCCTAATTTTGGTTATTTTTGAAAAAGTCTAAAGAATTGCTTTGTGATTCCCACTAAAATAGGGTTTAAGCATCAAATTGATGTGGTGGCTTTGAAAGTTAGGGTTTGGGAGTTAAAATAGGCATAAATACCAGTATATATGGTTATGAACTTCACTAAATAAAGTTCAGATGATACACTGTCCCACTATAACATTTACATGTACATCAGCTTGAAAGGAAAATATACAAAAGATTACTAACTACCTTAAAAAGTAAAGATAATGTGGCTGGCTAGATGTCTAGTATGTAAGCTGGATGAATTTTTAAAGTCCTTGCGATGGCTCACCGATACCTGTTGGGTTTTCCATAAATCATAAAAATTAGCGAATGCTAAGTAACGAAGAAGAGAAAAACAAACAAACTGTGTAATTTTTCAAAACATGATATCACAAAAATTTTATTGCTTCTCATTAATTTAAGTCCTATTCCTTTCTATTCCACATCAGGGATTAGTCCAGGGGAACCCCACCATTCTTGGACTCGGAAGCTGTGGACCCTTCGGGATTGGAGATTGTGTTGATCTTGGTAAGCTTATGCCACCGCACGTCGCCTCAACCAATCCTCCAATACTACCTTGACAATTTCCTTTTTCTTTTATTAAACAGGGTCTCAACCCTCAGCCTGTAAAATCAAATGAGCACACCGTCCTCGAGGACTCGGTTGCTTAAAACCTCATGCTAACATTTAATCATAGAACCTAGCGGCTTTAGATACTTGTTATCATGACCCAGCCGCTATTGAACCACTCGTGCCTCCACATGGCATGACCACATCTTCCGTTGTTCAACCCGACGATATTGGCTCCCGGTACCACGTGTTGCAAAACATACATTTTGTGCGCACTTAACATAACAGGGCAACTGTGTACCACCTAGGTAGGGAAACGCCAATACGGGTTCCTTCCGACAGACCTACAGGTTGCATGCCCGACCTATATTTCTACTCCCAGTCATCTTTAACGTGACACACGATCCTTTTCAGGATCCAACTCAAGCCACATCAATTCCCATGATGTAATTCTTTCGTTGAATCTTCGATTTGCATAATTAGCAATATTTAGTATAGACTGACATATATATTATTCATAACCATATATACTCGTATTTATGCCTATTTTAACTCCCAAACCCTAACTTTCAAAGCCACCGCATTAATTTGATGCTTAAACCCTATTTTAGTGGGAATCACAAAGCAACTTTTCAGACTTTTTCAGAAATGACCAAAATTAGGGTTCTTAATAGCAAAGAAAATAAAATCAAGAATTTCAATAATCTCGTATGAAAACCCAACAACAAAAGAAAGGATTTCGTTACCTAATCGAGCTCTCTCTTATATCGGGACATATCTGGGAAAATTTCGGCAGAGTTTCTTCCTCTATAAAATCAATCGTGAGTAAAACAACAACAATACTGAAAGAATATACTCAAACAACAAGAGATGAAGAATCGGTAGATACCACGCATCTTAGGTGAATGAACGTGTGACGAATCACAGGGTCACTGACGTGCATAGCCGCCCGCACCTAAGTAGGGTATTACGCAGATTTCTCCATCAAAATAATTATAAAAGTATAATAGAAAGAACAGGTTCATAAACAATGGAGAATCGGTAGACACCACGCGTCTTAGATGAGTGAACGTGTGACGAATCACAGGGTCACTAACGTGCATAGCCGCCTGCACCTAAGTAGGGTGTTACATCCTCGAACCACAACAGGAAAACAAATCGGAAAGAAAGATGAATCAAGAACAAAACTTGGAAGAACAAGAGGATGAATTGAAAGCCTAGCTTACGAAGCAAACTAAGAGAGGATCGTACCTTTCTCCTCCTCGTTCTACCGGCAGCGCTTCGCTAGCGCTCCTCCCTCGCCTCCCACTCCTCCTCCCGACCTCTCGACCCTAGCCCTTGGGTGGTGGTGGTAGTGGAAGTCGTAGAGAATGAATGGGTGGGAGGTCTATTTATAGGCCCCCGGAAAATCACTAACCATGGTTAGAAAATCATGGTTTAGGCCTTAACCATGGTTTAGCAGCCCATGATTTTGGCCAAACCTATCTCAAACATGGGGCTACACAAGGGAATATACAACAGAGATGGATATACACAGGATCAAGAAGGTTAAAAGCTAACCTTCTTGCGAGACCGCTGAGGGATAGATCTAGTATGGTGCAGGTCGACATCGGGGTCCACAGTGGACGGAAGCCGATCAGGGTCTACAGGGTGACGGCCCTCAGTGGAGTCAAATCGGAAAGGGACGAACTGGTCAATGGAAGTAGTATGGCTAGGTTCGCCCTTGGTGGTCCTATGGTGTTGATGAATCCACATTTCATCATCTTTATTCTATCATTTTGGCACCTAAAACCCTAGCAAATGCCTGTAAATAGCCTTAAATCAAGCATCTTAGCATCCATGCATATGCATTCAGATTGTGTATAAATCACTGTAATTAAGGCCAAAATTATAGAATAAATAAAGAAAAGAAAAAGAATAAAATATTGTAAATATTTTATGACCCAAAACCCCCGAGACCTAGGCATCTTGATGAATAGGTCGACAAGGAATAAAGTAGGGGGAGATAAGGTCAGAAACACAGATAAAATACCTATACATTTTATTCATTATTTATTCATTTTGGGACCTATTTTTGGTTCCACTTTTTATACATCAAATAAAGAAACTTTGTACATGAAAGTTGTAGATAATAAAATAAAGAAAAATACAAAAATTGATTTCACAGAAAAATAATGTACAGATAAAAAGTTATGGTCTGAATAAAAATCCAGAATGCCAACTTCCCAGACCCGTATCTCACAATTAAAAACTCCAAATGCAGCGTACTCACCTTTGATTGTATATAGAATAAAATAATCTATCCAATGGTGGTGGTTTCGCATTTGGCGGAGCTACGGTCTGAAAGTTGAGTTTTGGACCCACATTGTACCTTGTACAGATTAAAATATTCAACTTATTCTTTATTCATTATTTATTCATTTTATATTTTTATAATGTTGTAAATAATACTTATAATAATTATGTACATTTAAATCAGAATAAAAACATAAATAAAATACAAATAAAAATACTTGTATATATTCAATACATAGATACATACTTATACACATACCTGTATAAACTATACTTATATTTTATTGATGTGTTTTGTATAAGGTGTGAAGGCGTAGACGGGTGAGTGGAAGAAGTACGGTCAGTTCTGGCCTTGGAGGTCTCGCTGATATCAAAGTGGAATGGGACAAACTCAATCGGCAGAGGTGTAATCGGAGTCGTCCTGTGAGGTCTCGTCCAGGTCAAAACCAAAGGGAATGAAATCGTCTGTGGAAGTATCCGAAGTCTGTTCGTCCTCAAGAGTTTCACCTGAATCATTGTCTTCATCAATATATCTGAATCCATCAAAATAATGGCCAACATCATAACCGACCTCAATCATCTTTACTTTAGAGTGACCAGGAACAAACTTATCAGTAGAAGTAGTCAAACCAAGTCCGTCCTGTCTAATCTTGGTATCTGCCCTCCGCTCAATGGGATCAACTACGTAAATTCCTTGGAATTCATCATCACATCGCCACACACCAGAAGGAGGAACAACGAGGTCTATGCTTTCCGAGTTCCTCCCCTTTCGGGGGATTCCTCGGGTCTCATCAGGGGTCGCTAAGCAAACATCTCTAATATCATTAGATCGGTCACAGGCCTCAGAGTCAGCTAGAATCGGTGAAGGTGCATCAGGTGTAGGTCTCTGGTCAACTGTGGGTGCGGTGATCGACGCTTCGCTCTCGTCAACAAGACGGAAGCGAAACTCTCCTGATCCATAGTCAATAACGACCCTCGCAGAGGCGAGGAATCGTCGTCCCAGGATGATTGGAGATGGCTCCCCTGTGGAGGTCTCCATGGGCAATACGACAAAATCAACATGGTAGCTCGTGCCCAGAATCGAAATGACGACGTTTTCAAGGATACCCTTCGGCCTCTTGATAGATCCATTAGCAAACTGTGCGATCATCCTGATTTTCTTTAGAGGCCCTAAGTGAAGAGACTGTACCAGCGAGAAGGGTAATATGCTAATAGATGCACCACCGTCTAGGAGAGTGTGATCACAAGTATGGTCAGAGATGGTGCAAGTGATGAATGGTGTAGCTGTGTTCTTCTTTCTAGGAATGGGACGGTATGTGATGGCGTGAGCAGTGGCCATGGTCAGAATGTGACGCTCAGATCTGCTCCTCCGTTTTCTCTTCTTGGGAAGAGGAGCAGATAAATGGGTCATGGCCTGTTGAAGTGGGACACGAACGATCTCATGAATAGTGGCCATCACTTCGGGTTCAGTCAATATTTTTTGAATTTTTGGACCTCCTCCATACAAGGGAGGAAGTCGGAATCAACATATACACGAGGCATGCCAAGAGCAGTGTGTACAGCGGCATCCTCGGGGTCAAAGATGGGAGAAGATGTGAATGGATGTGTGTGTGAATGATCTGGAATATGTACCCTCTCCTCACGGTCTGAATCAACCAAAGGTCTCTGATGAATCCATGATTCATCATGTCAATATCTTGATCTTAGCAAAATCCCCAAGTAAAATCCCAGAAAAATGTACATAAATTCATTAAATTAACAAAATGTCTCTTGTAAATAAAACACACTAATTATTGTATATTAGATTGTACAAAATAAATTACACATAAAAAGCTGCAAAAATAAAGGAGTTTTATACATGTAAATAGCTCAAAACTTCATGTATTTTTAATAATTTCATTTCAACTCCTTTTTGTCTAATTCTTTCTCCAACCATGCATATAAAAATACAAAAATACAAAACAAATTTTAGCTCAAATAAATGCTCCTAGATCCCAAAGAGAAAAAGCCGTAAAGTCCAACTTCCAAGCTAAATTCCTGCTCCGTATGAACTCCAAATTCACCAAACTCACTTTTAAAGTTCAAGTAAGAAAATTATCTATCCAAAGGAAGTGGTTTCATTAAAATCGGAGCTCATTTGTAAAAGTTGGGTTTTGGGACCTAGATGTACATTGTATATTTTGTATATATTCATTCTTTCCTCATTTTTTTATTTTATCATTGTTGTGTTGTATTTTAATTATATTATTTTATATTATTTTTCCGTTGTAAATATCTCTTATTAAAAAGATAAAAAAATACAAATTAGAAAAGTAAACAAAAAATTGTACATGTTGAATGTATTCCCTTGTAAATTCTCCACTATTTATTTTCTTCTCTTTTATTCTATTGTAATTAAAGTAGCCTAATTCATTTCATTTATTTATTTATTTTACATTCTCTACAATAACCACCATTCAACTCATCCTACCACCAACCTCCATTCAACCCCACCATTTTTTAAACTTCCCATTCAACTCCATTAATAAAATAACCTCCCACCATTTTAATAACCTCTCATTTCATCATCTATATATACATCCCATCCTCCTCAATTTGCCTTTGATCCATCTTTATGTGAGGAGAGCCTAGTTCCCAGAGTTGAATCGGTGACAGCGATGCAACCGCGGTCGAGTGACGACGACCCTCTCTCCAGTGAGATCCGTTAGCTTTTGGGCCAACATCGCAGCCGCATACGCGCGTTGCTCGAGCTCATCGTTCGCCGGCAATTCGAGAAAAGACCGTGCTCTCATGAGCATACCATAGGCGACCGTCTCCACCATAGGTATTTTTCTTCTCATTCTATCATCGTTGTTGTTTTTGCATTTTTTTATATATCACATCAAATTCACCATCCAAAATCCTTCATTTATTTAGTTCATCATCATCACCACCACCTACCCATTTTTTTTATCATATTCCCTGTTTAAGAAAATTAAAAAATGAAAAACAAAAAAAATAAAAAAAGCCTTTATTACAGCAGTAAAAAAAATCAAAAAAAATCAAAAAAATAAAAAAACATGGAGCAGCAGTACCGCCGCCTCCCCTTCCCCAAGGGCAGCGGAGCCGCTGCCCCTCTTCCATCGCCGCCACCGTGGGCGGCCTCTCCTCCAACGCTCTCCGCCGCCAACTACCGCCATCTCCAGCCGCCAGTCCGCCACCTCCCCACGTGCGCAACCCGCGCCATCGCCGGCCCTCTCCTCCGCAGGTGGTCGTGCTACCATCGCGCGCTTCCCTCGCCACCAGCCCTCCCCCGCGCCTTCGTCGCGCCAGGCAGCACCACGCGGCCGCGCGCGAGCTGTCCCTCCTCCGCCTCAGCTCGCCGCCGACTCCTCCCCTGTTGGGTTCTCCGAGGAAGGAAGAAGGTCTTTTCTTTCTCTCATTTTTTTATTGTAAATATTACATATCTTTCCTTTTTAGTTTATGTAATTACAACACAGTCCCTGTGCTTTTGTTGTGTGGTTTAAGTCATTTATAGTTTGCAAGGATACCCCTGTGTTTGTACTCAAATTTGGACCTTGTTTTGGCATCCTTTTATTTAAAGAAAAAGAGCATTGTGTTGAGCAGCTTATTATCTACCATCTGTAAATTTATTTGTATTTTGTGAGATATTGTTAATTAATTAAAAATGTTCAACTGAAATATTGCATATTTTACCTTATCTGGACTCTTAAATTTATATCCCACACACAATTGCTCTAAAAATTCCACAAAAATTAGAAATGAAGCCTTGAGATGTGATTGAGTTACTTTCCAAATTTCATCTACAGTGGAATTATCTTGTGCCTGAAATAAATTGTATAGTGAATTTAGTATTTGATTTTTAATTAAATCCACATATATCCTTTTCGCGAAAATTCAAGTCTCCTGTATGCCATATAAAAATACCTACTTGAGATAATTTGCACTTTGATTAATTTGATAATATGGATTTATTAGAAATTATTTACTCACTATCGCTCTGATTTCACCAAAAAAATCCATAAAAAATTAATATTTTGTCAAAAAATCCAAAAATATTACTGTAGCTTCCTTGCATCATGTTTTCATTCCAAATTTTTTCATTATTTTTGCTTACTGCTTGTGTGATAAATTGTGAAAAAACCCATAAAAAGTGTGTATTTTTCATTGCTGCATTTTAATTCCTAAAATTCTAAAAAATATGTCTTGCATTCATCACTGAATTAACATTTTAGAAAAAATATAACTTGGCTGAATTGGACTTATTTTCTATTCAAATTAATTTGGTTAAGTTGTATTCTTTCTTAGTATATTAATTCAGCCGCATTTGCATTTATTTTTACATTAAAAAAATCTAAAAAAATACCGCTTGAAAATCTAAACTTAAATTTTCAAATTATCCCCAAAGTTGTTCTTTTGCCTCCCTGTGTTCGACCCTGGACTTACCCGGGATATAAATTAAGCTGAGACACTCTTCACGGAGATCTTCTCTCGGTTCTGACTGAATCGCGAAGTACACGTACCACAACGAACACGGATTATTGATCGTATTTAGCGACTCGACAGTCTCCCGAACTCTTTTTGGGTTTTTAAATTTTTTTCATTTTTTTGTATTTTTGGCGATTGCAAGCTCCCATGATCACCCACAAGGAAGTCCGTATCCTTGACGAAAAGAGCATTAATATAGGTTTGATATTCTCTCAAATGGCAAGATGCTCTCTCATCAAAATAATGTGATCTAGCATTAGGTTCATGACAACACTCGTGGAGGTCGCGGAAGGTGACTCTAACAGGTCAGACTCGGGTGGACGTGAAGGTGGAGGTGGATAATATACAGGTGGAGGTAGAGGTGGGTAGAAGTCTGAGGTCTGATACTGCAGCTGAGGCGGATATGTACAAAAATCAGGAGCAAAGTCCTCCTGGAAAAAAGGAGGTGGACCGGCTGGAGTGAACGAGGGATCCACAAAGTCCGGATAAAATGTGCTCCGGGGGTCCATCTCGAAAGCAAAAGAAAATGATCGGGAGACACAATGGTCAAGCCAAAAGAGTGAAGAAGAAAGGCGCAAATGCGAAGGGACGATCTAGAATGCACACAAAACAATCACAAGCAAAAATGAAAACAAGACAAACCCTCAATTCACCTACTCAACTCGGTGAAGACCGCAAAGAGCGGTCTTTTTATCTCGTATGTTTTAGATTAGGTGAGAAGTCCAAAATTGCACAAACACTTAGGAGGCTGAAATGGGATTTGGGCACTATCCTTAGTATGTGCGCGAGCAAGTAAAACGAAGAGAATGAGGGGATTACTCGCCCCAATACAAGTTTTTTCTTTTTGGTGGTTTTTAGGGTCAAGTAATATTAGCAGTCCCAATTTTATTGTTATCACTTTTTTTTTGGATTTTTAATGAGAAATGCACGAACCTAACGAGGAGTCAATTTTACTTAGCACCTAGGTGATCAAAATCAGAGGGAGAGTCGGAAAAGCAATGCAAACGGCAAATCAATGATGTATGCTATAGAGAAATGCTCACATTGCCTCCAGCACTGTACATGCAATGATGCTCAGCAGAATTGAAACCTATCTATATGCAAATGCAAGTCGAGGAAATCGCCCTAAGTTCAGAAATTGCTATTAGCGTGAAGAACCACAAGTCGGTCACCGATCCTCAATCCAAGAGTCCGGTCTAGGCTCACCCCTCCTCTTCTCGACACATCGAGTTCAGGAGTAGCGCTTGACAGGGTGGGCTCGCGGCATGTAGGCTCGAAGATGATGAGGCCACTGTTTAAAGATTTGAACTAAGTCCAAAGCGCACTATAGGTACATGCAAGATATTAAGTGTTTGGCCTTAGTCTATCGCAAGCAATCCTAAAACTAGGGGCTCAATCACACAAAAGAAATAAAATCAAAATTGAGAAAACAAAAATAAAAAATGCGATGAAAAGCTGACAAAACCGCGATGAGCCCCCAAGTGTACAAACACTTGGAAATTGGGCGCGAAAGTCCAAAGTCCTATGTACCTGTATTATTACAAATAGAGGGTCTCTCTCTCACAAAAATTACAAAAATAAATGCAAGGAAATAAATGTTACAACTAAAATAGAGCTCGGTCTTCAAAATTCTCTTCTCGTCTCCTTGGTGCTAGGCTGGCTAGAGGCGGCTTCACGTGGGTGCGTCGGCGCCTCGGGTGAAGCGCCTCCCTCGATCCGCGGTTCCTCGCACAAAGTCAACAAAGAGAGGGGTTAGACAACTCAAAAGATATATCAAATAAAAAGCAAATAAAGCCGCAAAAGTAGACAAGCAATCACAAGCACGAGCAAAAAGCCAAACTACGCGTTGTTGCTCCCCGGCAACGGCGTCATTTGATAATCAAGGAGATTCGAGGGACGTACGGTTTCGCAAGACGAAACCGCAATCGGTGTGTTGACCGCTCAAAAGTCCCTAATTAATCAACAATTAACCCACAATCAAATCAAACAATGACAAGCAATAGTGGAGTTAAAATTTATTTTAACTCTACAAATAGGTGTATAGTGTAAGTATGTGTAGAGTGTCGAACTCAGGGAGCAAACAAGATAGATCAGGAAAAATGCTCAAAGAATGTGATGTGATTAAGTGCTCACAAGTATACAATTTTTTGTGGGTTTTTAATTTTTAATTTTTTATTTTGATTTTTAAATTTTATTTTTTGTAGTTTGGTTTTTTTAATTTTCTGATTTTATATTTTCTTTTTATATTTTATATTTTTGTATTTTCTTTTTCTATAATAGAATATATATACAATATAAGGAAAGAGAGGATAAGGTATTCATAAAAATGAGGAAAAATGTTCAAAAATAAGGACATAAAATGTTTTTGGTATTTTTATATTTTTATAATGTTTTTGTGATTTTTGGAGATTTTTCTAAATGTTTTTGGTATTTTTAAAAGTGGAAATGCAAGAAAACAATACATTAAACTACTGGCCGAAAATTAAAATGGGAATGAAAAATAGCAACCAGTAAAAATTTTTCCCAAATTAATTTTAAAATAAAGACAATAAAATAGCGAAACTACAGAAACTAAGTTTATATTTTTAGGATTTTTCTATGATTTTTCAGATTTTTATAAAATTTTTAGGTGTTATCTAATTTTTTAGGTTTTTTTTGAAATTTTTAGTGATTTTTGGATTGACACTAGAAGACACTAAAATAGACCTTAGTTAATCTTTTTGGAAATTTTCAAGGTGTTTTGCTAATTTGTATGGGTTTTCTAAAATAGACAGTACTAAAAATGCATGTTTTTTATTTTTAACAAATATGAAAATGCTATAAAAATGTAATGCAAAAATGTGGCGTGAATCAACAAGCAAACATGAGCCTATTATAATTTTTTGGTGATTTTTGGCAATTTAGAAATGCATACAATAAATAGAGAAAGCACACAAAAATACAAGGCCTAGCAGGGGTATAAGTGCAAATAAATAAACATCCAGGGGCAAAGTTGCAATTTTCTCACAAAATATACTACTGAATATAAAACTTAATGGACCAATTACAAATATCGAGACCCGCAAGGGTATGCCTGCAAATAACCCACCCACGCGCATGACTAGCACATGCTTGGGAGGGGTATAAATGTAATTTCCAAAAATCCGGGGCCTTGATGTAAAAATCTCAAAAGTATGACACGTGATGTCGAAGTTTCTGGACTGAGATGAAATACGCAAACCCTAAGGGGGTCCTCTACAAAATGCCCTTCACCTCACGTGTACTGGTCACGTGAGGTGACGTGGCCAGGACCAAAGTGCAAATAGTGAAAGTTCGAGGGCCTAGATATAAATATTACAAAATATTTTAAATGGCAAATGAAAGTTTAAGTACTACTGATTAATTATAAAAATGCTTGTGGTAAAAGTTGCAAAATACCTAGACTAGCGCGGAGGCGGACGGCTCAGATGCATTCACTTAGACACGTGTCAGCCCCTCCTTGCGCAATGACGGTTCGGTCTCCGACGGTTGAGATTAGACTTGGTGATGACGATCTGAAGGCTGGTGCACGATGGAATCGGACGGTGGCTGTAGCGTCTGGAAGTCCTTCAAGATCTGACGGCTCCGAAGGCGCCTTGATGAACTGGGATGAACTCGTGGGGAGGCGAGTTTCCCAAGCGTCGATCGGCCTCCTCCGCCGCCCGATGAAGCTCCAAAATGGCTCCCGAGACTCCTGCAACGGTAATTGATGTGCGGGGTGCTCCAAAAATCCTCGGCGGTGGCTGAGGGGGGCGTGCGAGGTCGTTGGAGCGGAAGGGCTCCAGGTACCCTCTGCCTCCTCCAAGATGAGCTCCAGACGCGAGTTGATGCTCGAGTACCTGCAAAAACACGTGAGAGGGTGCATGGCAAGTTGCCTGGACCCCGCGAAGTGGATGTGGTGGCGTGAAGCGATGTGGCGGAGCTCAGCCGGAGGAGCGCTCCAGCGAGGTGAACGGACTGGGTGATTTAATCGATGGAATGTGGAGATTTTTGAGGTGAAATGATCCTAAGGCTAAAGCAAAGAAAAAGCAAAAGAAAAATAAGGGAAAGGGGGCTGCCTCGACGGTGGAGACCGGAGGGAAGGGAGTACCTCGACGCCGGCGAAGGCGGAGGTTGTTGAGCCGCCTCAGTACGTACTCGACCCGACTGAAGGTTGTCGGAGGAAGCTGTCACCTTCCTGGAACCTTTGGGTACAATTAAGGGACCTACACTATGGAAGGAGGGGTTCAGGAAGAACGGACGAAGAACAAGCGCCCGACGCGTTTCAACCACCGTGCACGACGTTCTCCGCCGCCTCCCTTCGCTGTTGGGAAGCTCGGGAGAAAGCTGGAGTCTTTCTCTATCGGCTGGAGGTCAAATGATGGCTAGAGGACGTCCAGTGTGCACCAGCGAGGTCGGAGGAGACGCAGCCCTCCAGGTCTCGTCGGCGACTGCCTAGAAGTGCTCCAGATCGCGCGAATGTAGCAGGTCCTGTTCAAAAAGGTTAAGGGAGGCGAGGGCAAAATTCCTCGCCCCTCCTGGCTGCGGGAGAAGGCGGAAGGCGATGAGGGAGGAGCTCACCGGAGCGAGCTCCGGCAAGGTGGTGACGAAAGCGGATACGTGGATCTCCAGCGAAATGGAGGGTGGAAGATGGATATTTAAGCTAATGGAAATAAAACTACGCAAAAAAAGCAATAAAAACAACCTCAAGGGCAGTGTGCCCGAGATGGAACCTCATGGCCAGTTGGTCGGAGATGGGGTGGAAGCCGACCCTACAAGCCTCGCCGCACCTCAACGGGGTGCTGGGGTCAATCCCCTGTCATCGGAGACCCGTTAGCAACAACCCGGAGGTCTGAAGCTTGTCCAAGGTGGTTCAAAGAGGAGAAGAAAGATGGGGGCTCGGTTTTGAAATGTGGTGAACAGGACTCCAAGATCGAGGAGGAAACGGGCGCCACAGTGCTCGAAAGTCAAAATAAACGCATGGGCGTGAATCCTTGATCGAAGGGCTTGAAAAGTCATGAAGGGTCTAACATTAAATGGTGCAAGGCATGCCCGCGAAAAATCCAAGAAGTTGGGTCAAAAGCGCATCTCTGACAGGCTACAGGGAGGAGGTCAGACAGTTGACCGGAGGTCAACTGTCAGACCAACCTGGTTGGTCCACGTGGACCAACCAAGAAAAATCCCTTGTAAAATCAATTAAAAATAGATAACTATTTTATTAGTTTTCGATTATAAAATAAAAAATGTTCATTATTTTATAATATATTTTATTATGATTTTTAATTATTTTTATGACGTATAATTTTATAAGTTACTTTTTATACCTTTATAGGTATATTACATATATATTTTATTATTTTATTTTTATTTTGTGAATTTAATTTTATTTATTTTGTTTATTAATTTGTAAATTTATAGAATACTTTTATACACTAAAAAGTATTTTTATTTTATTTTTTTGATGTGTTTTGTATATTTAATAAAATACAGTATAAATTATGCAGGTATAAGTATAGGTAGTATACCTATGTATTATATATAGGTATTTTTATTTTATATTTTCTTTGAGTTTTTATTCTGATTTTAATATACATATTTATTATAAATAATATTTACAAAATTATAAAAATATAAAATTATAAAAATAATAAATAAAGAATAAAATGAATATTTTAATCTGTACAAGTACACTACAAGGGTCCAGAACTCAACTTTCAAACCGTAACTCCGAAAAATACCAAACCACTACGATTAAATAGCTTATTTTAAACTATATACAATTAAAGTAAGTTTAGCACATTTCAAGTTTTATTTGCAAGATACAACTCTGGGAAGTTGGAGTTCTGAAATCTTGTTCAGATCATAACTTTTTATCTGTACATTATTTTTCAGTGAAATCAATTTTGTATTTTTCTATATAAAATTATCTACAACTTTTATGTACAAAGTTTCTTTATTTGAGGTATAAATAGTTGAACCAAAAATAGGTCCCAAAATGAATAAAGAATGGCTGAAATACAAAGTGTTTTTGTTGTATTTTGGCCCTTATCTCCCCCCTACTTTCTTCCTTGTCGATCTAGTCATCGAGATGCCTAGGTCTCGGGGTTTCGGATCATAAAATATTTACAATATTTTATTCTTTTTCTTTTCTTTTATTTATTCTATAATTTTGGTAATTACGGTAATTTATACACTATTTACATGCACATGCATGAATGCTAATATGCTCTAATTAGGGTATTTACACGTATTATCTAGGGTTTTTGATACTAAAATGATAGAATAAAGATGATGAAATGTGGATTCATCAATAACCTACCACTCTCTCATCGTACTTCTCGTCTTGGGAATAATAGGAGCTCCATCACTTGTCACGACCCTTCCCTCGAGATTATACACCTTGTTCAGTATTTTCGTCCCACGCATCACCATGTGTGTTCCTTAATATCGAATCTCGCTCTTACTTGCCACGTCGTATCCCTCACAGTCATCAAACCAAGCTCTGATCTGTCACATCGTTTCCTCTCAACAACACTGAACTCGACTTTGATACCACTTGTTGGGATGCGACCCATCGGTACCAACTCTGCTCTGATACCAGTTGATGGGACACGATCTGGTATTGTCTTTTCTCTGATACTTGTTGTTACGACACGATCCGCCAATATTGTTACCTCTCAGATACCGGTTTTTGGTATACGACCCACTAGTACGGATAAGGATGTATAATCGACCACTACCACGGAAGCACGTGAAAGAAAGAATAACCGGATATAATGGTGGTCAATCACCTCTCGCAACCATCGGAGAAGAAAGATCACTACATATTAGAACGAGTAAAACTTTCTCCATTCCTTTCTATCTCATCTCTTTCTTCTCTCTCCCCTTTCTTCGGGGGGTTACATTGATCTTGTTGTGGTATTGAGGCAATGCCTCCACACCCCTCTATATATACTAACTAAGAAGACTGGAGAGATTAAAAGCCACCTTGTTGGCATCATTAAGCCTCTCCAGAAGAGTCTTAAGATGTTTATTACTATGGAAGGACTGGTCCTTGATGGCAGGCTTCTCGATCGGGTCTTTAGAGTATCTATCTTGAAAGTGAAGAGCATCCCTCATAGTTGTCAACTTGCCTTCTATCAAGTTTTAAAGACATCTCTCTATAAAGTGATCATTGAGCCAGGATCCACATCTATGTGAGTGATATTATTGCTTCTTCCACGTTGTACTTTATCGGTGCTACGCCCTCAAATTAGAAGTGATTGTATGTTTAGCAACAAAAAGTCAATACAACAATGTCTTATCATTAGCTTATTCTCTACCTTGGAATAAGCTGATAGTATTGCTAAGCTAGTGAATCGGGTGTTGAATGCTCATGTGCTTGAGGCTATGGATCATAATGGTTTCTTCTCTAAGGAGGGAGATAAAAAATTAAATCCTAACAATCGGTAATGCCTTCGCAAGGTTGCAGATGGCCATTTTGCAGCAACAGTAAAAGTGTTGTCTTCATCCAGTGTGGCACCTTTCAATGGAGATACAATTAGAGATTTGGAGGTAAAACACCCTTAAAATTCACCTCTGTACCTGCCGAATTATCGCCTTTCTGAAACTCCTCTTGTTACAGAAGTTGACACCATTCTTGGGTGTACCAAGTCTTTCCCTAAATGGACGTATTGTGGTAAAGACGGTTTGAGGGCCCAATACCTCCTTAATGTTATGTGTAGAGAGGGGTTTATTGTGGACATGGCCCTTCTATATTCCATCACCCTTGTGGTTAATTTATGTTTGGGAGGGAGATGTCTCATGTGCTTGTCAGAATTTATAGCGTCTGCACTGCTTACACCGTTGCTTAAGCCAAACAACAACATTTGTCTTATGCAGTCGGTACTATTTGGAAGTGGTTAGTGTCTAAAGTTGCTATAGCAGGAATAAGTAAATAGATGGCCAAATATTTGAAAGACTTCCAGTTAGGAGTGGGCATTTCATGGTGGAGGTGAGACTATTTTACACAGTATCAATAACATGTTGAATGCTCGTCATAGTGATGGTTTTCTTTCCATGCTAACAGTGGATTCTTCTAATACCTTCAATATGGTTGATAGGTCTACCTTATTACGTCAAGTGAGAGCTAGATGTCCATCTATCTCTTTGTGAGTGGAGTTCTTATATGGACAAACTGTAATGTTATATCTTGAAGACAAACATATCTGATCATCCACTGGAGTGCAACAAGGTGATCATCTAACGATGCTCCTTTTTCCCTCGTACTACACCCACTTATCCATTATATCATGGATAATTCCAAGCTACTTCTTCATGCATGGTATCTTGATGATGGTACGATTATTTGAGACAGAGATGAGGTGGCCAAGATTCTGGGTACCATCCAGCAGTGTGGGCTAGACTTGATGTAGTTCTAAATATTCATAAAACTGAACTCTTTTGGCCTACATGTGATGGTAGGAAGCTTTGCAAAGGGTTGTTCCCAGTAGGTACTGGAAGACTTTATTAGACGTGAAGTTGCTTGGAGGTATAGTTAGTAGGGATAAAAACTTTATTGAAGGTTTGGCTTTGTAGAGGGCTGCTAAAGCTGTGAAGTCGATGCATCTTTTTCCTTAGTTGGGCAATCAATCTTCTTCCTTAGTCGGGAAATCTCCAGAGTGAGCTTCTTTTACTATGTTTGTGTATGGGTTTATCAAAACTTTTATTTGGATTGAGGACTTGTCAATCGATGTACATGGAGGAGTCATCGACATTATTCAACAGAGGCTTACGAGAGTCTATTGAAGATATTATTTTTTGTGGAGGCCCCTTTTTTGAAGACCTCCAATGGAATGTGGCTTCATTGCCCATTTGACTTGACGGTTTGGGGTTACTTTCAGTAGTTGAGGCTTTTTCGTTTGCCTTTGTGGCTTGTAGAGCGCAGTATTGGGAGCTTTACAATCATATCTTGCGAGATAGTGAGATTTACAATATAGAATTTGTCTTTGAATGTTCTTCATCGACTTCATGGCATGATTCCCTCGTTTGACCTAAGTTGTTTCTCTAAAAAGGATATTGCCCCTCCAAAGATCCAAAATGTATTGGTGAGTGTTTTTTTAGCAAAATAATTGATGACATGGAGGTGAAATTTGACATGATTGTTAGAGAAAAGGCAAAATTTTGGTATCTTAAAGCTGATCAAGCTCAAGATTTTCTTCTTATTATTCATATTGACGGACTTGATATGTACATGTCACTTGTGGAGTATCGCAGTATCTCAGATATCTCATGATTCCTTATTTCCACCTGATGAGATATGCACAGTTTATCGTAAAGCATGCTTAGGCACTTTTTGGGATCATACAATTCATTGCATGAGCTTCCAGGTTTTAAACACAAACACTATATTGTTAGAGATATTTTATTTGATCTACTCAGATGTGCATGTGTTGCTGCTAAGAAAGAGGTGCCTATGGACTTTTTAACTAACCTGCAGGAGGGAAGATATACACTTAGACTCGTTGATAATTTGATTTTTGGATTTAGTCGGAGGGAAACATTCTTGTATAGATTTGACAGGAGCTTCTCTGCTTGTGGGGTTGAAGAGTGTGTCATTCATAGCAGGACGTGTTGCCCTTAAAGTTGCTTCAGAAAAAGTGGTGAAATACGGGAAAGCGTGCATTGAGAATCAACATTAGCAGAAGCTGTTGAGCTTTTGAAGAGGGTCCATAAAGCCATGAGCAATAATGTTATTGTTACTACGTTTATGGATATAGTATTTAGAAGGATTAGTTTTGCAATTCAAAAAAGACTAGCTGCACAGTTTGTTGACCGCTTATCTCATATTTCGATGTTATGATGTTTGTAATTCGTTCAAAAATGTGTTCTTTACTAGTGATTTAATGGAACTGATTCCACTGATAACTGAAAATATTTTTCTTCTTTTATAAATTTGATTTTCTGAATGTTAGTAGGCATATAGTCAAATATAGTTATTGTTGAACATGTGATTCGTGTGGTTGGTCCATCTGCATCCCATGTTAGGGCAAGATGCAACTGTACGATGCTAATACTTGCATCGACAATATCCTTTTCATCATCGCCGCTTTATCGACGGTCTGCGAATTCTCGAGATTCATTATTAACGCTACTAAAGTTTAAAACGATAACTCGCAACTTATGGTATTTCTCAACAAAATTAAATCTCAGATTTCAAAATTTGTGTGTGTGTGTCTATATCTATATCTATATATATATATATATAGGGTAAAATGTGTATGCCCCCTAGGGGCAGCTAACTTAGCTCCCCCGCCCTTTTTCACAAATTTTTTTATTATTTTTGAAATCTAAAACCGTGTAAATTCATTATTAAATCTCTATATTATGTCATTCAAATTTCATGCGAAACAGAGACTCGTACGACCTTCATCCAAACGGAGTCGATTTAAAAAATCCTGTTACCGTTAAAAAAATGATTGTCTGGATGGAGGCCGTAGGAGTCTCTGTTTCACACGAAATTTTTATGACATAATATAGGGATATAGTGATGAATATTCACGGAAAAAAATTTCAAAAAAAATGAATTTTTTTGAATAAAATAGGGCGGGGGGAGCTAAGTTAGCTCCCCCTAGGGGGCAGCCCCATTTACCTCATATATATATATATATGTATGTATGTATGTATGTATATATATATATATATATAGGAAAAATGGGGCTGCCCCCTAGGGGCAGCCAACATGGCTGCCCCCACCACATTTTTGGGCAATTTTTTTTATTTTTTGGAAAAATAAAACCATGTATATTCATCTCTATATTCCTCCTATATGTCATTTGAATTTCGTCACAAACAGAGACTCCTACGGCCTCCATCCGTATGCCATTTTTTTAACGGTCGCATAATTTTTTACATCAACCCTGTCTGGATGGAGGCCATATGAGTCTCTGTTTCTGATGAAATTCGAATGGCATATAGGAGGGATATAGGGATGAATATACATGCCGATATTTTTCAAAAAAAATAAAATTTTTTTGGCAAAAAATGGGACGGGACAGCCATGTTGGATGCCCCCAGGGGGCAGCCCCATCAACCCATATATATATATATGTATGTATATATATATGTATATATGTATATATATGTATATATGTATATGTATATATGTATATATATGTATATATGTATATATATATATATATGTATATATATATATATGTGTGTGTGTGTATATATATATATATATATATATATATATATATATATATATATGGGTAAATGTGTATGCCCCTAGGGGGAGCTAACTTAGTTCCCCCGCCCTTTTTTCACAATTTTTTTTATTTTTTTTGAAATCTAAAACCGTGTAAATTCATTATTAAATCTCTATATTATGTCATTCAAATTTAATGCGAAACAGAGACTCATACGACCTCCATCCAAACGGGGTCGATTTAAAAAATCTTGTTACCGTTAAAAAAATAACTGTCTGGATGGAGGTCGTAGGAGTCTCTGTTTCACACGAAATTTTTATGACATAATATAGGGATATAGTGATGAATATTCACGGAAAAATTTTCAAAAAAATAAATTTTTTTTAAGAAAACAGGGCGAGGGGAGCTAAGTTAGCTCCCCCTAGGGGGCAGCCCCATTTTCCTCTCTCTCTCTCTCTCTCTCTATATATATATATATATATATAGAGGATGGGGAGCTTGCACCAAGGTGCATGTAATTTTTCATGCACCGGGGCTTATATCTTCCACATTTTTTTACTTTTTTAAAAAATACCACCATGTCTATTCATCTATATGTCCCTCCAATATGCCATTCGAATTTGGTCAGAAACAGAGACTCCTATGACCTCCATCTGGAACAGGTAATTTTAACGGTCTTAGAATTGCTGTAATCGACCTGTTCTAGATGGAGGTCATGGGAGTCCCTGTTTCTGACGAAATTCGAATGGCATATTGGAGGGATATATAGATGAATATACATGGTGGTATTTTTCAAAAAAATAAAAAAATGTGGAAGATATAAGCCCCGGTGCATGAAAAATTACATGCACCTTGGTGCAAGCTCCCCATCCTCATATATATATATATAGGGGCGATCCTATGAGATGGGATTTTGTGAGATGGTGAGATGAGACATTCTGGACCACAAGCTTCTATATTCTCTCTCCTGCCTTTCTCTCTCCTGGTTGGAACTTGTGGTCCAGAATGCCCCATCTCACCAAAATCCCATCTCATAGGATCGCCCCTCTCTCTCTCTATATATATATATAGATATATATATATATATATATATGTATGTATATGAGAAAAGGGATCCTACTCCATGGAGTAAGTAACTTACCTACTCCATTTTCCTTTTTTTCAAATTTTTTTTATTTTTTTTAAAAGGCTTCTATGAATTTTCATAACTATATCCCTCTAATATGTCATTTAAATTTCGTCCGAAACAGAGACTCCTACAACCTTCATCCAGACAGTTATTTTTTAACGGTCTCAGATTTGCTGTATTTTTCACGTTCTGGATGGAGGCCGTAGAAGTCTCTGTTTTTGACGAAATTTGAATAACATATTAGAGGGATATAATTATGAAAATCCGTGGAAGAATTTTTCAAAAAAAAATTGAAAAAAAAGAGAGTAGAGTAGGTAAGTTACCTACTCCATGGAGTAGGATCGCCTTCCTCTCTCTCTCTCTCTATATATATATATATAGGAGTGATCCTATGAGAGCAAAAAGTTGTGAGAGCATGAGAGGGGTGAATCTAGACCACATGATTCACCCAGGAGAGAGAAGACCATGAGAGAGAAAAAGAATCATGTGGTCCAGGATCCTTCCTCTCATGCTCTCACAACTTTTTGCTCTCATAGGATCACTCCTATATATATATGTGTGTGTGTGTGTGTGTGTGTGTGTGTGTGTGTGTGTGTGTGTGGGTAAAATGGGGCTGCCCTCTGGGAGTAGCCAACTTGGCTACTCCCACCCCTATTTTTCTCTCATTTTTTATTTTTTTTGGAAAATAAAAATTTGTATATTCATCACTATATCCCTCTAACATTTTATTAAAATTTCGTCAGAAACAGAGACTCCTAGGCCCTCCATCCAGACGTCATTTTTTTTAACGGTCGCAAGATTTTTTAAATCGACCATGTTTGGATGGAGGTCGTAGGAATCTCTGTTTCTGACGAAATTTTAATAAAATGTTAGAGGGATATAATGATGAATTTACAAATTTTTATTTTTCAAAAAAATAAAAAAATGAGAGAAAAATAAGGGTCAGAGTAGCCAAGTTGGCTACTCCTAGGGGGCAGCCCCATTTAACCCTACACACACGCACACACGCACACACGCACACACGCACACACACACACACCCACACACACACATGGAAAAAATGGGGCTGCCCCCGCCCCATATTTCGATCAAATTTTTTTTATTTTTTTGAAAAATATCACCATGTATATTCATACATATATTCCTCCTACATGCTATTCGAATTTCGTCATAAACAGAGACTCCTACGGCCTCCATCGAGATGATGTCGATTTAAAAAATTCTGTTACCGTTAAAAAATGACGGTTTGGATGGAGGCCATAGGGGTCTCTGTTTCTGACGAAATTCGAATGGAATATAGGAGGGATATAGGGATGAATATACATGGTGACATTTTTCGAAAAAAAATAAAAAATGCCGAAATAAGGGTAGAGGCAGCCCCATTGCTCTCTCTCTCTCTCTCTATATATATATATATAATGTAAAATGGGGTTGTCCTCTGGGAGTAGCCAACTTGGCTACTCCCATCCCTATTTTCCCCTCATTTTTTATTTCTTTGGAAAATAAAAATTTATATATTCATCACTATATCCCTCTAACATTGAATTAAAATTTCGTCAGAAATAGAGACTCTTAGGCCTTCCATCCAGACGTCATTTTTTAACGGTCGTAGGATTTTTTAAATCGACCATGTTTGGATGAAGGTCGTATGAGTCTATGTTTCTGAGGAAATTTTAATAAAATGTTAGATGGATATTATGATGAATTTACAAATTTTTATTTCCCAAAGAAATAGGGGTGGGAGTAGCCAAGTTGGCTACTCCCACGGGGCAACCCTATTTAACCCATATATATATATATATATATATACTACTCCCACCCCTATTTTTCACTCATTTTTTAATTTATTTGGAAAATAAAAATTTGTAAATTCATCATTATATCCCTCTAACATTCTATTAAAATTTCGTCAGAAACATAGACTCCTACAACCTCCATCCAAACATGGTCGATTTAAAAAATAATGCGACCGTTAAAAAAAATGACGTGTGGATGGGGGGCCTATGAGTCTATGTTTCTGACAAAATTTTAATAGAATATTAGAGGGATATAGTGATAAATATACAAATTTTTATTTTTCAAAGAAATAAAAAATGAGGGGAAAATAGGGGTGAGAATAGCCAAGTTGGCTATTCCCAGGGGGTTGCCCCATTTTACCCATATATATATATATATATATATATATATATATATGTATGTATATGAGTGCAATGGGGCTGCCCCCACCCATATTTCGGTATTTTTTATTTTTTTTCGAAAAATGTCACCATGTATATTCATCCCTATATCCCTCCTATATGACATTCGAATTTCGTCAGAAACAGAGACCCCTATGGCCTCCATCCAGACAGTCATTTTTTAACGGTAACAGGATTTTTTAAATCGACACCATCTCGATGGAGGCTGTAGGAGTCTCTGTTTCTGACGAAATTCGAATAGCATGTAGGAGGAATGTAGGTATGAATATACATGGTGGTATTTTTCAAAAAAATAAAAAAAATATGACCGAAATATGAGGCGGGGGCAGCCAAGATGGCTGCGCCTCAAGGAGGCAGCCCTATTTTTTCCTCTCTCTCTCTCTATATATATATGCGGGTTTTTTATTTTATTTTGAAAAATAAAACCATGTATATTCATCCCTATATCTCTCCTATATACCATTCGAATTTCGTCAGAAACAGAGACTCCTACGGCCTCCATCGAGATGGTGTCGATTTAAAAAAATCCAGTTACCGTTAAAAAATGACCGTCTAGATGGAGGCCGTAGGAGTCTCTGTTTCTGACGAAATTCGAATGGCATATAAGAGGGATATAGAGATCAATATACATGGCAATATTTTTTGAAAAAAAGTAAAAAAATGTCGTAAATAGCGCGGTAGCAGCCATGTTGGCTACCCCAAGGGGGCAGCCCCATTAACCTCATATATATATATATGTATATGAGGAGTGATCTTATAATGAGAGCAAAAAGTTGTGAGAAAATGAGAGAAATGATTATGTACCACATGATTATGTTTTCTCTCTTCTGGTCTTCTCTCTCCTGGGTGAATCATGTGGTCTAGAATCATCCCTCTCATTATCTTACAATTGTTTGCTCTCATAGGATCACTCCCCCCCCTCTCTCTCTCTCTCTCTATATATATATATATATATATATATATATATGAGGTAAATGGGGCTGCCCCCATGGAGTAGCCAACTTGGCTACTCCCACCTCTATTTTTCCCTCATTTTTTTATTTTTTTGGAAAATAAAAATTTGTATATTCATCATTATATCCCTCTCACATTCTATTAAAATTTCGTTAGAAACAGAGACTCCTACGGCCTCCATCCAAACATGGTCGATTTAAAAAATCCTGCGACCGTTAAAAAAATGACGTCTGGATGGAGGGCTTAGGAGTCTCTGTTTCTGACGAAATTTTAATAGAATGTGAGAGGGATCTAATGATGAATATACAAATTTTTATTTTCCAAAAAAATAAAAAAATGAGGGAAAAATAGGTGTGGGAGTAGCCAAGTTGGCTACTCCCTGGGGGCAGCCCCATTTTACCCTATATATATATATATATATAGGGGTTGATGGGGCTGCCCCTTGGGGCAGCCAACATGGCTGCCCTACCTAATTTTTGGGCAATTTTTTTTATTTTTTTGGAAAAATATCACCATGTATATTCATCCATATATCCCTCCTATATGCCATTCGAATTTCGTCAGAAACAGAGACTCTTACGGCCTCCATCCAGGCATGGTCGATTTAAAAAATTATGCGACCTTTAAAAAAAGGACGTCTGGATGGAGGCCGTAGAGTCTCTGTTTCTGACAAAATTCGAATGGTATATAGGAGGGATATATGGAAGAATAAGCATGGTGATATATTTCCAAAAAAATAAATTGAAAAATATGGTGGGGGCAGCCATGTTGACTACCCCTAGGGGGCAGCCCCATTTTTCCCATATATATATATATATATATATATATATATATATATGGGTAAAATGTGTATGCCCCCTAGGGGGAGCTAACTTAGCTCCCCCCGTCCTTTTTTCACAAAATTTTTTTATTTTTTTTGAAATCTAAAACCGTGTAAATTCATTATTAAATCCCTATATTATGTCATTCAAATTTCATTCGAAACAGAGACTCGTACGACCTCCATCCAAACGGGGTTGATTTAAAAAATCCTGTTACCGTTAAAAAAATGACTGTCTGGATGGAGGCCGTAGGAGTCTCTGTTTCACACGAAATTTTTATGACATAATATAGGGATATAGTGATGAATATTCACGGAAAAAATTTTCAAAAAAAATAAAAAATTTTGAAGAAAATAAGGCGGGGGGAGCTAAGTTAGCTCCCCCTAGGGGGCAGCCCCATTTTCCTCTATATATATATATATATATGAGGAAAATGGGGCTGCCCCCTAGGGGGAGCTAACTTAGCTCCCCCCGCCCCATTTTCTTCAATTTTTTTATTTTTTTTTAAAATTTTTTTCCGTGAATATTCATCACTATATCCCTATATTATGTCATAAAAATTTCGTGTGAAACAGAGACTCCTACGGCCTCCATCCAGACAGTCATTTTTTTAACAGTAACATGATTTTTTAAATCGACCCCGTTTGGATGGAGGTCGTAGGAGTCTCGGTTTCGTATGAAATTTGAATAACATAATATAGAGATTTAATAATGAATTTACACGGTTTTAGATTTCAAAAAAAATAAAAAAAATTTGGGAAAAAGGGGCGGGGGGAGCTAAGTTAGCTCCCACTAGGGGGCATACACATTTTACCCTATATATATATATAGAGAGAGAGAGAGAGGAGTGATCCTATGAGAGCAAAAAGTTGTGAGAGAATGAGAGGAATGATTCTGGACCGATTCACACAGGAGAGAGAAGACCATGAGAGAGAAAACAGAATCATGTGGTCTAGAATTATCCCTCTCATGCTATCATAATTTTTTGCTCTCATAGGATCACTCCTCTCTCTCTCTCTCTATATATATATATATATATATATATGAGATTAATGGTGCTGCCCCTTGCGGGCAGCCAAGATGGCTGCCCCCGCGCCGTTTCGACTCATTTTTTTTTATTTTTGAAAAATATCGCCATGTATATTCATCCCTATATCCCTCATATATGTCACTCGAATTTCGTCAGAAACAGAGGCTCCCACAACCTTCATCGAGACAGTCATTTTTTAACGGTAACATGATTTTTTAAATAGACACCATCTCGATGGAGGCCGTAGGAGTCTCTGTTTCTGACGAAATTCGAATGACATATAGAAGGGATATAGGGATAAATTTACACGGTGAGATTTTTCAAAAAAAATAAAAAACGCACCGAAACAGCGTGGGGGCAGCTATTCTTGGCTGCCCGCAAGGGGCAGCCCCATTATTCTCATATATATATATATATATATATATACACACACACACACACACATATCATATATATATATAGGGAAAAATGTGTATGCCCCCTAGGGGGAGCTAACTTAGCTCCCCCCGCCCTTTTTTGGCATAAATTTTTTATTTTTTTTTTAAATCTAAAACCGTGTAAATTCATTATTAAATCCCTATATTATGCTATTAAAATTTCGTGCGAAACAGAGACTCCTACGACCTCCATCCAAACGGGGTCGATTTAAAAAATCCTGTTACCGTTAAAAATGACTGTCTGGATGGAGGCCGTAGGAGTCTCTGTTTTCCACGAAATTTTAATAGTATAATATAGGGATATAGTGATGAATATTCATGGAAGAAATTTTCAAAAAATAAATTAAAAAATGGTGAAAATGGGGCGGGGGGAGCCAAGTTAGCTCCCCCTATGGGGCAGCCCCATTTATCCCATATATATATATATATATGGAAAAAATGGGGCTGCCCCCACCCCATTTTTCGGCGTTTTTTTTATTTTTTTTTGAAAAATAAAACCATGTATATTCATCCATATATCCCTCCTATATGCCATTCGAATTTCGTCAGAAACAGAGACTCCTACGGCCTCCATCTCGATGGTATCGATTTAAAAAAATCTTGTTACCGTTAAAAAATTACTGTCCGGTTCGAGGCCGTAGGAGTCTCTGTTTCTGACGAAATTCGAATGGTATATAAGAGGGATATAGGGATGAATGTACATGGTGTTATTTTTCAAAAAAAATAAAAAAATTTGCCCAAATAAGGCGGGGGCAGCCACATATGATCATATATATATATATATATATATATATATATATATATATATATATATATATATATATATATATATATATATCAACCGCCGCAGAGAACATGAATCCATGTTCTTCCGGTTGCAGGTGTCGCAGTGGACAACCAAGAGGAGGAGGCCTTTTGTTCACACTTCACACCCTACGTATAGTTTAATAAATTAGAAATAATCACCTTTAATATACTCTTGATACACAGTTTTTTCTATTAGTAGATCCGATAATTTCGGGGATATAGAACGCTTTAATTGGGATTCGAACCTGAATCTTTAAAGTGTGGCATATTGCTCTACCTTACCACTCCTTGAGTTCGATAACTGTAGAGTTGGTGGGTGCAATGAATACAAACGGATCAATTTATTCTAAAAAAATATAAGATAAATTTGAGTCATCCCTCCCTGTCATTCGGAAGGCACTGTGAAGATCGTAGGGACACAAATTGAACGATTGCATCTTTTCATGTATGTGATTATATATACAGGGATCCTTCCAATAGGATGGTCCTTCCAATTTGTAAAAACAATATCAACTGGTTCGTAAAACAGATAAATATTGTATTATAGCTGTGAAAAAAAGCTACAGGAGAGGATCCGTACCCCTATCTAATCCTTTGTCTTCTCTCCCTATCATCATGTCCCCTCTGCCTATCATTTGCAACGGAAATTAGGGAGAAAATTAACTATTCCATGTGCTTGCATATGATATCTGTTGCATAATTCCCATGTATTATTTCCAAGGTCTAACAATATATAGCTCGATATAAACGGAAATACCTGCTAGATCGACATTTAAGTACATACATATTGATCGAAGATAAGCTTTATGTTTAATGCCGGATATCTACAATTTTCTTTAAAATCAAACCTTGTAAGAAGAACAATAATGTGTATGATCAAAACTTGGAAAGATATATAGGTGATCACTCCAACTTCCATGCATGCAAGAACAAGCAGAACTCTTGCTGTCCCTCCACCATCACATCCTCCTCCACTTTCTCCGCTGCCGTGGCACCGGTGGCGGCCGGCTTAAACACGAACAAGCCGTGCCGTACTCCGGTCGTCTCCGCGAGCCAGTCGTGCACGTCCCAACAGACCTCCACCTTGACCCCGCCGATCCAAACGCTCTGGTTCCCCCGGAACTTCCACTCCAGCCTGCTCACGTCGATCACTGGCGCCCCGTCGACCTTCACCTTCATCTCGGAGGTGCGTCCCCCGACCTCCACGGCGACGTCGTGAGCGATACCCACGTCGCAAAATCTGGCCTTGGTGGCGAATTGGCGCTTCCCGAAGGCGTGGTCCTCTCTCGAGAGAAGCAAAGGGAGAGGGAAAGGAGGAGAAGGAAATGGAGAGGAGCAGCCGATCCTGCGGAGGGCGTCGTCGCGAAGGTCGCCGAGGAGGAGGACGGGGCGGCGGTCGAGGGAGAGGGCGAGGTAGAAGTGGGAGAGGGGGTCGGGGTGGTGGGAGGAGAAGCGGGCGGAGCGGAGGTCCCAGTGGAGGAGGAATGGGGACAGGGGAGTGGAGCTGCGGCGGCGGCGCCAGAAGGGGAAGGGGCGGAGGTTGAGGGTGAAGGAGGAGGAGGGGTGGATGTCGTCCAGGTTGGAGATGGAGAGGGTGTGGGAGAGCGGGGAGCGCGACCATATTATGGAGATGGGTAGCTGGTGGACGACGTAGGTGGTGGTAACAACCAGTTGGTGGGTGGAAGGGGAAGGAGAGGAGGAGGAGAAGCACGAGGGGACGGGGAACGTTGGTTCTTGCATTGCTGCTGCTGCTGCTACTCAAGGAAGGAGGAGGAGGCGGCGGAAGAAGGAGAAGGTGGTGGCAGAGGAGGAGGAAGAGGGAGGAAGAGGTGCTGATCCAATCCAATGGGGACCGTGGTTTGAGGATGGTGGGGAGGGGTGAGGAGTCTAATCAACCTGAGATGATGGGGTGTAGCTTGGTAGAACGAATGTGGGAGAGAGACATCAAAAGAATGTGGGAGAGAGGGAAGGGGAAGAGCCGTAGGGGGGTATTTTACATGCATGTCCAATTTGGTCGAGAGATTCTGCTGCGTCCTAGTTGACTGCCGCCTCCTTTTATTTTTAAAAAGGATATTTACACTATGACTCCTAAAATGGTGTTTAATTGTACGTCCATCTCTGTAATCTTTTAAGTTGTAACACGAACCCCTATAATCTAATTCTATTCAATATTTTATGCTCTTGTTGAAAGGTTGTATTGTAAGAATTAAAATGCTTAACGGGTTGGTGGTGTAATTACAAATAGGGATATTTACATCTATAATCTTGAGTAACTATGTAGTTACATCATGGATCTTCGATAATCCATAATTATATCCAGGACCATGAATAATTGCCCCGTCCTACACTCATATCATTCCGTCAATTTAGTTCATTAACTTAACTAGACTATTAAGTCAATCTAACCTATCATTGATCTAACATCTGAAACAAATGAAATCAAAAAAGAAAAAAACCCCACCCCCTTTCCTCCAATCCCCTACCGTCGACCACCTCCTCCCTTACTCCTCTAGCCCCCTCCGGCCGACCACCTCCCCATCTTCCTCCCACACGCGAACCCCCCCCCCCCCCCCCCCCCCCAAATCTGCGTGGCAGGGTTCATCCTCAACTAGCCCTATTTCGGAGTGGTGGAAACCCCACCCATCCCCCTTCCTCCTCCATCTCCCCTTCATTTGTCGACCACCTCACCCTACACCCCTCCTCCTCCAGCCGCGTCCCCCTTCCTTTGTCGACCACCTCCCCCTTCCTCTCGCGCTTGTGCTGGACCTCCTCCCAAACCATACAAAAACCCCTTATGGCAAGAGAAAGGTCATGCCGATGGCTTAGTTGTCCACTATGGTGGAAGGTAGCAGCAACCATGTAGCGAGGGGACATCACTAGACTACCAGCTCTAGGGCATATCAACGGAGAGATGATAGGGAGCATCCTTGATGGTACCAATCATGCCTCTCGTGAGAAGTAGCTCGCGATGATTGTTGAGGGAGGCTACATGACCTTGTGACGACAAGCTGTGAAGGAGGGAAGGGCGAGACCTTGTGAACGAGTAGAGCATGACAACAAAGAGAGGGTTCCAATGATGGGTCAAGGATGGAGCCCTGGAGCTTGATATCCAACAATGGATCCTCTTTTAATGTGTTCTCCTCCCTCCCTCTTATAGGTGAGGTGACGAAGAGGAGGAGTGCCTGTAACATTTTTAAATGTTATCGGATCAGGCATACTTTGATAACTCGAATCCGACTAATACAAGTTGAGTAAATTGTATTTATCAAGGGAGAAGTGTTATACTAATACAAGTGATTGTCAAATATTGGAGATAGAGGGAATCTTAATTTTCAAATGAGATTAAAAATTTTGAATTTTCGAGCGGAGACATTTTAGGTGGGATTAAATTTTGAAAGAGGACTAGACTTACCTTTGATATTTCCTTTTAAGGAGAAGATTTTAACCTTTTCATATCTTGGATTTTCATCACTCTCTTTTACACCAACACAAGCTCCCATCTCCCATTTCTGGATTGAAGGTCTAAGGCATGGAAAGAGGCTCATGGATTGGTAGATTCATTGGAGTGCTTAAAATCAAGATGAATGTTAAAAATTACTCCTCCTTTTGATCCTCATAAATAGACAAGTTTCAAGTATTGTAATCCTTGTTAGATATAACATCTTTTTTTATCACCAAGCCATTCCATGGCTTTTATTTGATGCAACTTAGATTTCGATAGCATAGATTAATATAATTGATTACTAAATCATTATTGACTTGTTAGATCTTTAATGTATTTTATATATTTAGATCTATCTTAAGTGGATGATTTTTTGATGGGGAAAAATATATTAGGAGTGGATCAATACATATAGAATCCAAAATATTCTAATCAAATTGATTATACATAGATCCAATTCATAATGAAGTGGATCAAGTTATTGTAAAGAAGTGGGAATCAGATTGTAATTTTGATGATTTTGATGTCGGGTTCACAATCTAAGAGTTGATAATATTAGAACTATAGGTTTATGAACTACATTCAAAATTAGAGATTGATTGGATATGATTCAATCAGATTGGGATGATGGGGAAGAAAACTACATCATGTTGGGTATTTTTAATGTTCGGAAATTCATTTCAGAAGATCTGATCATTGGATTTAAAATATGAAATATGGTTACGTATATCACTAAATTATTAAGATATAGCACAAGTTTTGTGTCAATTGGATATCATTTGAGAAGTCAAATTAATTTTCTTGTAAAACTGCACAAACCCAAATAAAGACGGATTTTGGGATACAATGCACTTGATTCCAACCATCCACCCACGTGGGCGGCCCAATCAGGGAATGTCTTGTGGCATCCATGCACACATAACTAGAGAGGAGAGTTTGGGTGGTGGTGGACCTCTTCTTATCTACCCTCTTCTTCTTCTTCTTTTTTATACTTAGATTACTCCCTTTTAGACTTTAAATAAAAGGCATGATTTAATGGAGATTTTGGAGGTGTATCTAGAGGATACAAGATCTGAAAATTTTAGCAAATGTATCCATATGAGTTTTGCAAAGGGAAATGATAGTAGTTAACTACATTGCTATCTTTGTAAAATTACATACAAGTCCCTAAAATTCTATTTTAGAAAATGAGTATTTTGAAGTCTTATAAAATACAGAAAAATCATATAAATCATAAAAATTATATTTTAACTTTTTAAAACTTTGAAGAATCTCATAAATTATGGGAAATTATTAAAAAATCCATATTCTCTAAATGTGTTTATTTATTCTTGTAATGAGTGCTTTCTTATGAAATGGAGCGTGTATTGAGACATTAGCTATGTCTTAAATCATTATTTTTTATACATATATTTTTGAGATATAATTGAATTACATTGTGGTGTTTAAATCGCAAAATTAATTTTATTATTGGATATTAGTTTCCTTTATGAATGTTATGCATTGCTCGAACTTTATGATTATGATGATGAAATAATGATTGATCACAATTAGCATGTTTTTGATAATTTATATTCATGATAAAATTAATAAATATGAAGTGGCTTAGAGTGCTTCACTGTCTTCTTAGAGCTAATTTTACGCTTTTTAGCTTGCTAAGTGTTGAAGATGCTTTATGATCCTCCTTTCTATTAACTTCAGACTAATACATGAACATTGTGTTCTTAGTTAAATATTTTGACTTAAATTCAGTCACTCGAATGTAGTTGGAAGTAGGGACATGAACTTAGATGTATTGGAATATTGATGCACGAAAGACCCATGTCCCTAAGTTATTTTAGATAACTTGGAGTCGTACCACTTAGAACATAGGTTCTTTAAGTTATGGCTACTCTTCCACTGTATTTTACAAATGTTACCAATGAGAAATATTCAGTGGTGTTGCATTTAAATTGGAATATTTCACTTAGGTGCCTGTACTAATATGAAGATAATAACACAAGGGAGCCATGATCCCAAGGGTGATAATCCGTATTTTCACCTCTTTAAAGATATTTTACTATAGTATAGAAGGTGGAAATTACGTCAACAAAAATCACAAGTTTGAATATGTGGAATATTTTACTTGGTATGTATACCAAGATCGAACTCGGAGAACAAATTTCTTTTGTTGCATGGTTTCAAATTAATCTAAATAATTAAAGATTTGCAATATTAATAATGTAGATGCAGATGAGGATGCAATCAAACATATGAAAATAAAAGAGTGGAAAAGAGATATGTGATTATACACATTAATCTATGATCAATAAAATCCTTAAATGAATCATAGATCAATTAAATAAATAAAATTACTTAAGAATTTTCAATCAAACTCCAAGTTGCAGGTTAAGAGATTAATACTCAATTTAAGCTTGGCACAAAATTATTAGAATATCGTCCAAGCTTCCTGCACAAATTAATTCCACAGAGAATGATTATAATCCATAATTAGGAAGGAAATATTTTAATTACACCTCTTCAATTAAGTCCATGCATAGAGATGAATTTGTATCAAGATATATGTCAAAAATCTTCATAATATAGCAGGCATAAATACAATTAGTATCCGAGTAAAAATTTAATTTCAAATAAACTCTGATTAAGTCACCAAGCATACAATATGGTAGAGGATAAAATGAGCTTCAAAACGACTATTATACATAAAAATAGAAGTTAAAATAACCAAGATGAGTCGAAAATAAGTTCTAAGAATCTAAATTCAAGTGAAAATGAATAATTCTATCAAAAGTAGCCCTGGAGGGACTTATACGCAATAACAAAAACCTAGCAGGGCTTGGACGCAATAATCCCTAGCGAGTGTGTTCTTTGTGTGTAAGAGGGACCTGGATTTAATTTGCAAAAGGTGAGAGAGATGTAAAAATCCTTGCTCGTGTGCCTCGTGCATGTGGGGGATAGGAGCGGAGTGATTAGTCTTGGGTAATCGTGTGGTGTAGCGACAAGGTTCTAGAGGCACCTCAGGCATCCCGAGACTGGAGGGGCGAGCTGAGGCCCAGTGATCAACGCAGTCAGATCAGAGAGATCCAGCGACTCTGATGCGTGGCACGGATGAACGGTTTATGAAGCTTCTACAGGGTTGATCAAAGGGTCTTGGGAGCTCGTTCTTCGATTGTTGAATGAATATCCAACAAAAATTGTGCTTCATCGACCTCCATAAGCAATGGCAGAGAGTTTGGGCTCCAACGAACCTATTCGAGCATAACAATGGCCTTGAAGCTAAAGGAGGGATCTAGGTACTTGGGAAGGTTTTGACGAATATGTTAGTGATGTCCCGGAGAAGCTGTGAAGTGAGAAGTGCATGGTGGTTGTCACCTATCGGAGGTGAAGGAGGAAGACCGGAGCCTCCGATCAATGAAGGAGGAGCAGTCCTACATGTTTAGAAGCCGAGGACAAGTCTAAGGGGATTGAAATGGAGGCCTTGATCAAGCATGAGGAAGTTAAGACTTGGAGCTCCAGGTCTATGCAAGACCTGGAGGTGGAGCGAATGGAGGAGGTCGTGGAGAGGAGAAGGGGTTAAACAACGATTTTCAGTGTGTTAAAAAGTGATTTTTAGTGTCGTTGGCATGCAAAAATCAAGATATTCATATAATTTTTTTCAACTATAATCCAATAGATATTAAATTGTGTATAGGGCAATAAGAGGAATGATCCACAGGGACTCAGATATTTTTATATGAATTTTTATTCTATTTACAAAGGTATTTTTGACATAATTGATCCAAATTAAATCTTATTTTTCTTTTTCATTCTGAAACCTTAAAATTTGTTGAAGCCTCTGTCAGTAGGTTCTAGACATCATAAAGATTGCATGGGAATGTTTAGGAAAATTTTCAGATTTTCTGTTATTTTTATGATTTTTGGAAGTATCAAGAGCATTTGTGTAATTTTCTAGAAACCTAGGGACTTGAATGTAAATAAATAGAAACTAAAGGGCTTAATTGCAACTAATTAAAAATACTATACATAAGAGAAATTTGCCAAAAAAACAACTTAATGGGTAAATTGTAGAGAATGGGAAAAACTTTAAGAAAGTTGCGTAAAGGAGTGTAATTAAACAAAACTTGAATAAAGAAGTGTAGATGTTATGGAACATAAATTTCATAATTGGGAAAAATTGCTTAACAGTAAAATAAAAGTTTGTAGTAATTAGATTTAGGTCCAAAACATATATAAAAAAACATAGAAATTTGAAATTACGAAGGGGTCATTAGGACCCCTTCTTCTTCCTTCAGCGGGGTCGGTGCGGTGCACGGAGGATGTGCCGGAGGGCATCGTAGCGCACGGCTGCGATGACGAGGAGGGGCGATGGAGGTTTGTTGGGCGCGGCAACGACGTAGTCGTGTGAAGGAGGAGGGGACAACATCCCTTGATGGGTTCTCCTGAGATGGCTCTCCTCCCTCCCTTTTATATCCAACGTCGGGGGAGGGGATGAGGCATGGCAGTTGGAAGAGGCGAGGCGACGATCGTCGAGCAACGAAGATAAAGTGACGTAGTTGAGGCGACTGATGAATATCGTATTCATCATGCTAAAATTGGTCATTTAGGCTCTCTTCCCCATCATTCACTTGTAATTAATCATTAATAGAGCATTATTAGCATTCATACATGTGTAAATAATATCTGCATTTCATCATGCATAAATTGCATTTAAAAATCCCAAGTGTAAATTAGCCCAAAAAGCCGCTAACTTCTCAAATTTTTAATTAATTCATCCTAACTTCGATTGACCCCAAACTACCTCCATTGTGTAGATATTACTAACCTTATTAAATGAAAAATACAAAAAAATTACTAACTCCAATAAGTGTCAAATAATCCCAAAGTCTAATTATACATCTGTGACTAAAATGAGCATATATCCCACATACAGTGTCTGATTTTGGTCTACTCACTTTTAAAGTACTCCATTTCAAATACCTTCAAAATAAGACCAATTTCGTAAAATTCGGAGCTCATTTGTGAAAGTTGGGTTTGGGCCTCTTTTCGCATTTTGACTTTTTGCTATTTTTGACCTAAGTTTTTATGTTCATAATTAACCTTTTAATTTTATTTCTTTTTTTTCTTTGATGAATGTTTTAATAAGAAACACAAAATGCAAATCCAGATTAAAATTGAAATCAAAGAAATTGACCAAGTCCAAGTGTCCGCTGTCGGTCTGTAGAAAAGTTGTGTGTTTCTTACTTCTATTTTATTTTCCTATTTTCTTATCTATTAAAAATCCAAAAAAATAGATTAGTGTGTAAATATTTTTCTTATATTTTATCATATTTTTTCTATAATTTTTATCCTCTCTAAAATTACCAAAAAAATACAAAACTCCAAAAATCGGTTTTTTATACACATGGAAAGACACCAAAAATACCACTTCTCACAGGTGACCTCTTTTTCTCCCGGATCCTTCATGAAAGTTGTAGATATCATCAAGACGAATAACTTTCGTGAAGGAAATTTTTTGATCCGAGGTCTCCTTATCCTTCTTCTCCATCCTTAAATTTGAAATTTTTTTGGGGTGCCACGTGGCACCCAACTTCTCTCTGCAGCCGCCCCCTCCCGGGTCACGTGCCTAGCACGTGACCCTATCATCCCCTACCTCCAGCCGTTACCAACCCACCCCCCCGCACACACCCCTGCCGTTCCTCCTCCATAACCCCCGTCGTTCCTCCTCCTCCCTCGTAACCGCCGCCTCCTCCTCGCCTCTGGCCATTACGAGGCCCTCCAATAAAGCGCCCTCCTCGCCAACCGCTATCACCATCCGCCATATCCGTACTACAAAGAACAACCCGCACGGCAGGGTAGTGACAGTACCCTTCCCTCCGGTGAAGTACCTCCTCGGCGAGATCCAAGGTCTTCTTTGACCTTGTAGCAGCTGCATCCTAGTAGCCGCCAAGCTTCGGAGCTCCGCCTCCCATTCCGAGGCCGGAACCCTAGCTCTGCGCCATCCTCCACCTTCGCACTACCATGAGGACGTGACACCACCTCCACCATAGAATCCCAGCCTCCGCTTCCAACTCCCAGGTATACCCCTTCTCCGTCCTCCGCCGTCTCCAAGTGCTCGTCCCAGCGCTTCTCCTCCGCTCACACCATCCAAGCTGGCCTTGCACAGGCCGGAGAACCATCTCCGCTCTCGAGCACTATCGAGCACCTCCGATACCGTTCCCCCCTTTTTTCTGCTTCTAACCATTGCAGGTCGCTTAGCCACTGCTCAGCCGCTTCGACCCCATCGCCTCCGCCTCGCTGCTCCACTGCGAGGTCCCTCCTCGCCTTCGTCGTCGTCCGCTCAGCGCCACCCTCTCCCTCCACCGAGCCTCCGCCTCGTTCAGCCAATCGCCACCGTCTCCGCCTCGACCCGCGCAAAACCTCCGCCTCGCCCTCCTCCATTGGAACGTGACGAGCAGTCACCGTTGGATCGGGCACATTGCCCTTGATCCGACGGCCAGTAGCCTTCCACGTGCCGCCCCCAAATCGTCTTCCAAAGCTCGAGGTTCGAGGCCCCCGAACCACAGGCGTAGAGCCCGAGCCTCCTGGTCCGACCCGAGCCTCTCCTTTGACATCCGTGCTTGAGGCTAGGCATCCGAACCTCAGGCTCGGACACCCGAGCCACAGCTTCTTCGCCCGACCCTCAGGCAAGGGGCTCCCATGCCTTAGCCTCGCCTCCAAGCCTCCTGGCGCACGTGCAAGGCACGCGTGTCCAAGGAGAATTTGCAGTGAAGCCCCCGCCAGTTTCCGAAATTACATATCTGTCCCTGCCTGGGTAAATTGCAATGAAGCCCCGCTGACTTTCAAAAATTATAGATAAGCCCCTTCAGGGACCATTTTGAAAGAAAAACCATAGTTTATGTACACTTTAGTCCCTGAAACTTCATTTTATCATATCTTTCTCATACGGACTTCGATTTTAGCGTATAATATGCCATTTTGAAGCTATTTTCATGCTCTACAATTTAGCATAGCTTGTGATCAGATCTGAAGGTGTTTATTATAAACTATTATTTGAGGATCGTCATTGACTTTTGCAGGCCACTTTTGATAGGTTTATGCTTGAGAAATCAATGATCATTTTTGCATGAATTCGGAAGATGATTTTACTCTGATTAAACTGTTGTAATCATTGCTAATTACTTTAATTAGTAAAATCTTCACAGGTGGTTAATTCACATTTATTCCTATAAAATTGTTGCCGATTATTTGAGGAATTGAATCAAAGATGTTTGGAGTCCAGATACTCTGCTTCACTATTCTGAATATTAGTTGCTTATTAACGTGAAACAATGAGTCAAGATCAATCCATTTCGATTTGTGGTTAATTTTGCGGAATTAATATCATATTATTTGAGGATTTAATATGTTTAAAAATCACAGATCCTGGGCATAGTTCTCTCAATTTATTTGCTTTGCATCACATTCGCATCTTCATCATTGCATTGTATATCTTTTTTTTTGCAACACACAAATTAATCAAGCATTAATTAATTATTTAATTTGATTTAAGACCACGCAACTAAAAATCACCGTTCCCTGTGTTCGACCTTGGTAAACTTACCAAGTAAAAATATTCCACAACATTCAAAGCTTGTGGTTTTTGATCGACCGAAATTCACCTCCTATACTACAATTGTCGATTATTAAAGAGGCGAATTTCACGCTCATCAAATGGAGCCATTGCCGGAGAACGCCGAATTTTTAGGGTTTTAAATCATTTTTTGTAATTAATTTTTGTAAAATTAATTTTGTGTCATTTTTTGCATTTTATTCTACATCTCTCTCTTACTTCAGATACTAACCCCAATTTCTCTTTTTGCAGACTACTGGAGCAGAATTTTGAGATTTTATCAAGTATCTGCAAGGAAAAAAAATTTGAATTTTAATTTTTGTGAGAGAGAGCCTAGATTAGGTTTAATTTTATGCATTATTCTCAGGGTCCCTCTCTTTGACCCGTGTAATAATTAAGACTGAACTTCTCCTGTGGTGTGTCGGGTCTGTTTCAACCCCTTCTGTGTGGTTAGGGCCCGACTTAAGTGGCGTAGGACTTAAGCACATATACGCTTCTTTTTCTATCATTAATTGTGCTCATAATCTTTAGGCCACACTTTTCACTTATTAAATGAACTGTAGATCGTTCAACATTAGCCAAAAATTTCAATTAATTCTTCCCGCTAATAGAACTATATGTTTAGGGCATTTTCCATCTGTGCATACCATTTAGTGTAAATTTAAATTCCTTGTCTTGCATCCTACATGAAGAACGCGAGGATTCACTGCAAGTCTTTCTCTTAAGCATGCATCATTGATTTACATTTGCATTGGCTTTTCCAATTCCCCTTTCTCATGTTTTACAACCTAGGATTTAAAGGAATTGGGACTGCTCATTAGGCGTGAATTTCTGTGCTCATATAAACTACAGTGATAACCCTAATCTAAAATTGGGACTGCTAATCAAGGTGATTGTAAATAAACTGACCTAAAATTAACCTGTGTCTGGTGGAGAGAAACCCACTCATTGTTTGCAAGGACTAGAACGCACACTTTGGATAGAGCCAAAATTGAGGAATTTCACAAAGACTATTGTTTTTAAAAACAATTAGCTACTTTTCAGTGAGGGTCTTGGGTAGCTGTTTTACGGTCCGACTTCTCTTAGTGGAGTGGGTGGTTTAGAGGACACCGTGGAAGGTTCCGTCCTCAAGTAACACGGGTAGCCGTTTAACGGTCCGTACTTACACATATATTGGCTGAGAGTAGGTGCAACTAGTTGTACGAACTCGGGACAGTCTTTGTGGAATATTTCAGTACCTAACAGCTCCGCTTAAATTGCAAGATTGTCTTGTCATTAAATTAAATTTGAAAAGAAAAGCGGCCGAACCCAGACGTGCCTTCATCTGTGTTGAGTGGTGAACCTTAAAATTGGCTTGTGTTTGCTTTGTGTCTGCTTCCTTGTGAGGACTCTCTCCAGCCTCCTTGTCTTGATCTTTTCACTCTTTTCTAAGGAATCTCTTACCCTTAGCGAAAATCCTCTTTTAATCACAACACTTATCTCTAAACTCTTCCTTTCTGAAGGTGAATTATAATGCCTCCAAAGAAGAACTCTGGGGACGATGAGAACGACAATGACCCTATCCCAGCACTCTTGGCTAGGATAACAGTTGCTAAACAAACCAATGAACTACTTAGGACACAGTTGGAAATAATACAACAAGGCGAGGCTTCCATGGAAGACACGTATCTCCCGAAATTAGATGAAGACTATAATTGGTTGAGACCTGTCCCCCCTGAGGATGCGTTCGAACACAAACCACATTCCTTGCACTGTTGCCAAAGTTTGGAGGAAATAATCACGAAGAACCATATATCTTCCTCCGTAACTTGAGTTAGTCTGTGCTAGCTCTTCCACCTTAGGGTTAGCCAGGACTACATAAGGTTGAGAGCTGTTCCCTTCGCCTTGACTGATAAGGTGGCTTTCTGGCTGAAAAATCTAGGGGAAATAGTCACTACATGAGCCACATTCAAGACTCTGTTTTTAAAGAAATTCTACCCAGTTAGTAGAATTAATCAAATGAGGATCAAGCTCACGAGTTTTACCCAACACCCGAGCGAACCATTTCATGAAACCTGGGAGAGATTCACAGACTTAGTACAGAAATGCCCAGGACACGGGATAAGTAAAATGATGCTGGTCTAAAGTCTTGTCAGCGGGCTGAACCCTAAGACTCAAGGGTTGGTTAGTGCATCTTGCGGAGGAAGCTACATGGGACGCCACGAGGATACCATCTACAAGGTGTTCGAGAGACTTGCTGAATCCAGTCATGCACAAACCACCAGCCGGGCTTACATAGCCGGCTCCAAAAGACGACAAATAATCTGACGACCGATCACAGTGCTGACATGGGAATAATAGATGATAAGCTAACTATGGTTGAGTATATTTATAAGAAGGTGGATGAGCTCCATAAATCATATGATATGGAGAAATTGGCTAAATTGCCTAAACAAATGGAGGAATTGGCTGACAGGGTATCAAAGATACCAGCCCTGACTACACGCCCCGCACCCATACACCAAATTCACTACATTCAAGGTCAAGGGGTAGGGCAACGAGCCACTGGGGTGGAGACCAAGTCCTGTCCCATCAAATTGAAGAAACCTCTGCTCAAACTGTTTACGAGGAACCTCCACAAGTCATGGAGATAAACGGAGTCTGGTATAATCTAGAACCGGTCAACCACCCAGACCAAAACTCTACTTCGAACCCTCATCCACCACAAGCCCGGCCCACCTACCAACCTCAACCGTAGCAGAGGCAACAATATCGCACGGGTTATCAGAACCCGTAACCTCAGCCACAACAGAACCAACGCCAAAGCCAACAAATCCAATATCAGCGACCTCAGACCAGGTAGGGCCAAGGGTCCTCCTCTTCTATCTCTCCAAAACTCCAGCAAGTGCTGGATGAGCTTCATGATATGAGAGTCGACATAAATCGACTCTCTCGTTGGAGAGATAAGGTGACTGCACCCCAGACCGTGATTCCAGCCCAAGTCCAGGCTAACCCAAATAGCCTTGGACACAATCATGTATTAATCTCTGACTATTCCGTACCTAAACTTGAGCCCTCCTCAAATAATAACTCTTATCATATCTCTCTTAGGAGCGGAAGGACCGTAACCATGCATGATCGAGCGATGGAACACGAAGACATAGCCCCAGTGTCCACCAATTCACACAACCCTGGGGGAATTGACAAAGGAAGACTGGAGAAAAAAGAACAAGCCCCACCCACACCACCCAGATATAATGGAGAGTCTGAGTCTGAGTCAGACAGAGAAGTGACACCAAGACACCGACCACATCTGGCCACAAATTTCTCTGTTTTTAGTCTGAGTTTGAGTCCTATAAAAAAATTTTCATTCAATAAAAATGATGTTGTTGATCACAACAAATCCATCCCTTTCCCCCGTGCTCTTATGGCAGGAAAGAAGAAAAACATAAAAAACCAAAAAAATGATGAAGAGATGGCCCGGATCTGTAAGGAAAATATTAAGGTCACTCTGTCCCTAGACGAGATGATAGAAAGAGACTTGGCTTTTCGAAAATACCTTAAGGTGAGATGCACACCGACAAGGGTTAGCAAACAGCCTCTTAGCCGAACGAAGAAACACATACTCTCAGTTGCCACATCTCGTCTTATAAAAATGAGCTGCCAAGGAAGAAAAGAGACATGGGTGCTCACTTTGTCACTAGCCACATCAAAGAAATCAAGTTTGCAAGAACATTATTAGACAATGGATCATCTATCAATCTCATGCCCACAACCCTATTTGAGCATCTAAATCTAGGTCCTCTTAAGCAATCTACAGCCGTACTTCAATTTGCGGACACATCAACTAAGCGACCTAGGGGCGAGATTCGAAATGTTGTCATCAACATAGAGGGACAAAACTACCCAGTGGATTTTACAATTCTTGACATGGATGTCCCTAGAAATTGGATAGATTCCCAGATTATACTAGGGCGACCCTTCCTTAGGACCGCATGAGTTATATTTGATTACACATCCGGGAGAATCCAATTTGGAAAAGTTGAACTTAAAATGCGGCAAACTAGGTTCCAAAGACCTGACACTGAGTCAAGCACCGAGTCTGAAAAATCAGAAACTGAGACTGAATTTACAGAAGCAACAGTTGGGCCCTGGAGACAAAACCCAACCGATATGATAGAATCAACCTCATCTGGAGAGGAAATTGTTGATGATTTAATCTTCCAGCTCATTCATGCATCTACCTATACTCTAGGAGACTCAGAGGCCCCTCTGGACCTGTCAGTCCATTCTCCTTATGGACATTCCTTGAGTAAGGTACACCGATCGGACGCGGTGATTGCCACACCAAATTCCATCATTAGTGATCCGATCCCTGAAACAACCACGATGGTGGCCAATATGAATACACTGCAAGCCTTCACATCACAACAAGAACCATCACTGAGGGTACCAGACTCGAGCATCAAAATTGACCTTCCTGAACTCAAACCATTGCCCCCTACACTTAAGTATGCCTTCCTTGCAGGAGAAAAGGGATAGTTTCCGGTCATTATCAGTTCACATCTGACCAAAGAGCAAGAAATCCGTCTGCTTAATGTTTTGGAGAAAAACCGCAAGGCTATAGGCTGGAGATTGTCTGATCTCTCAGGGATAAACCCAGCCCTGTGCTCACACCATATTTACTTGGAAGATAACGCTAAACCCTCCCGTGAATGCCAACGTAGATTGAATCCAAACTTACAGGAAGTGGTTAAGACTGAGATTGAAAAATGGTGTAAAGCTGGGTTCATATATCCCATCTCCGACTCCAAATGGGTGTCATCTTTGCATGTAGTCCCGAAAAAGTCGAGACTTCAGATTATCACCAATGAGGAGGGAGAAGAGATCACGAAACAGGTCCCCATGTCGTAGCGTGTCTGTGTGGATTACAGACGCCTGAATGCCGCAACGAAGAAGGATCACTTTCTGCTACCTTTATTGATCAAATCCTGGAGAGATTGGCAGGGAGAGAATACTTCTGTTTCTTTGACAGGTACTCGGGCTACAATCATGTGGCCATCACCCCCGAGGACCAGGAAAAGACTACTTTTACATGTCCTTTCGGCACATACGCATTCAAGCGAATGCCTTTTGGGCTTTGCAATGCCCCCGGCACCTTTCAGCGATACATGATTGCAATTTTTGCCGACATGGTTGGGGATTTCCTGGAGGTCTTCATGGATGACTTCTCGGTCCATGGTGATTCATTCGATGATTGTCTAACGCACCTGGATCGAGTCCTCCAAAAGTGTAGGGAAGTGAATCTGGTACTCTCTTAGGAAAAAAGCCATTTCATGGTGAATGAGGGCATTGTATTGGGGCACGTCATCTCCAAGAAGGGAATGGAGGTTGACCCTGCCAAAGTTGATGTGATAAAGAAACTCGAGCCACCCACAAATGTGAAACAAGTACGGTCTTTTCTAGGGTATGTTGGATTTTACAGGAGATTTATCAAAGACTTTTCAAAAATTGCCCGACCGTTAACTGACCTTGGGAAAGACACCGAATTCCTGGTAGATCATAAGTGTCTAGAAGCCTTCGAGTTACTTAAGAGGAGGATCATTGAGACTCCCGTCCTACAAGCCCCCAACTGGTCTCTTCCCTTCGAGATCATGACAGACGCATCCGATTTTGCTGCGGGGGTTGTATTAGGACAACGAAAAGATTGAATCCCGTATGCTATTCACTACGCAAGCAAAGTTTTAGACTCTGCTCAGAAAAATTACACTGTGACCGAAAAGGAAATGCTTGCCATAGTTTTTGCCTTTGAAAAATTTCGATCTATACTTCTAGGATCTAAGGTAACGGTTTACATAGAACCCTCTGCCATTCGATACTTAATGGCCAAAAGGATGCAAAAGCACGACTTCTGAGATGGATTCTTCTGCTTCAAGAATTTGATTTGGAGATTAAAGACAAACCTGATGTTAAAAATGTCATGGCTGATCATTTATCACGGATCAAACATAACAAAATTCCCGAATCTGAATCCATCCGTGAAACCTTCCCAGACGAGTCAATTTCTGCTATTGACTCACTCCCATGGTATGCAGACACGGTGAATTATCTTGTCACCAAGGAAGTTCCTCAAGGTTGGCCCAGAAACAAAATCGATCGACTCATATCTGAAGCGAGACACTATCATTGGGAAGATCTGTTCCTTTTCTTTGAAGGACCGGATTGCATATGGAGAAGATGTATTCCTCAAGAGGAATACCAAAGTATCCTCAATCTTTGCCACACCCTGGAGGCGGGAGGACATCACTCTGGGAAGAGGACCGCTGAGAAGATATTGCAATGTGAATTTTACTGGCCGACCTTGTTTAAAGATGCTTACAATTTTGTCAGATCGTGCCCCGTCTGTCAGAGAATGGGAGGAACTATTGGTTCCAAAAACGCCATGCCTATGCAACCAGTGATCATCTCTGATATATTCGATGCATGGGGCATTGACTTTATGGGCCCATTCCCTAATAGTCAAGGATTTAAATATATTCTTCTCGCGGTAGATTATTTATCTAGATGGGTGGAGGCTATCCCTACTCGAGCTGCAGATAGCAAAACTGTTTGCAAATTTTTGAAAGATCATATTATTTCGAGGTTTGGAATTCCAAAAGTTTTAATATCTGATGGGGGAAGCCACTTTGTCAACCGGGAGGTGAAGAAGTTTACTAAGGAATACGGCATCGAGCACCGTGTCGCTATTCCTTACCATCCACAATCCAATGGCATGGCCGAGGTGTCAAACAGGGAGGTTAAAGGAATTTTACAGAAGCTGGTCTGCCCTGACAGGAAGAACTGGTCCCAACTAGTGGACCAAGTTCTATGGGCCTACCGGACGGCTTATAAGACCCCATTGGGAACCTCCCCGTTTAGAATGGTATATGTAAAACCATGCCATTTGCCCGCCGAACTCATACATAAATCAGAATGGGCAGTCAAAAAGATTAATTGGAATTGTCACCAAGGAAAGAAGAACCGAGAGATGGATCTAAATGAACTATCTGAAATCCGAAATCATGCTTATGAAAACATCACCATTTACAAGGACAAAGTCAAGAGATGGCATGACAAGAACATTTGAACAAAGATCTTTATCCCAGGGCAGCAAGTCTGGTTATTTAATGCAAAATTGAAAATTTTCCAAGGTAAATTGAAATCAAAATGGACGGGACCCTTCATCGTAAGAGAGGTACACAACAATGGGAGTGTTGAGATCTCAGAGACCACAGATAGCACACAAACATCTATAGTCAACGGTCAGCTGCTTAAACATTTTGTGGAATCCAACGAGCAATTAGTCCAAGTTGAACAGATCTCCTTCACTCAGGGCATAGACTTTGACGAAAGATTTGCTCTACCTAGATAAAACACCTCTCTGGAACCTACACACTTTTTTATATCCATCTACCCGCTCTCGATCCCCCGATACTTAGGGGACCGATTTCATTGTTTATACATCACTTCTCTTCTTTCTTGTCGTACCATCTATAGTACGAGCTATGTCAACATTTCACTTTGTGCCATGGGGACAAAGCACAAGCTAAGTATAGGGGGTGTGTTTGTATATATTCTATCTACTTTATCCATAGCTCATACTTTAATCATCTTTATCTAACATCGAGGATGGGTACAAGTAGTGTGTATAATACATGTTTTTCAAAAAAAAACAAAAAAATAAAAAAAAAACCTTTTTGCATTAAAAAAATATCATCACTCATGGTCTTGCATTTCATCAAGCATTTCATGCATTCCTTTGTTGATATATTCCTGACACATTCACCATCACTCAAGGCTTGAGGGGTTTTTAGGACACTTGATTTCTGAGATCTTGAGATTCCGATTTAGCCTGCCTTAGTCATTAGGGTTTTGAACTTAATAATCCACACTTCCCTAACTTGAAAGATTTGAGCGCTATATTGCACTCTTCATCTCTACCTTCAAAAAGAATAATATCAGCACAATCACTCCCCCAACTGCATGATTGATGAGATGAGTTGAGATATCACTTGAGGAACTAAGAATAGAGATTTGAGTTTAGACCCGATCTGATGATATTCGAGGATGGGATAAAGTTAATGAAGGCTGCAGAAAACCTGGGTGTCAACAAAACCCTAGCCAGTATGTGAACAAGATTCATATGCTATCTCTTTGATAAATGACCTAAGTGCCAGGGTGTGATGAAACTTAATGAAAATTGTTGATCAGTTGCGCCAACTTTATGTAAAAGCAGTGGAGCTAGCCAACAAAAGAAACGGAAAAGAAATCTCAAAGAAAAGCTCTATTATCCAAAGTCAAATTCAAAATAAGCTTCCAACAATGGTGAGCGCTCCCAAACATTTTCAAAGTGTCCACTTGGACCAAGCGTTAATTAGGACCAAGGAGTCGGGCTGACACCATAAAAGGGCTCGGCATCGTAAGCGATACAAGTCTGGTGTCGAAAGTATCTTAGATACTTAAAAAAGACACACCCCGGTGTACTCCTAGAAAAACAAGTGCAGATGACCCCAAACTCTTTTGACGGACACATTGATCAACAAATCAAAAATATATTTGTGTTGAGTAATAAGGCATTCGAGAGGCACCTTGTTCCAATGTAAGGGAGAGAAAATCAGACACAATCCTATGCCCTCCATCATCTGGCCGTCCATCTACACTTTCAAGTCTGACAAACTAATGAGATGGTTGACTGAAGCAAGAATAGACTTATTCCCTAGTGTTGAGGATTAGGTCTAGAGGAGAGTCTCTTGGATTGGAACTTTGGGTGATGTCTCGACTTGACTCTCATGAATGCAGTATACTAAGAATCATATTATTATACTATATGTACAAACAGAGAGTCTGAAAATTAGAGAAGTTGGGTTCCTTTTGATTAAAGCTTAGTTGAACCCAGAATTTTAGGATCACTCAAATTAACGGTCTTCTATGAATTAAGCCTTGAAAATTGACATGTACGGTCAGGAATATATTCAACTAAGTCATTCATTCATGCTCGGGGACGAGCATGGTCTAAGTATAGGGGTATGATGAATCTCGTATTCATCATGCTAAAATTGGTCATTTAGGCTCTGTTCCCCATCATTCACTTGTAATTAATCATTAATAGATCATTATTAGCATTCATACATGTGTAAATAATATCTGCATTTCATCATGCATAAATTGCATTTAAAAATCCCAAGTGTAAATTAGCCCAAAAAGTCGCTAACTTCTCACATTTTTTATTGATTCATCCTAACTCCGATTGACCCCAAACTACCTCCATTGTGTAGACATTACTAACCTTATTAAATAAAAAATACCAAAAATACTAACTCCAATAAGTGTCAAATAATCCCAAAGTCTAATTTCACATCTGACAGACTAAAATGAGCATTTCTCCTACATACAGTGTCCGATTTTGGTCTACTCACTTTTAAAGTACTCCATTTTCAAATACCTTCAAAACAAGACCAATTTCGTAAAATTCGGAGTTCATTTGTGAAAGTTGGGTTTTGGGCCTCTATTGCGCATTTTGACTTTTTGCTATTTTTGACCTAAGTTTTTATGTTCATAATTAACCTTTTAATTTTATTCCTTTTTTTCTTTGATGAAAGTTTTAATAAGAAACACAAAAATGCAAATCCATATTAAAACTGAAATTAAAGAAATTGACCAAGTCCAAGTGTCGGTTGTCGGTCTGTACAAAAGTTGTATGTTTCTTACTTCTATTTTATTTTCCTATTTTCTTATCTATTAAAAATCCAAAAAAATTAGATTAGTGTGTAAATATTTTTCTTGTATTTTATCATATTTTTCTATAATTTTTATCCTCTCTAAAACCACGAAAAAAATATAAAACTCCAAAAATCGGTTTTCTATACACATGGAAAGCCACCAAAAATACCACTTCTCACAGGTGACCTCTTTTGCTCCCGGATCCTTCATGAAAGTTGTAGATCTCGTCGAGACGAACAACTTTCGTGAAGGAAATTTTTTGATCCGAGTCTCCTTCTCCTTCTTCTCCATCCTTAAAGTTAAATTTTTTTGGGGTGCCACATGGCAGCCCCTGGGCGTGCCACGTGCCACCCCACTTCTCTCTCCAGCCGCCCCCTCCCGGGTCACGTGCCTAGCACGTGACCCTATCATCCCCTACCTCCAGCCGTTACCAACCCCCCCCCCCACCCCACCCCCGCCGTTCCTCCTCCATAACCCCCGTCGTTCCTCCTCCTCCCTCGTAACCGCCGCATCCTCCTCGCCTCTGGCCGTTACGAGGCCCTCCTATAAAGCCCCCTCCTCGCCAACCGCTGTCACCATCCGCCATATCCATACTACAAAGAACAGCCTGCACGGTAGGGTAGTGACAGTGCCCTTCCCTCCGACGAAGTACCTCCTCGGTGAGATCCAAGGTCTTCTTTGACCTTGTCGCAACTGCATCCTAGTAGCCGGCAAGCTTCGGAGCTCCGCCTCCCATTCCGAGGCCGGAGCCCTAGCTCTGCGCCATCCTCCACCTTCGCACTACCGTGAGGACGTGACACCACCTCCACCATAGTATCCCAGCCTCCGCTCCCAACTCCCAGACATACCCCTTCTCCGTCCTCCGTCGGCTCCAAGTGCTCGTCCCAGCGCTTCTCCTCCGCTCACACCATCCAAACTGGCCTTGCACAGGCCGGAGAACCATCTCCGCTCTCGATCACTATCGAGCACCTCCGACACCATTCCCCCTTTTTTATGCTTCTAACCATTGCAGGTCGCTCAGCCACTGCTCAACCACTTCGACCCCATCGCCTCCGCCTCGCCGCTCCGCTGCGAGGTCCCTCCTCGCCTTCGTCGTCGTCAGCTCAGCGTCGCCCTCTCCCTCCACCGCGCCTCCGCCTCGTTCAACCAATCGCCACCGTCTCTGCCTCGGCCCGCGCAAAACCTCCGCCTCGCCCTCCTTCGTTGGAATGTGATGAGCAGTCACCGTTGGATTGGGCACATTGCCCTTGATCCGACGGCCAGTAGCCTTCCATGTGCCGCCCCCAAATCGTCTTCCAAAGCTCGTGGTTTGGGGCCCCCGAACCACAAGCGTGGAGCCCGAGCCTCCTGGTCCGATCCGAGCCTCTCCTTTGACATCCGCGCCTGAGGCTAGGCATCCGAACCTCAGGCTCGGTCACCCGAGCCACAGCTTCTTCGCCCGACCCTCAGGCTTGGGGCTCCCGTGCCTTAGCCTCGCCTCCAAGCCTCCTGGCGCACGTGCAAGGCACGCGTGTCCAAGGAGAATTTGCAGTGAAGCCCCCGCTAGTTTCTGAAATTACATATCTGCCCCCGCCTGGGTAAATTGCAATGAAGCCTCGCCGACTTTCAGAAATTACAGATAAGCCCCTCTAGGGATCATTTTGAAAACAAAACTTTATTTTATTTACACTTTAGTCCCTGAAACTTCATTTTATTGTATCTTTCTCATACGGACTTCGATTTTAGCGTATAATATGTCATTTTGAAGCTATTTTCATGCTCTACAATTTAGCATAGCTTGTGATCAGATCTGAAGGTGTTTATTGTCAACTATTATTTGAGAATCATCATTGACTTTTGCAGGCCACTTTTGACAGGTTTATGCTTGAGAAATCAATGATCATTTTTGCATGAATTCAGATGATGATTTTACTCTGATTAAACTGTTGTAATCATTGCTAATTACTTTAATTAGTAAAATCTTCACAGGAGGTTAATTCACATTTATTCCTATAAAATTATTGCCGATTATTTGAGGAATTGAATCAAAGATGTTTGGAGTCCAGAAACTCTGCTTCACTATTCTGAATATTAGTTGCTTATTAACCTGAAGTATTGTGTCAAGATCAATCCATTTCAATTTGTGGTTAATTTTGCGGAATTAAGATCATATTATTTGAGGATTTAATATGTTTAAAAATCACAGATCCTGGGCATAGTTCTCTCAATTTATTTTCTTTGCATCACATTGGCAACTTCATCATTCCATTGCATATCTTTTTTTTGCAACACACAAATTAATCGAGCATTAATTAATTATTTAATTTGATTTAAGACCATGCAACTAAAAATCACCGTTCCCTGTGTTCGACCTTGGTAAACTTACCAAGTAAAAATATCCCACAACATTCAAAGCTTGTGGTTTTTGATCGACCGAAATTCACCTCCTATACTACAATTGTCGATTATTAAAGAGGCGAATTTCACGCTCATCAGTGACACAAGAGAGGAAGCGGCAACGTGGCCTGCATAGGAAGAAGATGGAAGGGGGACTAACGTCATGCTGACATCATCACCCCTTTTATTTTTATTTTGATTTTAGATGTTGACTGATGACCCAAGATCCAAGATCAACTAAGGTGGAAAATATGTAATGTCGTTGTCCTTAATCAATTGAATTGGTCACAAGAAAAATAAACCACTAAGCGAAGATATCAAGCTATCAATCAGCACATATAAGCGATTCGCTATTTTTATTTACATGTTATAGCCACTAGGGTTAAACACAAGTAACACAAAAGAGATACGAAGTAGTGAAATTTAGGTAATAAAATAATTTTTAGTGGTTTTAAATTTTGCCCATTTTTAAAAATTTTTGAATAAAGGCAAGCAAGCAAAACAAAATATACACACAACACTTTTTTTATATTTTTCTAAAGGGCCAAAAATGATCAAAAAATCAATGTAAAAATATTTTTAGCTTTTATAGGTTTTGAAATATTTTAGGTAATTTTTATAAGTTTTTCTGATGTTTTTCTGATTTTATAAAAATCAATAGTGCTAAAAAAGGTAAGTAGTACACATCCAGGACTAAATTGATAGTTAAAAATATTTAAAATGCCCTAAAGTCCTCATAGAAACTTTACGGTAAAATATGAATAAAAATGTACAAACAATAAATGACAATAGAATTTTTGGATTTTTCTTTGATTTTATATGATTTTTATACTATTTTGGTTGTTTTGTAATTTTTAGGGCGTTTCTAGTGAATTTTCAAACAAAATTAATACATAAGTTAAAAGACACTATAAGGTACCAACAAGAATTTTTATAGATTTTTTTTATTATTTTTCAAATTTTTAGAAATTTCATAAGCCAAATAGTGATGTTTTTAAGAGTTTTTGAATTTCAAAATAGAAAATGCAAATAAATCAACACAAAAAAGTCAAAGTAAAGTTTACACACTAACAAAAGTTAATGGTAATTTTTAGATAATTTTTTGAATTCATTTAGGTAAACAGAAATTGGTTAAAATACTTTACAGGGACCTTTATGTGAAGAAAACAAGTTTGAGGGGCCAAACAATAACATCTGATAAAAATCCAATGTCCTAGTATGCAATTAATCCACAAAGGCATGCTACACACATGTTTAGTGTTCAAATGGGTATGAATGCAATTACGCCAAAGAAAACATTCATTCCGTTGGGGTTATTCATGTAAATTCACCAACTCACACGCGAGACAACTTGTGATAACATATTCAGAGGGACTAAAATGCAAATAACATAAACTCTGAGGTCAAATATGCAAATTATCCAAAGCAAAATAAACTACGACAAACATTTTAAGGACTTGGAAATAAATGCAAAACAGAAAGGGGCCTAAGTGAAAATTACCCCTTATCATGCGCTATCCAACAATCGGGGGTGGTCCACTTAAGATGGACAACCAGGATCTTGGGATACCCCTTCAGTGATGGACGGTCTGGGTTCGATCCTCGAATGGATCCAACGATCTAGACGCCTCGATAGCGGACGGTGTAGATTAGACCTGGGAGGCTTCCCGATCGAACGACGAGGATGACATCTGGATGAACTGGGGAAGAACTTGCCTCCGACGAGTTTGGATCATCAAATGCGTGCGACCAAGGAGTCTCCCAAAACTTCTCTGTTGGGTGAAAGTTTGCTGATGTCTTTCTGCGGCGGTGGAGATGCTCAGAAGGGACCAAGACTGCTGAGAAGGTCCTGGCGAGGCATGGCGACCTAGAGCGTTCATAAAAGGTAGCATGCATGAGATGTCCTCCTAATCGGAGGCCTTTTGGCACCTGTCCTGCAAGGTTACACACTTGCTCAAAGGTAGAACTCTGACGAAGGGTTAAGTCACAAACTCATCGAAAACAATGGAGCTGAATGGGTCAGGTCAGCGACGTGCGAGGGATTCGACATGAAGTTCGATTCCAATCAGATGGTTGGAATCACGGGGCAGAGTGTGGAGCTTGGCGTAGAAGTGGGCGTGAGTTGTGTGGGGGTGCGCGAGTGACTGAGCGAAGTGGCGGAAGGGAGATTAGGTGAATGTTGATGCGAAATGTGAATATGGGGGTGACGAGAAGATTATGATGAAGATGGATCTATATAGAGTACCTATAAGTGGATGATGACACCTGGGCTGGTGAACGAAGTCCACGACGATGATGGCCTCGACAGGCGGCACGAACAGAGGCTAGAGGCTGGGATATCCTCGCAGCAGAGCTGGACAGAGACGTCGTCGGACCTGGGGTACTACGCTCCAAATGCTGCTCACACACGCTCCCTCTCTCAGTTATCACTCTGAAAAGGGAAGGCTGGTGTAACTGAATTGGTGGAGCAGCTAAAGGTGCGTGAAAAGGAGGAGGGTGTGGGGGTTATATAGGTATCACAGGTTCGAGAAGGATCGAGTTAAAACCTGTGAATCGAGGTGCGGATCTGGGGGCCGAAGATCGGGCGTGGATTAGGGATCTGCCCCCCTTTAATTGGAGATGCTGATCGAAGAAAGACTCGATCGGATCGAGTCTAGGAAAAAAAGACAAAAATGGAGCAGACCCGATCCGGCGAGACAGAAATGAGGGGGGGGACCGAGGTCAACAAAGCTAAAGTGGACCAATCAGAGACGAGCTAAGAAATAGACAAAATAGGATAGAAGACAAAATAGGAAAATAAATAAAGATAAATGATTAAAAAACAAATGAATTTAAATTAAAAAGTGTATAAAAATGTTTATTATTTTCAAAAGTATTTTTTGTGATTTTTAATTAATTTTATGAAAAGTACATTAATGTATATATAGTATATAGTATTATACACATGTATATTATACCTATGCATTATATACAAGTATAATGCATAGGTATATTTTATATTTTAATTATTAGAAACATAATTTTAGGAGTATAAAATAATTTTTGTTTTATTTTTACAAGTTATTTAAGGGTATATAATAAATAGTGGGTGTAGAGTATACATGTGTATTTTGTACAATAATTTGAGGATTTTATTTGTTTACTTTTGTTTTATTTTTCTGATTTTTATTTTATTTTTATTATTAATAAAACTATATGCAAGGATGTACAAAAGTAAAATAATTTTTAGTTTTATCAAAAAAATAAATAATAATTTGTACAAGTTTATGTAATATTTACAATAGCAGACCCTATCTCTCTCTACTTATTTTATTTTGTGATCAGGTCAAGTCTTGACCTTCTCTTAGGATTTTGGGTCACTCTGTATTTATTCTAAATGCATCATTCTTTTTCTTTTCCTTTATTATTTTATTTAGCCAAAAACATGCTAATTATGCAATATTAACATTGCCATGCAAAATGCTAAGTTATTGTATTTACAGGTATTCACATGATGTTGAATGAGAATCATGGATTCATCATTGATGTCAACTATTTTATTGCGCAGTGTTTTTTATTTTTTTTTGCAAATGAAGAGCGAAGAGGAGAGTGTCTTCTTATGCCTCTTCCAAAATAGACTTGGAAAAATAAATAAAAATTGGTTAGAAACTTGGGCATGGAGCCCATATTTACTGACTAAAAAATAATTAACACAAAACTTTTTATTCTTTTTTCTTTATTTTTTTTGTGAGGAATGTTATGTATTTTTAGATGATTTTGTATGCGAGTGCATGAAAGTTATGAAATGAAAATTATGCATTAAATCAAGAAAAAATCAACTAATTACACATGATTTTTGCTCAATAAAATGAATAAAAATATGACAAATAACCGATCATCATACCCTCATACTTAACTTTTTTCTAGTACAGAGCAAAAAAATTATATGTGAAGAGAAATAGAGAATGATCTAGAGAAGGTGCACGTAGGGTTCACATCTAACACCCACAAAGTGTTGAGATTTTATGACAAGTCTGAACAAATAACAAACAAAGACTTAGTCGACCTATAGATTAATAATGTGTTCGACCTCCCTATTACGTTTGAGTATTCAATTCGACAACCCTCGAGTTCTATCAACTCTAGTCGGTTCCATCCTTAGGTCAAGTCAGATCATCTCGACTAAAATAGATATTCTCCTTAACCTTGAGTTGAATATGAACTGTATGTGAAAGTTATAGCTCTTCCCAACTTACAAGACAAGTATACCATACAACTTTAGGAAAGGTATTTGTAGATTCACAAAATCTAAAGCCTCTATTCTCTCTAAGTTTAGGCTTATTCTCATTTCACATGAATTTATCAGCAAAAGAAGACATGTGCAATTTATGGAGAACTTGGATTTTTTGGGCTTTTTCGTAGATCGTTGTGGTCTGTTGCTCTCATTTTTTTTTGCAAAGCATAAATCCGGGACTCTTTGTCGTCTTTTAAACTAGTAGCAACATCGGTCTGCTACTTGGCTTATTTGGTAAAGCTAGATTATTTGAGTAGGTTTTTCTTTAGTAGATCTTTACTTTGCATTTGCATTTTTAGAACATGCATCCCTTATTGTGCCTTCTTTTTTATAGGATTTTGTGGCATTGGTTATCATGAGTGTACATGTATAAAATGTATCTTTCAGATACATGTACAAGATAAGTTTGCCGATAGACCCAAACTTATAGAGAATAAGTGGTTCCTAAACTTGGATAATTGAATTTTACTTACCCGAGATTCAAAGTCACTCCCTTCCCTTTCTACAAAGTAAAACAATTCATTGTACATGCAATCTAAGTTGAACTAAGGTGTAATGTGCAATTTTTTTCAATAATCAATCAATCGTAAAAAGAGTACTAAAGTTGTCAAGATGATTTATTCAGTTGCAAATTTTGGTTGCGGCATAAAATTAATAGAACTCAAGGAATTAAGTCTAAAATAGACATGAAGAACTGGAGTACTTAAATCAAATGAAGTCCTATGAAATTAAGTAGATTAAGGTCTTCTTGGTCTAAGTCTAAAGCAAGTAAAAACAAAACTTCAAATCCCAAAATTTGGAGAAAATTAGAAAAACATTTTTGAAAAAAAATCTTTTGCCTGGATTTTGAAAAAGAATTTAGTAATTTTTGTAATTTTAAAAGGAATTTTCAGTACATGCAAACATTTTTGGTATTTTTTGAAGAAAAATGATGCAAAGAAAATTCTGGATTTTTTTTGTGATTTTTTTGAACAAAAAATGCAAAGGTAAAACATATTTTTGGATTTGTTTTTAAAAAGGTAATGTAAAAAAATTGAATACATGAAATAAAATTATTTTTTAAAAAATATCATAAAAATGTAAAGTATGGCGATGCACCCCCATGCTTAGCAGAAACTATGTCCCCATGGTGATAACATAGTGAATAATGTAGGACAATAGAAAAAGAGGTGCAAGATGCAACAAATGAATGATACTTTTTTTTCGTTTTTCCGAGTGATTTTATCCCTTTTTTTATGGTTTTTATGAGGTTTCCCCTATACTTTTGTTAAACTACAATTTATGAGACATGAAGTAAAAAGATACAAGGTAGAGAAAATATTTGAAAGATAATTGTGGGGTTTGTTCCATGATGTGATGGTTTTAACGCCCCCAGCCGGGCTCCAGGATTAGTAATACCCCTGTGTCTCTAGCGTGATCAACATCCTTGTTTGAAATATCGCAATAAGGTAGGTAGTTGGGGATGGTGTAGTGAAAGTGTAGAGAGATGGTAAACAAAATGGAAGGGAGTCCAACCTACATAACTCTAGATATAAGTAGGTTGTCATGGGTATGTGTAAGGTATCATGGTTGAGTCATACCAGTTGTATAAAAACTAAATCAAGTGAAATCAATACACCAAGCAAGATTCCTTGTATGCCTTGGTTCTCGATTGGGTAGAAAGACGAGGTGTAAGCCTCGAACAGATTGTGTAATTCACAATCATATCCCTCAATGATGTCACTATAATTATCGCATATGATGTCCTTTGTTAACTCCAAGTTAAAATTTAGATCATGCTACTGGAAATTGTCCTCAATAAACTCAAAGGGTGCGAGGGAGGGTTCTTCCATATCCAAAATTGATTCGGTGTCACAAGATGTGAGTTGAAAATAACACAACGAGTTAAATTTTTCTTCTTCCCATTCGAGGCTAGAGGAAGACACTCAGGGTGGACTTTCGACCTAAAGTCTAGTGTTGATGAGAAGGGGTGCAAACACTTAATCTAAAATTTCTTAATTAATATCATCCTAGAATTCATAGCATGAATTATAATCAGTTTCATCTCTGTTCTCAGATTTTGTCTCAAAATCGAATTCTCCCATGTGTCAACATCAATTTCTTTTTCACCAGACTTATTCTCAATTTCATTCACAAACTCATTAATTATTCTGATAATCTCCAACTCGAAATTCTATCACTTGACTCGTGAAGTTTACTCTAGTTTTTTCGAGCAAGGAGTGTCGAGATTATATCATTATGTTCGTTTTTAAAATCAAATCCAAACTCAAGATAGTCCCTAAAATAAAAATCCAAAATTGACCATTCTAAATCACATTGTTTAGTCACATAGTCAAATCCTCAAACTTGTTTAAATTCACCTATTTTATTTCTAGATCATTGGGACATTTTAGAATCACAATTTGAGCATCAAGATGTTAACAGAATCATTTGGTTCAAGATCAAAAAGAGTGGATGGGAACGCGACTGAGCATAGACAATCTTCTTCTATATTCTCAAAATTCACATTACCAGATTGCAAAATTATTCCTTGAATTTGTTCGGGAACATCTCCTGTTCCTTCAGTCATGATTTCATAAAATCCCCTATGCTTGTCTCCAATAATATCCTCGAATAATTCAGATGGTGTACATGGGTGGTGACATCATAGATCGATATCCAATGAATGATGCTCCTTGAAAGTGGACGTCTCTAGAATACCAGGTGAGGGAAGATCAGATTCTAAGTGTGGAAAAACATTGGCGAGTTAGACAGTGGATCTAGGGTTAAGGAATTTTATATGAAATTTGTCGATTTTGACTTTTGATCAAATAACTCTTTCCTTTTGTGTTCCTCATCCTCTTGATATTTGTGTACTAGATCCATGACTTCATCAATCTCTTTTTCAATTTACAATAAGATAGGAGGGTTGAAGGGGGGAGAAAAATCATTTTCTATCCTTCATATATTCAGTGCAATGCCTGATTTAACTTCATTTTTTAATGCAATACATTGAGGATAACTTAAATTCTTTCCATGAATAAGCGTTTTTAAGTACAAATAAACACAAAACAAGATCGATTCACCAACACATGCGAGTTGTCGCAGAAGAGGTTATCTTTCCAAAAAAATTTATTATTCACAAAAATTCAAACACACAAAAAGATTAACCTAAAATCTATTTGTAGATTTAAGGGATGTCCTGAATTTCTATGCTTAGTTGCATCCACTTTCAGTCACTATGGGTGCAAGTATACATATCGTAGAATGGCTACCCATATTTCTTGATGACGATGCCAAATGTGGTGTCTTTTAATCACCCACTCTGATAAAGTTTCCCTCACTCAGAAGAGGCTGAACATTTTGAATCAATAGTCAAGCAACCTACGTAGGATTTTTGGTTCTGACCTGAGGTTGTTTGTTTGTGCACTGAATTGTGTACAATGTGCAATACTTCAAGCACTTCATTCCACTTTCGTCCGAGCCATGTGGTGAATTTTTGGACTTATCTGATTTATGTGAATAAAAATTTGTGATCTTGTTTAATTGGTGAGAAGAGGGAGAGAGACCACAAAGATGAATGCAGTAAGAGGACTTGATTTTATGATTTATAGATTTTTAAAAGCACACTAATGCAAGCACCTAAAATGCCTAAGTATTTGGAAAGAACTTACAATGCTTTTGATTGATTCCAAAAAATTTGCTTGTAGCCTCCGAATAAGAGATATTAAGAGAGGGAGAGAAAGAGAGAGAACACTCTCCTTTTTGTATTTTTTACCTGAAATAAATAAATAAAATTAGCTGATAGAAATAGAATAAAAATATTAAAATGTCAAAATAAATTATGTAAAGTTATTGAGTCTATGACAACGGCACCAAAATGAAATAGTGATTTTCACTGTGTTAAAAAGTGATTTTTAGTGTTGTTGTGTGTACACACGAAAATCGAGATATTCAGCTAAAATTTATTTAGTTATAAGCTAACAGATATTAGAAAATATATAGGGCAAGTAGAGGATCGATCCACAGGGACTCGAACATTCTTCCATTAATTTTTATTCCATTTACAAAGGTATTTTTGATGTTATTGAACCAAATTAAATTTTATTTCCCTTTTTGTTTTCAAAACTTAATATATTTTGAAATCTATGTCATTAGGTTGTAGGCATCATAAGGATTGCATGGAAAAATTTTTGGTATTTTTCAGATTTTTTTGCTATTTTTGGCGATTTTTTTGGAAGTGACAGGGATATTTGTGTAATTTTCTAGAAACCTAGGGACTTGAATGTAAATAAATATAAAGTAAAGGGCATGATTGCAGTTAATTAAGAATACTGGATAGAAGTGAAATTTTCCATAAAATAACTTAATAGGTAAATTGTAAAGAATGGAAAAACCTTTAAGAAAATGGCATAGAGGACATAAAGGAGTGGAATGTAATTAAATAGAACTTAAATAAAAGAAGTGCAAATGCTATAGAATATAAAATTTATATTTGAGAAAATTGCATAAAGTAAATAAAATTTTGAAGAAAGTACATTTAGATCCAAAACATATATATAAAAGCTTAAAGAGATTTGAAATTATGAAGGGGTCCCTAGGACCCCTTCTTCTTCCTTCGGGAGGGAGGGGGCACAACGTGCGGAGGATGCGCACGGAGGGTGACATGATGCACAAATGCGGTGACGAGGAGGGGCATCGACAGCAACGACGATGGCGTGGTCGTGAGAAGGAGAAGGAGGATGGCATCCCTTGATGGCTTCTCCTGAGATGGGTCCTCCTCCATCCCTTTTATAGCAGACGTCGGGGGAGGGAAGGAGGTGTGATAGTTGGCAGAGGCGAGGCGACGGTCGTTGTACAACGAAGAGAAGGCAATGCAGCCGAGGCGTCACGAGAGAGGAAGGGGCGACGTGGCCTACAGAGGAAGAAGATGGAAGGGGGGCTGACGTCAACGATTTTATCACGTAGTGTTTTTTCAATTTTTTTGTAAATGAAGAGCAGAGAATAGAGTTTCCTCTTGGGCGTATTCCTAAAATAGACATGAAAAATTAAATAAAAAATTGGTTGGAAACTAAATACGACCATGTAGCTCATATTTATTGATCAAAAATTAATCAATGCAAAACTTTTTAGTTCTTTTTTCATTAATTTACTTTGTGATGAATGTTATGCATTTTTTAGATGATTTTGAATGCAAAAATGTGAAAGTTATGAAATGAAGATTATGTATTAAATCAAGAAAAATGCAACTAATTATGCATGATTTTCGCTCAATAAAATGAATAAAACTTGATAAATCATCGATTCATCAAGTGACGATGGTGATGATTCGGTGAAGATCAGGAATGTGAAGCAGAGCTAGTGTGGTGCTCAGGAGGGCCGGAGGTGCTATGGTTTGTATAGGAAAAATAAGATCAATGGATGGCAGAGGGGTGAGTTGATCAAGGTCAACTCACGGAGGCACATGATTGGAGAGAGAGGAAGAGGGAGCAACTGAGATGGACGAATCATCAGGCGACGTGTGGCGTACGTGTTGACCAGGAGGTTGACCAATGAATAAAATAATAAAAGAAATTAGAGCACAAGTCAAATCAAAAAGTGATCAACATGAAAGTTGTTGATCTTTATGAGATCTATAACTTTTTGAATGTTCTGAAAGCAAAATAAATCATTTGTACAAAATACAATTTTTATATATGTAGTAATTGCTAATCAATCTCTATATTTTTATATTTTGTAATTTTTTGTATTCTTGATTATATTATAATTAGTAGACTAATATATATACAATATTCATAATACTAATTTTTAGGTATTTTTATAAGTTAAAATAGTAAAATAAATACACTTAAGTGTATAGGTTCATATCTTTTCATTTCTGTTGGTTTTATATTTTTATGCATTTTGTTTCTTAATGCCATGTTATTTAACAACTCAGAGAAAATAATAAAAGAAGAATTAAGATAAAAAGATGATATTTTACACACAAAATAATAAGCTTAAGATTAGTGAGAATTAGGTTTATTTATTTACATATTTTATCCCATTATTCATGCACTATTAATGAATGTTAATTAATATAGCTCAAGGATTATAATTAGTGATTTGTTAAGGAGGTTCGCTAAAGATGAATAGATGAACCATGGATTCATCAGAAGGGCTTTGGATAGATTCTGTAGTGGCTCAACTCGAACTCAGGGGAATGGAAGAGAGTTTAGGTCGCACTACAGGGGCCAAACATTATACACACATGTCACACATGTGTGGTCTCTCGTGTGACAAGGATTGCTCATTATGTCACCATGTGTTGACTCGTAATGTCAAGCAATACCTTATAATCATACTTTCTAGCCTTAATATGGAATAAGTTCAAGAGTAACCACTCAATCACATATAGTAAGGGGGTTTGAGAATACTTTTAGATGCTTGTGGTAATATGAATATGGTGGTATTTCCTTCCCTCATACTTATAGGTCAAAATATGGTTAACAAACTTGAAATAGAAATGAAATTCTTTAGTTTCTAATGCTATACTGTGAGCTTTTTGAGACACTTACATATATTTAATCTTCAAGTGCATATTAAATGTCCTAGCAATTATTAGTATTCCTTTTTCATTCTTGTTATTGGTCTTCTATAGTTGCAAGTGAAATTGTATAAGATGCATGCTAAGCTTTTTTGCCTTTAAGTTAAATTATTGTTATTAACTTCGTTAAATGAACATTCATTAAAATTGTTCATTACCTGACACTTTTTGCCTTGACATTACCTTGTGATTTGTGACATAGGTAAAGGAGTTGTTCGAGAGGAGACAATTGGTGACTTTTTGGAGGACTAGTTACTTCTTATCTAGAGGTGGTCCTTCATTTTAATTACCTTCCTATAGAAAACGCCTTTGTTCTATTTTAGATGAATGTTTGTCACCTTGTAATAAAAGCATTCATGTCATGCACTTTATCTTTGAGATATTTTATATCATGTCCTTTTGTTTCATTTGATTATATAGATATCTTCTCCTTTCAATGATTTTAGTGGTGGTCGGATTCTTAAATATTTTATATTTAGTATTGGATGACTAGATCTTGGTTGATTGATATAATAACTCTCTACACGGGAACATTCAGGCATGATCCGGATAGGACCGAGGCGAGGCTATTATAGTGACAGTCGTTGGCATCATGGTAGAGGAGAAGGGGCTACGTGAGATCGATTGTTGGCATGACAAAAGAAGAGGGGGTGTGGGCACCCTCCATTGCAACAAAAGGTAGGGGATGGGGCGTTGCCTTCTATTGGAGGGAGCTAGTCAGGATGCTCGGGAGATACGATGAGGACGTGGTCGAAGCCTCCTTCAACCATCGCGCAGCAGAAGAGAGGGGAGGGGGTTGCACCTCCCCCTTCCTCCTTCAACCATCGCGCAATAGTTCCATGTTTGAAGCCTCCATCAAAGCCACATCTATACCGAAGCCACCTCATGAGAGCCCCATCAATCGTGGTCGACACAGAGGGGTATCTTTTGGAAGCGTGATTTTGTTCGAGGGATAAAATTATCCAAAATTGATGGAATCCGTCAAATCTAAAAATGGATTGAATTTGAGACATGGTTATGTCATATAAGGGTTATACATTATTCAAGATCCTGAGTGTAGTTATGAATTATCGAGGGTTCATGATATAATTATGAAACTATTCAAGGTTATAGACGTAAATATCCTTTACAAGTATTATACATCATGTTATGTGCAATTAACTACACTGGGAAGTAACAGATGAAAAATAATACGAAGATATCGTTATCCATTCATAACTTTATTCGTATATATTAATGCCATTTCTTATATCTAAATCTGATGAATATAAATGTGAATATGATATAAGCAAGATTATGAGTTTATATCCTTATTTTTTCGTAGAATATGAATATTAATATGAATGATCAAATTTTAGACGAATACAAATATTCATTGTTTGAAGTATACACATACCAATACAATCATGAATGTGAATACGAATAAGAATTTTCCAACTATAAAGGATACCAATACTAATATGATAGACATATAAATAAGTATGGTGACTTTTTTATTTTTTTCTAGCTTTCTTTAATTATTTAATTATTTTTAGGTTCGTATTCATTATTTATATATTTAATGTACTTCTTATATATTGGATATTGTTGTGAACTTTAAATGCTTGTAGCTTTAAGTAAATTTGGACATATCCAAATTCGTAAAATTATTCGTATTTATTTGTCAAATATCCTTATCTGAATTTTCGATATCTATTTTGCATTCATATTCGTATTTTAAGGTATAATTCTCCATTTTACATGTTTGTGTGATATTCATATTCTTATCTAGATTTTAAAAAGATAAGCATATGACAACACTTATATTACTCGATTGTTGTCATCCATACCCGGAAGCGTAAAGGTAAGAGGATGCAACTCCTTCAACTGATCATGGATTTGTCACATAAGTCATATCTGGGATTTTTACACCATATCTTTCGATCTTTCTAATTGCATCAGGACTCATAGTGATATCTCTAACTCTTACACCAAAATTCTTGGACAAGGGCATATGTGTTAAATAGAATCAAATTATATAGTGCTTGGTAGAGACTCGTATTCTCTCAAATCTACGTAAGGTCCATCAATGAGATAACAATGATGTTAGGTCTCTAGTTACATCAGCGGGAGCATTAAGAAAGACCACTTTCTACTACTTTTTATTGATCAAAATTTGGAGAGCTTGTGCGGGAAATTATATCGTTGATAGATATGTATATCAAGAATAAAACCCAGCTTGTGTGACTCATTTAGAACTTGGAAGATGCTGTTTGGACTTTGTAATGTTCCAACTGCCTAAGTCTTCATAGATATTGTATTATGAAGTTGCTTATAGAGAGGACGAGAATAAAAGTCCAACTGCCTGTCGAATAGGTTGCTACTTTAATTTCCTATTTTAGTTGGAAATTATACGAAAATACACGACCAACCTCTAAATTCGCTTTCGCATGACATAATTTTATGCCTCACTGATCATAACAGTTAGATTTTTTCAATGGAAATAACGGGCCATTAGAGCTAGCTTGGATGTCAATTAGATGGCTCCACCAGATAACCTAAAAGCATGGGCAAGCTTCGTCAGACTAAATTTCAGGTCAAACGAGACCATCTGGATTCATGACGGTGAAGCATACAAAACATCTTGGTCCTCTTGTTATTTTGGGATGTGATTAATTCTGTGAAGAAGTTTCTTTTTCACGAAAATCTTCCCACTCATATTTTTTTAAAAAAAATACGATTGCAAATTCGTATCACTATTATAAGATGTCATTTAGATGAACGATGTTAGCTCTCAAGATCTGGACATCCAGGGACGAAGTTAGGATTTAATCTTTGGGGACTAAGACATAAAAAATATAGAATAAAGAATAGTTTTAACTCAATATGATCAAAGCATGCATATTTCTACTAGCAAATAATAATATCACATTAAAGAAAATATCAAATTAAATCAAACTAAAAGAGGTTGTGTATCTGAATATGAAATTATTATTGTGACTTCAAATCAAATTTATCGATAATTGATTCCATCGAGAACTTCCCTACAATATCTTTCTCAATATAAGTTAATAAAGAATTCCTCGGAAAATCATCTTCCATTTTACGACGAAGTTTCAATTTTATAATCTTCATAACTGAAAATGCTCTTTCTATTGTTGCAGTTGGGATAGGAAGTATCAACACAAGTCGAATCAATCTATCAACCAAATAATATATCTTTGCCTTTCTTGTTTCTACTAATTTTTGAAAAAGACCCACAAGATTTGAGATGCTTTTAAGAACACGATGTTTAATGACGTCTGATTTGAAATGTAGAAATTATTTTTCTAACAACATCAATTGTAGTCTTTAGTCGTAACCGATTTTCTGTTATCAACATATCGTCTTGCTTTTGAAATATGTTTTCAATATGTTGCAATTTATTAACTAAATTCCTTAAACGTTCTTTGATAATATTATGAGTTGATCCCTTCCTCCAACATACCTATTAAAAAATAATTTCTTCCATTACTAATCTTCTTCCAATTAAGAAATCCATCAATAATAAAAACATCTTTTCCATGCTTGAAATGCACTTTACCAAATATAAGGGAGATATATATTATGTATTTGTCCAAACTAGACATGGTATATCATTATTAATTTAAAATACTAGATATCTATCGATTACAATTTTAGGTAAGATAGATGCTATTACCTAATTTAATCGAGTGTAATTGATTAGGGTATGATAGTAGGCTACTATGATTTACATTATTACATTAGAAATGTCAATATGAGTAATATAATCTATTCATTTATTTGATATAAATGACATGAATTACTAATAGTAAATGTTAAATTAAGAATCATGACATACGGATACATAAACATGCATAGTAAAATAATTTTTTTATTATATTTGACGTTTATGAATCCCTACGATACAATAGTTCTTGGTTGATTTTATCCCTAATAATTTTAACAAGGGGTGAATGGTATTATTCCTTCCAACTTAGTTCTAACAGTATGTGAACAATTTTTAAATAGTTCTATCAGCGGCCCATTTAGAATCGCAAATAAGTTTGATAATTTGAAAATGTTGATTCGGTGATACAGAATGAATTTTTTAAAATTGAAAATATTGCATTATTGTTCTTTCTGTGATGAACTTTTAAAGCATTTCTGATAATGATAGATTAATGATAATATAAAAATCCCATAGTAAAAATATTAAGATAGAGATTCTCTTACACTATTTGGAACATGTCACGTTTAAAAATTTGAATTTAATTTGGTTCATACTTTCCTAACCATAAAAATCAATGCTTAAGAACGTGGGACATGTTATGTTTATAACTACATAAAATTGATATATGTACATTCTTACGGAATGAAAGATTACTGATATGAAGTATATCCTAATTTGCAAGGTCGAGCATGGCAAGAGCGCACCGCGCACAACAATAAGTAGCCGACGGAAATAGTGATGGGCCAAAGGGCATTGGAGATCACAACTATGAGTCTGCGATGCCGACAACCTGCACTTGATTCCCGACTGGGTGGGAATTGCAAGTCTGCAAGTGCAAGAGTCGAAGCGCGATTATAGGCCATGAAGATAGTTAGGAGTCAACATAGTTAAACAGGCAGGGACGAACGGAGCTATAGACTAACGATGATCAGTGATAGAAGATTAAAATGTGTTGAGGAGCTTAAATGTAATGCAGAAGAGAGAATGAGTATTATAGGTACATTAATATAAAAAATGAATAGATACAATGTCCCAATGATGTTAGAAAACCAAACATTATCCATACATTAATATAAAGAATCAGTGCACGCATTAAAAATGCACATCTCATGCATGCATTAAAAATTTAAAAACGTACAACTCATGCATTCATTAAAAACATGTACAACTCATGCATGCATTAAAAACTTTATATCATCTCCAATCGCTTTACTTCATAGCTTCATGCAAAGCTATTATTATAGACCAATTTTTGACCTTTCTTTGCCTTACCAAATATACATAATAAATGCAAATTTAATGGGATTGGGGGGTTAGCCACTGAATCACCCTCGAGATGCGCAGCGGTCATCCCCTGTCTCCTTCAATAGCTGTCCGATGGTAAGTGATGGCTCCCTACATAACATCAGAGGATTGGCCTATGTCTCAGACACCGTATCCCATCCACATGGGCGGACATGGGCGTATGTGGTGTATCACAAATCCATTTGTATGAGAGGATTTAGAAACCGACGTTTCAAATTAATGCCACTCATGCTCTTTTTACGAATTTCCAAAACCTGTGACTTAACACTTGAGCTCCACTTTTATCCCATTGGAGATTCTTTTTAAATTTGAAAAACCTAGAGCCAACTTCATCTGGAATGGTGGGATGCTCATCTAACTAGAAGGGAGACTATCACTAAACTTAAGAGCAATAGTGGATGGGGGAATATTAAACTTAGGATTGTTATAGATCATGATTTTTGTTTGTTATATTATTTTCAATCACTTTCTAATAAAAAAATCAACATCAAACACATTAAAATCATAAACATAATAAGTGTAACACAATCATTACGACATCACATTACAATTATCATTCTAATCCTCCTAACCATCCAAACATCTACTAACAAACAGAAGGGTTACACATCTAACTAACCCTTTAATAGAAGGTTACTCCAATCCAACTCTGTTACCAAGCAATCCTTCATGCTCTTAATCCTTGCGTAAACCTTTTGTACAATTATCCGTAATTTTGAGTAAAGTTTTAACAATAACTTGGGACAAAGTTTATTCTTTGTTGCCATTTTAAGAATTTTCCGATCGTTGAATTGGATACCAGACCTAGGGCATGCTCCCAATTCGTGAAAACTTATACAAAGCTAAAGATATATATATTTCATGCATCAGTGCTCGATCAATGGCTTAGAATCTCGAACTTCCTTCTCGCACTCCAAAATATCAGTACTTACTATTTAGCTGGTGTAATTCAAAAACACCCCTTCACGAGGATCTAAAAACACAAAATGCAATGTAAAACAAGGCCATGATGTTGGGATAAGTCCAGTCCTTGAGGACCTCTTTTGCAAAATCCAAAGGATAATCGGGAGTACACGTCTCCTGGAATTGAGGGAGGACTCTCAATAGAGTCGTGTATGTCCCATGCACAGTTTTCGAAACTCATGGACTCCTACTTCATGTAGGAGTAGGAGATAGAGAGGCGGTGGGGGCCACATAAAGAGACCCCATGCACGACCAAGGAGGCAACATCCCAAGCTTGAGCATCTCTCTCTCTCCCCCTCTCTCGATTCTCTCTCTCCCATCGCAATGCGAGAAGCCAAGGGCACGAGGAGCAACCCGCCAAAGGTGCAAGGAGCGATTGCAAGCTGCGATGAGCAACTGTGCCAGAGGTGCGATGAACGGTCCATGACGAGCAGCCGTAGGAGGCCTAAGGTGCAACTACAGGGGGGTCTATTCTCCCTCATCAAACGTGCACAGGATGTGTGAGGTGCATCCGCATGAGAAAGGAGCACACACAAGGAGGGACATCTCGTGAAGAGGAGAAGCAACGATATCGTGTTCTCCAAGTACAATGTGACAATTTCCTGGTTTTATTCTTGTAATTGAGCTTCAGTTTTGTTGGGCAACAAAAGTGAGAAGACATTGTCTCTCTCACTTTTTTGACCCAGTGGATTTTATTGCGGGTCATTATGCCCTGTGGGTTTTTCCTCTCTCACACCGAGAAGGATTTTCTCATGTAAAATATCTCATCTCTCTGTGATGCTTAATTATTGTGCTATGATTATTTTGATTGATTATTATGTAAGAAATGTTCCACCGCTAGTAATCCTTCGCGTGATAGGTTAAGAGAATCCCTTGATTTCCCATCAAGTGCTATCAAAGCTCGTGTTGTTGAGATGGGGAAGGATGGTGAAGGCACAATGACAAATATGGAAGGTCAAGATGGAGGACATCCTGTATTGCAAGGACCTCCATGATTTGGTAGAAGGAGAAACTGCCAAGCCAGAGGACATATCCGCAGATGATTGGATGAAGCTAAACAGGAAAGCACTCAGCACCATTCAGAAGTGGTTTGACTTATTGATATTCCACCATGTTGCAGAAGAGAAATGCAAAGAAGCTCTGGGAGAAACTAGTAGAGCTCTAAGCAGATGACTACCACCAACAAAGCATTCTTGATTCGGAAGTTGGTGAATCTAAAGTACAAGGACGGGATGAAAGTTACTGAGCACTTGAATGAGTTCCAAAGTCTCATCAATCAACTGAGTGCTATGAACATGTCTCTATATGATGAATTGGAGGCACTTCTTCTACTAGGTTCCCTGCCAGACAGTTGGGAAACTCTGATGATAACCGTGAGCAACACCGCTATGGAAGGCAACTGACCGTACGTATGTTAATAGTGGTCTTATGAATGAAGAAATTAGACGATCATTTGGAGATTAATCTTCTTCATATGTATACATAGTTGAGAGAAGAGGCAGGTCCAACAGCAAGGGAAAATCACAAGAGAGACAGAAACACAGGGAGAAGTCCAAGGACAAAGTAAAGTGCTATCATTGCAACAAACCTAGTCACTAGAAGAGAGATTGTAGGGTCTGGAAAAGAGAGCAAGGAAAAGCCAAAAAGAATCAGAAGAAAGATGAAGATGAGAACATTGTTGTAGCAGTGGCTGACGATAATGAAGATCAGTTAGTTCTCATTATTCAGGAACAATGTCCACATGCAGGGGATGACTCTGAGTGGGTCGTTGACACGGCCGCCCTACCAACCTCCACACAGGTATTTCTTCACATTCTATACAGAGAGAGATTTTGGGAACGTCACGATGGGGAACAATAGTTACTCCAAGATCATTGGCATGGGTACCATCTCAGTTCAGACTGATATTAGATGTGCAATGACTCTGCAGGATGTTGGGAACATTTCAGACTTGCGGGTTATCCTCATATCCGGCTCTGAACTAGATAGGGAAGGCTACCATATGAAGTTTGGCAACAACGGGTGCAAGATCTGCAAGGGCTCTCTTATCATGGCCAGAGGTAGATCATGTTGCACGCTCTACAAGACACGAGTGAAGGGCATGGATGGCATTCTACATGCTAGTGAGGCTGACACGTCGGATCTCTAGCATCATTGACTCAGACACATGAGCCAAAAGGGTTTACAACTGCTAAGTAGGAAGGAGTTGATTACATGCCACACTGACATCACACTATCTCCTTGTGATTCGTGTGAGGTTGGAAAGAATAGGTGTGCACCTTTCAAGGTCAGATCAAAGGTGAAAGAAGACCTTCTGCAGTTGATTCTCTCTGATGTGTGTGGTCACATGGACACATCATCTTTGGGAGGAAACAATTATTTTCTGACCTTCATTGATGATGCATCAAGGAAGGTGTGGGTTTATATGCTGAGGACAAAGGCTCAAATCTTTGATTGCTTCAGGAAATTTCATGCCATGGTGGAGCATAAGACAGACAAAGTATTGAAATGTCTACACACATGCAATAGAAGGGAGTACACCTCTCACAACTTCTAGAGCAACTGTGTAGAGGACGGGATCAGGCATGAAAGGACAGAGACCGACACACCCCAACACAATGGTGTCGCTAAATGAATGAATAGAACCATTGTGGTGAGTAGTTGCATGTTGAAGACAAAAAAGATGCCCAAGACCTTTTGGGTTGAGATGGTTCGGACCTCCTACTACTTGATTAATCGATCTCCATCCGTTCCCTTGAATTTTCAAGTCCCTGAGCGCATTTGGTCTGGGAAAGATCCCATATATGCTTACATGAGGGTGTTTGGATGCAAAGCTTATGTATTTATGCTAAAGGAACAGAGGAAGAAGCTTGATGACAAGGCAGTGCCCTGCATTTTTATTGTCTTTGAAGATCAGGAGTTTGGATGCCGACTTTGGGATCCAAGGAAGAAGACCATCACCAGAAATAGAAATGTAATTTTCTATGAGAACTAGACTTTAGTTGAGGACGACAGTGGTGATATTGACTCGGATGGGATTGCTATGGATGATTACAGCAATGAGGACTCATATCCTTCTCCAGTACCATGTACATATGGAGAAAATGTACATCCATAACAACATGAATCAGATGCAGACCCTGCTGATGCAGGTCCAGGGGATCTTGGGCAGGGGGAGCAACCTCATCAGCAACCAGATGCAGAACCCCAGGTCAGAAGATTGATGAGGGCACATCAACCATCATCTCGCTATCCTACTTCCTGGTACGTGATGCTGACTGATCATAATGAGTCATGCACTTTTGAGGAGGCATAAGAGCATAAGGAGAGAGATCATTGGTAAATTGCAATGAATGAATAGATACGATCTATGAAGAAAAATCATACCTATGGTCTTGTTGAGCTTCCTGCAGGTAAGAGAGCGTTGAAGAACAAGTGGGCCTACAAGCTGAAGACAGATGATGGTGGCAAGCAATTAAAGTACAAGGCTAGATTAGTTGTGAAAGGATTAAACTTGAGAGAGGGCGTGGACTACGATAAGATCTTCTCACCATTAGTGAAGATGAATTTTGCGAGAGTGGTATTAGGCCTTGTTGCAAGCCTAGACCTTGAGCTAGAGAAGATGGACATGAAGATGGTTTTTCTTGACGGTAACCTGAAGGAAGAGATATATATGGAGCAACCACGGGCATACCAGGAGAAAGGGAAAGAGCATATGATTTGCAAAATGAGGGAGAGTCTCTATGGCTTGAAGCAAGTCCCTAGATCATGGTACTTGAAATTTGATACTTTCATGATGAAGCAGAACTTCAAGAGGACTACAATGGATCCATGTATGTATGTTCGAAATCTTCTCAATGGCAGGTTCATTATCCTATTGATCTATGGGGATGACATGCTGATAGTTGGTCAATATCCTCGGTTGATTGCAAAGCTCAAAATGGAACTCTCTTGGGAATTTGAGATGAAGGATTTAAATAATGCAAGCAACATGATTGGGATGCAGATCACTCACGACAGGAAGAAGCACAGGTTGTGATTGTTACAAGAGAAGTATGTTGAACACATTCTGGAGCGATTCAACATGAAGAATGTGAAGCCTGTCATCACGCCCATTGTAGCTCATTTCAAGTTAACTAAAGAGACATGCATGTCTACTTCTGAGGAGAAAGCTGAGATGACCAAGATCTCTTACCATTCTGCAGTTGGTAGCCTTATGTACTCCATGGTTTGTACCAGACCCGACATTGCTCATGATGTGGGCGTAGTGAGTAGATTCTTGTCAAATCTAGGAAAGGATCACTGAGAAGATGTGAATTGGATTCTGAGATACTTGAGAGGGACCTCAAGTATGTGTTTGATGTTTGGGAGGTCAGATTCCAAACTCTGTGGATACACAAATGTTGACATCGTAGGAGACGTGGATCATAGAAAATCGACTTCCTGATACATTTTTACTTTCGCAGGGGGAGCGATTTTGTGGCAGTCCAAGTTGCAGAAATGCATTACACTCTCAACGACTGAAGCCGAGTACATTGCAACATCAGAAGCTGGAAAAGAGTGTTGTGGTTACAATGATTTCTTGGTGAACTTGGATGCAAAGACAATGAGCCAATTCTATTCTGTGATAGCCAGAGTGCCATTGATCTAAGCAAGAGCATGATGCACCGTGCTTGCACAAAGCATATAGAAGTGCGATATCATTGGCTAAGAGATGTTATTGATAAGATGCATCTCATTTTGAAAAAGGTCCACACATATGAAAATCCATCAGATATGCTGACGAAGGTTGTGACTCGTGACAAGTTGCAACTCTGTAAAGAGCTGAGTGGTGTCACCTCTCAGTGATCGTCTTGTTGGTGACATCTCCCCTTTTGGACCGGAGGGGGTGGTTGTTGGGATAAGTCCGGTCCTTGGGGACATTTTTTTTGCAAAATCTAAAGGATAATTGGGAATGCACATCTCCTAGAATTGAATTAGGACTCTCAATATAGTCGTGCATGTCCCATGCACGGTTTTGGAAAATCATGGGCTCCTACTTTACATGGGAGTAGGAGATAGAGAGGCAGTAGGGGCCATATAAAGAGACCCCATGCACGGTCAAGGAGGCATCATCCCAAGCCTGAGCATCTCTCTCTCTCCCTCTCTCGATTCTCTCTCTCTCCCAGCGCAAGGCAAGAAGCCAGGGGCACAAGGAGAACCCGTCGAAGGTGCAAGGAGACATCACAAGGAGCAACCGTTCCAGAGGCACGACAAGTGGTCCGCAACGAGCAACCTGCAGGAGGCGTAAGGTGCAACTGCAGGGGGGGGTCTATTCTCCCTCATTCATACGTGCACAGGAGGTGCGAGGTCCATCCGTGTGAGAAAGGACCACGCACGAGGAGGGATAGCTCGTGAAGAGGAGAAGCAGTGCTATCGTGTTCTCCAAGTACAAGGTGGCAGTTACCTGGTTTTATTCTTGTAACGAGCCTCAGTTTTGTTGGGAAACAAAACTGAGAAGACATTGTCTCTCTCACTTTTTCGACCTAGTGGATTTTGTTACGAGTCGTCGTGTCCCGTGAGTTTTTCCCCTTTCTCATATCGAGGAGGGATTTCCCACGTAAAATTTCTCATCTCTCTATGATTGATTGGTTATTATGCTACGATTATTTTTCTTGGTTCCCGTGTGGGAAACGTTCCGCTGCTAGTCATCCTTCGCAAAACATGTTAAGGAACTCTCGATTTTCCATCACATGAGCTTAGCGAAAAACTCTAGAACAGTTAACCAATTATACTTGTAAATTAACATCATCTTACATCATGACCCTTGCCGTCAATTTAACTTTTCTTGACTTAATTAACCTTCTTGAGTTAATCTGATTGTGATATACCACACCAAAAGAACACACAAACCCTAGGGTTGGATCAAAAATAATTGATTGTTTTCTTCTCTTCTACCTTCTCACAACCAATGATCGTCCTTGACCCCCATCCATACCCCATCGTCGATTGCCGCTGGCACCATTCATCCAACCCTTAGCATGGTCGACTCTTGCCCACCACCTTCATCTTCCGGAGCACCTCTAGCCTCGTTTATCTCCATCACATCTAGTTACTTGGACGATGTCATCCAGCTGCCACTCATCTCCTCTCTGCTTCAAGCACACCCCTTAAGAGAGGGACACCCCCACCTGCATTGCGCCTTCTAACACCAAGCACAGCTACTTGTCATCCACATTGCCGCAGTTCTGCCTCAATGTAAGATGGAGTGAGTTTACAAGGTATACTGGGGTTAATATGAAGTTCGCACGTATTATCTTGTAACAAATATTTATAAGGATCGTGGTGTAAAATCTTAATTAATTATCGAATGTCAAATACATAGTAAAATGTCCCACATCAACAAGTCCTTATATTATAGAAAACGTGCAAAAGTCAATACCTCACGGGAGGAGAGTGCGTACCATAACTGGAGCATTCGGAATACATTATTGATTTTTTTTTAAAAGGCGACGAGGTTCACATAAGATAGATCTTAAATTCCCCCACGAATAAATTAATCGGCGAAGTCAATCATGACTAAACTATATCTTAATTAGCATATATTTCCACCATATTAGTGATGGGAATCTGATTGGTTTCACGTTGATTTTATTAATTTCCCCACCAAAGGAAGTTTTATCTAAGAAGCTGGAATACGGTTTGTCAATTTCTCAGATGTTTTGGAATAATGCCATTCATTACAATGATATGAAGCTACAACAACGAGTGATTTAATGTTTGTTTGTTATATCTCCCTAGTTTGAATCTATGATTATGAATATTATTCGTCGTAAATAATTTCTAATTATTGAATACTCGCAATGTATGATGTAGTCGCTTTTGTACTCTTAGCAGCGAATTATACAATATTTTTCGTGTTGTTCGTTTGTTGTTTTTTAGAGCATAGGATACGTTGTAGATAATGTAAAGTAAGTGATAGTATTTGTCGAATATGGCGAGGGAATGACTATTGTAAGAATAAACATGGAATGGCGATTTGTAAGAAAGAAGAAACATTTCAGATGAGAAATAGAATCTGAATTATCTATTCTTATTTCTCAACAGAACTGACCGACTGCAAGTTGCAGTAAACACCATCGACGGCAAGTTAATTAAATCAAATGAACTAGTGTTCTCTTAAAGAAGTAGCTGGACCTAATTAGGAAGAGAATATATCAGTTGTATAGCTGATAGTATGCATACTAAAACTTTGAAATTTGAATGACAACGTTGCATAAAGTTCTAGTATGTATGGTTTAACCATTGCATGCATATTGATCCACCTTCATCGACGCCATTGCATCGACACTCTTCTCCGACTCCATCACCGCCGCATTCCTTCAACGGTCCACACTGCAGTCAACGTTGGGAACTGGTGGGGTTTCATTGGTGTGTGGGAGTGTGTGTGCCCGCGCACATGCACGTGTGTATGTGTGTTTGTGTAAACTTGCACACGGTGTATGTAACATTTGTTGGGTTAATTAGCATTCCAACCCCAACTTGGGCCCTTTGGAGCAGCAACATTTTGCCACTTATGTAGGGGCTTCGTTGATATGTTTCCAGCAAGTGGGTGTCCCCATCGGCTGCCCCATTTCGTTGATCAAATCCCCAATCGGGGATGCAATTTTTAGAGAGAACTGAAGCCCCCATTCAAGCCCCATTCCAGCGAGAGACGAGAGCAGCGGCAACAGCTTCGCCAATAGCCATTCTCCTCCACGCGTGAGAGGAAGAGAGAGGTCGAGAGGAAAGGAGGTCGTCACGCAGGGCTTCCCCCTTCCCCCATCGACATGGGCTGCAGCTAGGGCTGAGAGAGAGGCCGGTTTTTGGACGAGCTCGAGTTTGGGAGTAAGGAGGTCGTTGGGAACGACCTCAAGGAGCCGAAGCCTATTTTGGGACTCCATCCGGATGCCCACAAGGGAAGCCACTTATCTTCTTGATTTGAGCACAATATTGGTATTGTTAGATACCTAGGGATAGTTAGATACTTGTTGAAGAACTATCCATTGTGTGTGTGGCTTGTACCTCGGTTTTGTGGGCAACAAAATCGAGAAGAACATTGGCTCATCTTGACCGTAGTGGATTGGTTGCCGGTCTTGCCCCGTGGTTTTTCCCTTACTCACATCGAGTAAGAGTTTCCACGTAAAAATCCTTTGTCTCGTGTGGTTGCTTTCCTGCGATTGTTTGTGCTATCATTGTTTCCATTGAGTTCCCGTATGGGGAACTTATATTGGTTGTGCCATTTTTGCTGCATGACAGTTTTTAGGAGATACTCCTTGGTTGTGCCCTATCCCCAACAAGTGGTATCAGAGCACATGTTGTGCAAAAATGGACAAAGATGATGAAGGCACAATGACTAAGCTCACAAGCAGTGATTGACAAATTTGGAAAGCAAATATGGAAGACATATTGTATTGCAAGGATGTCCACGATTCGGTGGAGGGTGAGAGCGCCAAGCCGGAGAACATGTCCGCAGGAGAGTGGACAAAGTTGAACCGAAAGGCCATTGGTACCATTCGAAAGTGGCTTGACATGTCCATCTTTCATCATGTTGCTGAGGAGACAAATGCAATGGAGTTATGAGACAAATTGTCCGAACTCTATGATAAGAATACCGCAACAAAGAAGGCTTTCTTGATTAGAAAGCTTGTGAACCAGAAATACAAGGATGGATGCAAAGTGGCAGAGCACTAGAATGACTTTCAAAGCATAATCAACCAGTTGACTTCTATGGGGTTGGTACTTGACGACGAGTTGCAGGCACTTCTCTTGTTGGGCTCATTGCCGGACAGTTGGGAGACTCTAGTAGTCACCGTGAGCAACTCTGCGAAGGACAGCAAGTTGACCATGGCTATGGTCAAGGGCAGTCTCCTCAATGAGGAGATTAGATGTCGCTCTTCGGGAGAGGCATCCTCCTCTTCATATGTGTATGCAGTTGAGAGGAGAGGAAGATCCAGCAGCAGAGGAGTGTCACAAGAAAGGCAGAAATCCAGAGATAAGTCCAAAGGCAGAGGAAAGTGTCACCATTGCCAGAAGCCCGATCACTGGAAGAGAGATTGCAGGGTTTGGAAGAGAGAGCAAGCCGAAGCCAAAAAAGATCAATAACAGGAATATGGGAATGTAGATGCAGTTGTGGCAGAGGACAATGTAGAAGAGGTGATTCTCACCATCCAGGATCAGTGCTTGCATGCAAGGAGCGATTTGCAGTGGGTTGTTGATACAGATGCCTCCTATCATGTGACTCCATACAGGGAGTTCTTTACCACCTACACCAGTGGTGATTATGGGAGAGTCTTGATGGGTAACGAAAGTTACTCTAAGATCATTGGAATGGGCACCATCTCGATTCAGACAGATGTTGGGTGCTCAATGTCACTCCAGAATGTGAGGCATGTTCCTGATATGCACCTTAGCCTTATATCTGGTTCACAACTAGATAGTGAAGGTTACCATCTGAAGTTCGGCGACAGCAAGTGCACGATAAGCAAGGGTTCTCTCATCATGGCGAGAGGCAGGTTGTGTCACACGCTTTACATGACTAGAGTGAAGGTCATGGATGGCAGTTTGCATGCCAGCGAGGCAGACACATCAGATTTGTGGCACCGTCGCCTTGGGCACATGAGCCAGAAGGGCTTGCAGCTTCTGAGCAAGAGAGAGTCGATCCCCTACCACAATGACATCACTTTGTCTCCTTGTGATGCTTGTGAGGCTGGGAAGAGAAAAAGTGCACCATACAGAGCCAGATCCAAGGTGAAGGGAGACCTTCTACAGTTGGTTCATTTTGACGTTTGTGGTCCTATGGACACGACCTCTTTGGCAGGCAACATGTATTTTGTCACCTTCATTGATGACGCATCTAGGAAGGTGTGGGTGTATATGTTGAGATCGAAGGATCAAGTGTTTGATTGCTTCGAGAAATTCCCTGCCATGGTTGAGCGTGAGACAAGAAAATTGTTGAAGTGTCTACGCACAGACAATGGGTGAGAGTACTCCTCCCATAGTTTTCAGGGCTACTGTGCAGAGCACAACATCAGGCATGAGAGGACAGAGCCAGGTACACCCAGCACAATGGTCTAGCTGAGAGGATGAACAAGACCATTGTTGAGAGAGTCTGTTGTATGTTGAAGACAACGAAGTTGCCCAAGACTTTTTGGGTTGAGGCGGTTCGCACCGCATATTACTTGATCAACAGATCTCCATCGGTTCCTTTGGGTTTTCAAATTCCAGAACGTATTTGGACAGGAAAAGACCCCTTATATGCTCATTTGAGGGTGTTTGGATGCAAGGTGTATGCATCGGTACCCAAGGAGCAGCGGAAGAAGTTGGATGACAAGGTAGTGCCTTGTATTTTTCTTGGCTATAGAGGTCATAAGTTTGGATACCATATTTGGGATCCAAGGAAGAAGACAGTCACCAGACACAGGGATGTGATTTTCTATGAGAATCAGACATTGGCTGAGGACACCACTGAGAGTGGTGATGGAGATGAGATCTCCATGGATGATGATAGTGATAAGGACACAGAGTCCTCTCCAGTACATGGTACAGGTGGAGAGGATGGGAAGCTAGAGGAGCATGAGCCAGATGTAGACCCTGTTGATGCAGGTCTAGGGCACTTGGGACAGGGGGAGCAGCCTCATCCACATGCAGATGCAACAGAGCCTTAGGTCAGGAGATCTGAGAGGGTACGCCAGTCATCATCCCGTTACCTTACTTCTAGGTATGTGATGCTCATAGATGCAGGTGAGCCGTACACATTTGAGGAGATACAGATGCATAAGGACGAGGATCATTTGTGCAACACAATGAATGAAGAGATGCTATCTCTCAGAAAGAATCACACTTTTGACCTTGTTGAGCTTCCTAAGGGAAAGAGGGCCTTGGAGAATAGATGGTATACAAGCTTTAATCAGATGACAGTGACAAACAGGTGAAGTACAAGGCCATATTGATGGTTAAAGGGTTCAGCCAGAAGGAAGGAGTGAACTATGATGAGATCTTTTCCCCAGTGGTGAAGATGAATTCAGTGACAATGGTGCTAGGACTTGTTGCTAGCATGGACCTTGAGCTGGAGCAGATGGATGTGAAGACGACCTTTTTTCACGGTGATTTGAAGGAAAAGATCTACATGGAGAAACCACATGGAATTCAAGAGAGAGGGAAAGAGCACATGATTTGCAGGTTGAGAAAGTGTCTTTATGGCTTGAAGCAAGCCCCGAGACAGTGGTGCTTGAAGCTTAATGCTTTCATGGAAAAACAAGGCTTCAAGAGGACTATAATCGACCCATGTGTATATGTTCGTCACCTTCCCAATGACAAGTTCATTATTCTTTTGATCTACGTGGATGACATGTTGATTATAGGTCATGATTCCAAGCTCATTGCAAAGCTCAAGAAAGAACTATCCAAAAAGTTTGAGATGAAAGATTTGGGCAAGGCCAGTCACATCCTTGGGATGCAGATTACAAGGGACATGAAGAAGCGCATGTTGTGGTTGTCACAGGAGAGCTATGTTGAACGCATGTTGGAGCAGTTCAACATGTCAAGCCTGTCAGTATGCCCTTAGCCTCTCATTTCAAGCTAACCAAAGAGTCATGTCCTTCTACTTCTGAGGAGAAAGCAGAGATGGCTAAGATCAAATACTAATCAGCAGTTGGGAGCCTCATGTATGCAATGGTTTGCATTAGACCCGACATAGCCCACGCAGTGGCGTGGTGAGTAGATTCATGTCCAATCCGGGGAAGGACAATTGGGAGGTCGTGAAATGGATCTTGAGATACTTGAGAGGTACCTCAAGTATGTGTCTTGTGTTTGAGAGGTCAGATCCCAAGCTTTGTGGCTATACTTATGCAGATATGGCAGGTGACATGGACCACAGAAAGTCTACCTCAGGCTATATTTTCACATTTGCAGGGGGAGCCATATCATGGAAATCTAAACTACAGAAATGTGTTTCTCTCTCAACTACTGAGGCAGAATACATAGCAGCAGAGGCTGGGAAAGAAGTGTTGGCACTACAATGCTTTCTTGGTGAGATTGGATTGGGTGATAGTGAGACAATTGTGTTTTGTGATAGCCAGAGCGCTAGAGACTTGAGCAAGGTATCATGCACCATACTCACACAAAACACATTCATGTGAGATACCATTGGCTGAGGGATGCAATTAAATAGAAGCATCTCATGTTGAAGAAGATACACACATATGAGAACCCCTCAGACATGTTGACCAAGGCAGTCACTCGTGACAAGCTTCATCTCTGTAGAGAGCTGAGCAGTGTCACCTCTTCTTGATCACCATCACTGGACATCACTTCCCCATTGGGGCTAGAGGGAGAGGTTGTTGGGTTAATTAGCATTTCAGCCCCAACTTGGGCCCTTTGGAGCTGCAACATTTTGCCACTTTTGTAAGGGCTTCTTTGATATGTTTCAAGCAAGTGGGTGTCCCCATCGGCTGCCCCATTTCATGGATCAAATCCCAATTGTGGATGCAATTTTCAGAGAGAACCGAAGCCCCCATTATAGCCACGTTCCCACGAGAGACGAGAGCAGTGGAAACGGCTTCGCCAAAAGCCATTCTCCTCCACACGTGAGAGGAAGATAGAGGTCGAGAGGGAAGGAGGTCACAGCAGGGCTTCCCCCTTCCCCCATCGACGCGGGCTGCAGCTAGGGCTGAGAGAGAGGTCGGTTTTTGGATGAGCTTGAGTTTGGGAGCAAGGAGGTCGTTGGAAACGACCTCAAGGAGCCGAAGCCTATTTTGGGACTCCATCTGGGAGCCCACAAGGGAAGCCACTTATCTTCTTGATTTGAGCACAATATTGGTATTGTTAGATACCTAGGGATAGTTAGATACTTGTTGAAGAAGTATCCATTGTGTGTGTGGCTTGTACCTCAGTTTTGTAGGCAACAAAACCGAGAAGAACATTGGCTCGTCTTGACCGTATTGGATTGGTTGCTGGTCTTGCCCCCTGGTTTTTTCCTTACTCACATCGAGTAAGGGTTTTCACATAAAAATTCTTTGTCTCGTGTGGTTTCTTGCTTGTGATTTCTTGTTCTATCATTGTTGCCATTGAGTTCCCATGTGGGGAACATATACTTGTTGTGTCATCTTTGCTGCAGGACAATTTTTAGGGGATACTCCTGGATTGTGCCCTATCCCCAACAACATTATATGCATCAGTGCCACCTTTCACTTTTTGAAATGAAATCATGCGTGATTTAGATAACCATTTATCACTATGATGTCATTCAAAATTCAACTTAATTTCAAACTTCTAACCCATCCATCAAAACTGCAAAAATTTTAATGGTCTCAAAATGTTGTAAGCAGGATTAATATCACGGCATATACAAAATAATATTTAACAAGATCAATATGAATCAATGCATTACAGATTAAGAAAAATATCATCAAGCATTTCCGATTCATATGACAATTATGAAATGCACACAAGAACCAATAAAATCATAGGTTAACGATTAACCATTTTCATTATTCGGAATAAATCAACATGGTGAGATACATGAAAGGTCAAGTAATAAACGCAATGCAACAAACAAATGATAAACATATTAGATTAGAAATCACTGAAGCGTCCATAGAATAGACTGTCCTTAGAGAGGATATAATCTCCACAATACCGGTACGTAGGGTTTGGCAATCCGCTCGCAGGATATGACGGTACACGGTCTTCGTTTACGCACACCAACAAGATCGTCCTCGAATGTACCTCAGAGAACTGCAGCCGAGAGAAAAAGAAGCATGTTCTCCACGAGAGTGGAAGAACGAGAACAGAGGCAATGTAGTGTAAGAGGGATTTTCTTGCGAGTGAAGAAAAAATTACGTCGGGAGAGGGTTATAAAAAGAATAGTGTATGATCTAGCGTGCGGTATTTTTCTTCTTTCGAAAATGCCCCTCAACTTGTGTGTCCCTTCGGATTCCAAAACCACGGTTAAAAAATGAGTCGTTGCATCGAGTCAAATTTCTATTGCAGTCGAAATCAAATTAATCCGTATGATTAATTTAATTGACTTGACAAATGAAATCCGCAGCAAAAGTATCGAGATCTGAATTGACCCTCCCATGCTCGAACCCGAGCCAGAGACGGAGCGGAGCGCGCGGCACGTGTGTGGTCCTTCATTCCTCCTCTATACTATTGCTACAAGAGCTTGGGTTGTGAGCTCATATATACCTACCAAAAGTTTAGATGGTACTAAACTTCTACCCAAACTACTCCTTGTTTAAAATTTAGGAATTCCAATTTTCCCTCCAATGCAATTTAGTTTCCCAATTGAATCAAATTAAATTCTAATGTAATTGCATAGGTTTACCAAATTAAAATCCAATTAGATTAACTTTAAATACAACAATCCCATAGGAATTCACCAATTTGAAAAAGAGATTCAACGAGAGTTAAAAAACATCATTAGACTGCCACACTTTACTTTCAGTAAAGGTACCTTCCGGTTTAACCTCTACCTGAGTTTACTACTTTAACATGAACGAATTGAACTATGTATTGAACTTCATACATTAGTTAAAGTATACGATAGAAAAAATAAAGTGTTGTTTTTGATACAATCTTCAGGGTTGGTGCTCCTAAAGGCCATGCACCCTTATCCTGTTTCATGAGTGCATTCAGGAAAGACCCTCTTTCTTTAACTGCGGCCCACGGTAACACTCACATAGGTGACGTTCTCCAATGATGTACTGCTAACATTCTTCCCAAAGGCTTGAACGCATTTAGAGCATACGCTCTTAATAACCTAGCAGTTTAAATGGCACTCAGGCTTCCAGGGTAAGATACTCATGCATAAGAATTTAAATAAGAGTGTCAACTAGTTCTCCTAACAGTTTGTTATTACCACATTGAACCTACTTTGTGGGATCTCCACTCATAGAGGTTGGATTGCTACTATAGAGGAACTCCCAATGGGTCTCAGTCTCATCCCAAACCTAGACTTTAGGACTAAATATCTGTCAAGTTCCTTAGTCAACGGATCTGCCGTGTTAACTTTGGATCCAACAAAATCCGCATCCAACACTCCTTGAGACACCAAATCCCTTAACGTCTTAAGTTTTATTTGTATGTGTCTTCTCATTTTATGATTGAACTTTGAACTCTTGATCTTGGCAATTATGGTCATGTTATCACAATGTACCGAGATTGCAGGAACTGGCTGACCTAACATGAGAATTTCTTAAAGAAATTCCCTTAGCCATTCAGCTTCAATCCCAGTGGTATCCAAGGCATATATCTCAGCCTCAAAGGTAGACCGAGTTAGAATGGTCTGCTTCACAGACCTCCAGGAGACTGCACCGTCTTCAAGGGCAAAGACATACATAGTAACACCACTACTCCCAGACTCCTCTAATTTCCCGATCCAGCTTGCATCAATATATCCTTCTAGTACATATGGATGTCTACCATAATACAAACTAAGGGAAATAGTCCCCTTCAAGTACTTCAGTACTTGATCCAAAGCCTCCTAGTGAGTACGATCAGGACAACTACTGTATCTACTCAATTTTACAACAAAGAATGAGATATCAGGTCTCATGCAGTTTGTGAGATACATTAAGCTTCCTATCACTTGTGAATACCTTAACTGGGCTACAGGTACCCCACTTTTATTCTTACATAGTGTTTTGAGTGAATAAAAATGACTACTAGAACTTTGCAGTCTTGATCTCCAATGAAGTACCTTCTCAACATAGTGAGATTGAGAAACTAAGATCCCATCAACTGACTTTGTCAATTTGAGACCCAAGATCACATCAACAACACCCATATCCTTCATCTCAAACTTTCTACTTAAGAATGCTTTAGTCTCATTAATAATCCTTGCATGTGATCCAAACACAATTATGTCATCCACATACAGGCACAAGCCAATACACTCATTACCTTTTACCTTGGAATGGACACACTTATCGGATTCTTGAACCTTAAAGCCACATGATAAAATGGTTTTGTCAAATTTTTCATGTCATTGCTTTGGTGCTTGTTTCGATCTATAAAGGAATTTAATAAGTTTGCAAACCTTTTCCTCATTCCCAGGAGTCACAAACCCATCAAGCTGATCCATATATATCTCTTCTTTAAGATCGCCATGTAAGAAGACGGTCTTCACATCCATCTAGTGGATAGAGAGATCAGATACATATGCTAATTCAATCAGCATCTGGATTGTGGTCATCCTAGTCACAGGGGAATAAGTATCAAAATAATTGATACCTTCATTTTGCCTAAAGCCCTTAGCAACTACTCTGACTTTATACTTTTCAATTGATCCATCATACCTAAGATTTCTCTTAAACACCCATTTGCACCCAATGGTAGAGCACCCTTTGGGTAAATCAACCAGTTCCCAAGTTTCATTAGCCATAATCGAATCCATCTCAAATTTGACGGCTTCCTTCCATTGTTTTGCTTCAGATGAAGTGATGACACACTAGACGACTTGAGTTAAGTAAAGAAAATAAATAATGATCGTTGTAACCAGAATCATCAAGTATAATCATCAAGAAGAAATAAACCACGCAAAACAGATCAAACAATCAAAACATGTAAGCGGATCGCTATTTTTATTTACCTGGTATAGCCACCAGAGTCGAACAAAAGGAGCACAAAAGTGATACGAATAGTCAAATTTCTCAAAATAAAGCAATTTTTAGTGGTTTTTAATTTTGCAAGTTTTTAATTTTCGAATAAAAGCAAGCCAACATACAAGACAAAATACACACACAACACTTTTTTTATATTTTCAAAATAGCTAAAAATACTCAAAAAATCTGGAGAAAATATTTTTGGTTTTATAGGTTTTGAAATATTTTTATTGCATTTTAGGGATTTTTAAGATGTTTTTGGAGTTTTATAAAAATCAAATAAAGCTCAAAAAGGCAAGCAGTGCACAATCAAGACTAAATTACATGTTAAAAACATTTAAAATGTCCTAAAGTCCTGAATAGAAATTTTATGACAAAATAGGAATAAAAACATACAAACAGGAACTGAAAATGGATTTTTTTTGGAGTTTTCTATGATTTATATGATTTTATGATTTTTTAATATTTTGTGATGTTTAAGGTTTTTAGAGTGAAATTATAAACCAAATTAATACTGGAAATAAAAGAAGCAAAAAGGCACTCACAAGATTTTTTCAAAATTTCTAAAATATTTTTCGAATTTTTATTGATTTATACTTTAGACAGGACAGTTTTTATAGATTTTTGAATTTTTAAAAATATAAAATGAAAATAAATTAATCCAATAAAATCAAAGTAAATATTACACACTAACAGAAATCAATGGTAATTTTTAGGTGATTTTTTGAATTAATTTACTATTTATTTAGTCCAAAACACAAGGTGTAATTAGTCAAGTTCATAGGGACGAATTTGCAAATACTTTAAGTTCACGTACCAAATAATAACAAAGTGTAAAAGCTCAGGAGTTAATACTACAAAAATAAAAAAATACATGCATCACATGTGATCCAGACTCACAAGGGCATATGTGCAATAGAGGCATATATGCAGATACTAAAAACATGCCATTCAATACATAACAGTAGGAAGCACAGGGCATAAAGAGTAAATATCCCAACACTCACGTGGACATGCACGTGCTACATACTGATAAGGATAAAAATGCAAATATCTAAAAGCAAGAGGTCCAAACTGTAAAATGTACTTGACTACACTATTTAGTTAATGGACTAAAGTGAAATGATAAAACATGTAGGGTAAAAAGGGAAATCTAACCTTGCGAGGATATGTGGAACGCGTGGAGGATGGCGCTGGCATACGACTCTGATCACCTGGCTACTAAAGTTCTGATAGCTTTGGATCTAGTCAGGAACTTGCAGGCAGATGCGTCAAAGGGGCATGATCTAACGACCCAAAAGTTGCTACGGTCTGTAGCCCTAATGGAATCTGGCAGACGATGCCTAATCCAACAGCTGGGAGATGATCTGCAAGAACACCTCCCCGATGGATTTCAATTGAGCACAAGAGAATATTCAATGACCCGATGAAGAGTCGGAGGAGCTGGACAGGATCGCAGAAGTGAGATGTGTCCGTTGATGGGTTTCGATGCCGATGATGACGGTCGGATGGACTTGGTAGAGATGGTTTTCCTGGCGCTGCTCCGCCTGAGCATCTGGAGGCTCGAAATGGGTTCCTCGCAAGCGTTAGGAACTACAAAGGGTATAGGGGACACGGAGATACGCTTCAGTTCTGGTTATTGACTTAGAGATGAAAGACGGGGGGGGGGGGGGGGGGGCGATGGTATTCGATCTCCAGTGAGGGCGGAGGAAGGAGATCTAGGTCCTAATCTCGACTTGATGGTTGAGTATCAAGGGGGAAAACTGCATCGGAAGATGGAGCGTAAGGCGCAATATCGATCGGAATGGATGGGAGTGGGTATTGTGGCTCCGACCAACTGCTCGGAGCAGAAGAACAGTAACAGAGCGAAATGGATAGATTTAATCAAATATGGAACTGAGGTGAGTGCAATCTATACCTGATAGTTCTTATAAACTCCCAAGATTCAGGCGAAGGAGAGCGTCGAGGTGATGGCCTCGACCTGGCTGTGTCTGGCCAAGGAGGCTAAACACGGCGGAGGTCCCGCCATATAGCTTGAGCTACGTCGATTCTACACCAATCCGAGCTCCGAATGTCGCTCTAGACATCTATCACTCAGCTAGAGGTGGTGGCTAAGGGTCGAAAGGAGGGCGTGGAAGGATCTCAAGGGCAGTGGAGGTGGATGAGAGGTTTTCTAGAATTCTCCACGTGCTGGAAAGATCGAGAGAATGCGTGCAACCCTAAGACGATCTACGCCTTCCTAGGGATCCACGAGGGTCTTGGATCCTAGGAGGAGGCTCGGACGAAGAATCAGAGCAAGAGACGGTCGAAGTTGGGCGCGAAAAAGCATAGAAGAAGCTTCGATGAGAGGGCAGGCGACCCAACCCAGCTGGAAGAGACCATTGACTGAGGTCAACGGTCTGACGTGGACCAATAGAAAAATCAGAATATACAAAATAAATGGAAATTCAATAAAAAATAATAAATGAATTCAAGATAAAAAGTGTATAAAATGAAAATGTTTATTATTTTCAAAGTATTTTTCTGTGATTTTAAATTATTTTTTATGAAAAATAAAATAATATATATAATATAATATTATATACAAATGTGTTATACCTATGTATTATGTAAAAGTATTTTATTTTATTAATTTACATAAATGCCCTTATTTTATATTTTATTTAGTTACAACATAATTTCAGGAGTATAAAATATTTTTGTTTTATTTTTACAAATTATTGAGGGTATATAATAAATAGTAAATGTAAGATATACATGTGTAGTTTGTACAAGTAATTGAGGATTTTATTTTTAATTTTATTTTTCTGATTTTTATTTTATTTTTATATTATTCCTAGGATTTCATACAAGGGTGTAAAAAGAATAATTTAATTTTTATTTTATCAAAATAGATATATGAATAATATGTATACGAATAGCTGATATATACATAGTAGACCCTATCTCTCTCTACTTATTTTATTTTGCGATCATGTCAGGGGTTGACCTTCTCTTGGGTTTTGAGTCACTCTGTATTTATTCTAAATATCTCATTCTTTTTCTTTTCTTTTATTCTTTTATTTAGTTAAAAACATGCTAATTATGTATTATTAACAAAGGTATGCAAAATGTTAAGTTATTGAATTTACAGATATTCACATGATGTTTTGCCAAGAAAAAGAGCTAAAATAAAAGAATAAAGAGTGATAATCAGTTATTCGTCATGAAGCCATGGCTTCATTGTAACTTGTTGGACACCCTTGATCTGATATACAACAAAGTCGCTATCCATATCCTTGGCTATCTGAGGACGCTTACTCATCCTTGGCTCAATCTCTTCTGTAAGGACATTGGGTTAAGGTTGAGTCTCAGCCCCCATTTTTGTTATCCTTTCCAATTGATTTGAAATAGATCCTGCTGTGGAGGCACTCTCAACGGCCATCTTCTGAGGAATCTCAGTCTTCATAGGGAAGACAACCTCAAAGAAGGTAGCATCACAGAGTTCAACAATAGTGTTGACACTATACTCGGTATCTAAGACCGAATTACCAAGAACATATATGCATACCTATTTTCCAAGTAACCTAAGAAGACCGCACCAATAGTTTTAGGTCCTAACTTATTTCTCTTGTGTTCTAGGATTAATATCTTAGTGAGACAGACTCGCACTTTGAGATATCTTAACCTTGGTTTCCTATTTTTCCAAAATTCAAAAGGACATTTTTCCTTATGTTTTGGAGGGACTCTATTCAGAATATGACAAGTCGTATTCAAGGCCTCTCCCCACATATATAATGGAAGTCCAGAACTCTGTAGGAGAGCATTGATCATGTTAGTCAAGGTACTATTTTTTCCATTCTGATATCCCATTGGATTGTGGTGAATATGGAGCAGTAACTTCATGAACTATGTCAAATACCTTGCATTGTTCATCAGACAAGTTAAAAGTATATCAACTCCTCTATCTGACCTTAGGCATTTAAGCACTTTTCCTGTTTGTGTCTCAGCCTCATTCTTAAATATAAGAAATTTCTCTATGGCTTTATCCTTGATTTTCATTAGATATACATAGAAGTATCTACTACCATCATCTATAAAGGTGATAAAGTGTTTCTTATTATGTCTGGTCAACACACCATTAAATTCACAAATATCTATGTGCACTAGATCCAAGATCTTAGTATCTTTAGAGATAGACTGAAAAGACTTTCTAGGTGTCTTTGCCTGCACACAAATTTCACATTTGTGAGTTTTATCAATAGTGTATTTAGGGATCATTTCTAAATTCATCATTCTTTTAATTGAATTTAAATTCACATGTCCCAATCTACCATACCATATATCACAAGATTCTAGATTATTAGCTACATAAGACACAGAATTCGATACTTCACAATTCAAAACATTCATTGCATCAACGTTTACTGAATGACATCTAATTCTAAACAACAAATCAAAATATGCCAAATAGCATTTTCCATAAAAAATGGCATGTCTCAGAATGATAATTTTATTACATTTAAAGTTCAATTCAAAACTATTTCTAACTAAGATGGAGCCAAATAAAACATTCTTCTTCATGTCAAGGACATGCAACACCCTATGCAAAGTCCAGACACGTCCAGAGGAGAACCTCAAGTTGATTTGTCCTAACCCCAACACCTTGACCGTAGAATCATTCCCCATCTTTGCAGTCCCACCATTGCAGGTATGATAAGAAGAAAATAAAGCTCTGTTAGAACATATATGTACATTAGCTCTCGTATCCATGAGTCACTCTTTTGGATCATGGATATGGTATAGTTCAAGTTTTGCAGAGACATACCCCTCGCTAGCCCCAAGTCCAACAATGATCATATGCACTTGTGGACTCTAATCTGTAGCTTTAGGTTGAGTCTTTAAGTAGTCATTCTTCCAATGGCCAACCTGATTATAGTGCCAGCAGGGTTTATTCTTTGCCCTTTTATGGATCTTGCCCTTTGATTTCATTTTATTATTGTTACTACCTTTCCGCTTTTTATCTTTTCCCTTTGAGGTCATGAAGTTGATTTAACCTGAACATGAACATGAACCACAAGCTTTTCTTTCGTATGTTTCTCCTCTATGGCGATGCCACCATCAAGTCATCTAGATAAAATTTCCGCTTTCTATGTTTCAAGGTCATTCCGAAGTCTTCCCGCGACTTGGGGAATTTCCTATGATGCACATGATCTGAAACTTCTCTGGAAGTTTGTTTCGGTATCTTCTAATCCATTGAGCAGGAGTAAAAATTTGTGTGCCTGTTCAGAATCAACTTCCTTCGACTGAAAACTTTAAGAACTTGGCGACTGATGAATTCACATTTCATCATCTTTATTCTATCATTTTGGCCTCAAAAACCCTAGCAAATGCCTATAAATAACATTAATTCATGCATTTTAGCATTCATGCATATGTGTATAAATATTGTATAAAACATGGTTTTTAAAGCCAAAATTATATAATAAAGAAAAGAAAAGAAAAGAAAAAGAATAAAATATTGTAAATATTTTATGATCCGAAACTCCGAGACCTAGGCATCTTGATGAATAGGTCGACAAGGAATAAAGTAGGGGGAGATAAGGGCTAAATACAATGAATATTCCTTCATTCCTTATATATTTTGGGACTATTTTTGGTTCCACTTTTTATACCTCAAATAAAGAAACTTTGTTTATGAAAGTTGTAGATAATTAAATAAAGAAAAATACAAAATTGATTTCATTCAAAAATAATGTACAGATAAAAAGTTATGGTCTGAGTAAAAATCCCAAATCCCAACTTCCCAGACCCGTATCTCACAAATGAAAAATCCAAGTGCAGCAAACTCACCTTTAATTGTATATAGAATAAAATAAGCTATTTAATGGCAGTGGTTTTGCATTTGGCGGAACTACGATCTGAAAGTTGAGTTTTGGACCCTCATTGTATACTTGTACAGATTAAAATATTCATTCATTATTTTCATACTTTTATATTTTTATAATTTTGTAAATATTACTTATAATACATTTGTATATTAAAATCAGATTAAAACACAAATGAAAGTCAAGATAAAAATATTTGTAAATAGAATTCATAGGTATAACACCTGTATCTATACCTATAGTTTTAACACTTTTATCTTATTAAGTGTATAAAACACCTCAGAAAAATCAAATAAAAATATATTTAAGTGCATAAAAGTATTTTATAATTTTATAAAATAATAAACATAATTAAAGAAATTAAAATACACAAAATAAAAATCAATTAATAAAATATATAGGTATTGTACCTATAAGGGGTATAAAGGTAACTTATAATAATACACATCATAAAAATAATTAAAAATCATAATAAAATAATTCATAAAATAATAAACATTTTTTATTTTATAACCAAAATTTAATTAATCCATTTTCTATTTTTAAACAATTTTTTGAAATAATTTTAGGGGATTTTTCCTGGTTGGTCCACGTGGACCAACCAGGTTGGTCTGACAGTTGACCTCGGTCAACTGTCTGACCTCCTCCCTTAGACCTCTCAGAGAATTATTTTATCTCTTCTTCATGGATTTTTCGAGGTCTTATCTTTCACTAATTGAGGTTGAGACCTTCTGCAAACTTCTTGCTCGAAGACCTATGAATCACGCCCATATCTTACATCGGGGATTGGACCACGATTCGGTCCATCTTCATCGATTTTCGACGCCACTTCGTCAACTCTTCAAAAGCCACCCCCGACTTCCCTTCGAAGTTTGATCCTTCTTACGCCAATTTCACCCTTAAACCCCTAGCCCATTGCATTCCTGGTGACAACAGGAGGCGATTCGAGCGTGGGTTCGTGCCATTTGGTGTCGAATCGAAGTAGATCCAGCCCCTCGCCGGAGCTCCGCCACGAGATCTCTCCGTCGTCTCTGGTGAGCCTCACCCCCTTCTCTTTCCCTTTTCTAGTAGCTCTAGCTTAGTGTAATCTAGCATAGTAGCAGTTTAGGTTTTCATTGTGTTAATCGCCGTGAATCTTCGATCAAAGACCACGGCGGAGCTTAGCTCCGCCTCCACTTTCCGGCCATCTCCATCATCTACAGCCTCCAAGATCACCTCCATCTTCTTCCTTGTCACTCCGTCATCACGAACCACCCTTCCATCCACCTCGATCTCACCCAGATCGAGCGATCAGAGCTCCCATCTTCGCCCGACACCGGAGCTCCACGCCCGAGCCGCGCACCACTTCCATCCAACCAGAGAACACCCCCAATCGCCTCGCCTAGTTTTTGCGCTTCTAACCCTGCAGGTCAGAGCCATAGAGGAGGCTCTATCAAGCCTCAACAACTCGGGGAAGCACCTCCCAGGTCACCGCCGCCGTCTGTCTTCATCTCGCCATCTCAGGCTCGCCTGAGACCTCTATTTGATGCGGAGGAGCCCCGGGATCGTTTTGCCCTTGATCCTAGGGCCGGAGAGGCCGTGTGTCGGCCGAATCCACTCGCTAAAGCTCGCCGGGGAGAGTGTTCTTCGTGAACCTCTCTCCACCGTTGGATCAGGAGCAACCTCTAGTACGCACAGGAGCCGTCAGATCTTCAGCACCCTCCACCGTCGGATCTCGTCGCGAGATCAAATCTTGGACGTCCGTGCGAAGCGCCATCGGGCCACCAGATCAGGCCACGTGGATAAGTGGATCGTCCTCGGTCGCACGATCTTCATCTTGGGTATTTTGCCCTCTCAACCCAAGAGTTTTTGTACTTACGTTTTAACCCTAAAACTTTCATGTACAGTTTAAAAATATTTGTAGTAATTGCAATTAGGTCCCTGAACTTCTTTTATTTGCAGTTCAGTCCTCGGCCACATCACCTCACGTGACTAGGCCGCGTGAATTTGGGTATTTTGCAGTTTTGTTCCCGAACTTTCATGTATTTGCAGTTATACCCCTCTGCGTAGGGATCTAAATATATTTCTGGGATAGTTGCATGTTTGTCCTGCCGGTTTTTAGTATTTACAAATATGCCCCTGTGAACGACAGATCACGTGCTTCGCGCATGTATTTTTGGTGAAATTGCACCCAAGACCCTGGATGTTTTTATAATTGCAAATATACCCCTGTTAAGCTTATGATTTTTGTGTGTTGCTTTATTTATTTCACGCATCATTAAAGTGCCAAAAATTCCACAAAATTTATTTTAAGCTCCTGTTAACTTGCACTCTCACGCCATATTTTTGCATTGCATTTTTATTGCATTTTAATATTTCTTAAATATCAAAACATGCATATTTCTTACTTTTTGCATTGGAAAACCCATAAAAATTAGCAAAATGTTTTGACTTTTGAAAATACCAAAAACATTTAGAAAAATCCCCAAAAATCACAAAAACATCTTAAAATTATAAAAAGACCAACAAGATTTTATTTCCTGATTTTTGAGTATTTTGACCTATTTTTATAAATACATTTTCCTCTGTTGCTTCTTATATTGTATATATACTCCTATATTGAAAAAGAAAATATAAAAAAATATATAAAATATTGAAATAAAAAAACCAGAAAATCAAAATACAAAAAATTATAAAATTAAAAATTAAATAAAAAAAATTAAAAATTAAAAACCCACAAAAAATCCTAATAGGCTAAGTAGTCCATGAGACCTAGGAGTTGACTTTTTGTCTACACTCTACACCTTTGTTTCCTGTGTTCAACCCCTACTTGCTTGCCATTGTAACATTTTTAGTAGGGAATAATAAATTTTAATCCTTGCTCTTGATTGATTGATTGTGTGGGTTAATTGTTGACAAACGGGAGGGCTTGAGTAGTCGCAACAGCGACAGTGAATCTGATTTGTCAGACCACTATTTAGCGGCTCTCGCAATCTCATTTTTCAGTGACGGAGTATTTCTCAATACCGAGATCCTCGATATTATACTTCCGATCCAAATCTTCTCATAGCCCCTTCGAAGTTTAAGTGTTGGATAGGGCCAACAAGATGCAATCAAGATATATACGATCTCGTTCCTTCCACACGGATTGCGTCTTCCGATTATCAGGTGTGAGATTTTCCTTTTCCACTGTAGGACAATCGATTTCGAGCATAGAGATTAATCCTATGGTAGTTAACTAGATCTTCATGCATTATTGCCAACGCTTGAAGTTCTGATCACCGAATTTCTCAGGTATACCTATCATATCAACCTCGATTTAAACATTGTTTCCGACCTGGTTTTAAATCCGGTTCTAGGTATCCTCTCTAAGATTGTTGTAATCATGATCAATATCACAACATATAGAAAATAATATTTAACAAGATCAATATTAATCAATGCATTACAGATTAAGAAAAATATCGTCAAGCTTTTCTGATTCATATGATAATTACGAAATGCACGTACGAACCAATAAAACCATAGGTTAACCATTGCATCGAGTCGAATTCCTTCTGCAGTCGAATATAAATTAATCGTATTGATTAGTTTAATTGACTTGCCCACTGAAATCCGTAGTAAAAATATCAAAATCCAAATAAACTCTCCCGAGCCGAAGCCGAAGACAGAGCGGAGCGTGTGTGACGTGTGTATGGTCCTCCATTCCTCCTCTCTACCATTGTTACAAGAGCTTAGGATGTGACCTCATATATAAGCCACCAAAAGTTTAGAAACACTAGATGTGGTACTAAATTCTACCCAAACTACTTCTTGTTTCAAATTTGAGAATTCCCAACTTTTCCTCAAATGCAATTTCGTTTCTCAATTGAAACCAAATTAAATTCTAATGTAATTGCATAGGTTTACCAAATTAAAATATGTGCCCGCAGGCAGATCAGATAGAGAGAGAGAGAGAGGACCCTCTGGTTTTGATCAAATAGTTCAAGGATTTTTCGTGAAATCGGATAGAGAATCTAGAATCTTGTTTTTTTACGCAGGAATAAGTAGTTCTTCTTGCTTACTCCGCCTAAGTCGACGGAAAATCTTTTTGAAAATCCACTAATAATCCTAAGAAATAACACAAAATTCATTTAAAAAAATGATCACTTTTAGCACCAGTGCATGTAAAGTTACATACACCTTGGTGCAAGTTCCCCAAAATCTTTCTCTCTCTCTCTCCGTATAATATATATGAGACTTATCGATTGGACACTATATCCATTAGAGTCTTGATGAACACCAAACATAGGCCATCCACATGTTTTTCCAAATGAGAGGTTTCCTATTTCGAATGAGTACAGTTTTTGAAGGATATTAACATGCTTGAAGCTTTTATATTTTCAATTATATCGTGTCCTTAAAATGGAAGACGGATTTGGAAAGAAAAATTCAAATCATTAATTTCATGTAGAAGAAACACTTGTTGTACATTTTATTTCAATATTAACTATCAAAATAAAAACAAAACTTTGTACTCCTATTTTTATTTATAATGTTATGTCGTTATCTCCTTAGTAGAGTTGAATAAATCCCGATTTAAAAAAAACACTAAAAAAATAAACAAGAGGCAATGATTTCGAAAGGCACGGCCAGCAATCGATCTTATTCCCAATAAATTAAATTTAGAAGTATAGATACATTGAATTAAGCTTCACCAATAGCTATAGCTATAGATCGCTTCTCTTTTACGGTGAGTATATCCGTATACTATTTCTCTTTGAGCGGTGTTACGTTGCGTATTACATTAGTATTTTGTTATTTAATCTCGTATGCGGAGGATTGTTGTGATGATCAGTGTATGGACATATATAGAGGCATCCTCGTTCTCGTCTGCATAATTTATATTTCTCATTGGAGAATTGGAGTATTTTTTTGAGTAATCTTTCAAGTTGGTACGAGAGACGATTGCAATGGAAGGGAAGACGATAGATTGGGTGATATTGTAGTTGCTTCCCTGGAGATCTGACGTCACGGGAAGCAGATCCATCCCCTTGTGCCACCGGAGTCGGCTTTGATTGTGGTGCGCTATGCTATCGCTTGCAATTTGAAAGGAAGGCGGTATCTAGTATGAGAAGGGTCGTTTTTGCTTTGCTTATCTGAAATATTTCAAAGGCAACTTAATCGTATACAGAACTAGGGCCAAGAGAGGCATATTTTACGAGGAAATTGGGTGAAAATTAGACTAAAGGTAAATGCATGATTTGCATCAATCTAACTATATATAATTCCCCGTTGGGACAGCACTGTAGCTGTCACTGTTACAACTCCCCTCATTTCATTCGCCTTATGCCCATGTCCCATTTTTTAATTGCCATCTTTGTCCCCCTTTCATGGTTTTTCACGTGCGCTCCTTCTATTTCCATTGACATTTTTAGTTTTTACCCCCTTCCATGGTTTATTCAATTTTCATCTCCCATTGACATAGCTGTCCAATCACCATGCACCTATTCCTAGGGGTAGTACATGCATCATATCATCATGTAGCATTCATCATATCCCCATGGGCATATTCGGATAAACTCTGCATGGTGATATTCGATTGCAGGAAACTTTGGAGGTAGTCGAACCAGGCATATCATCCATCATATCACCATGGGTATATCGTCATATAACTAAGGCTCTTCGGATAAACTCTTCGTGAAACTTTGGAGGTAGCCGAACCTTGGGCATATTCGATTGCAGTACATGGTTGCATTACATCCATCATAGACGAAGCTTTGTAGGCAGCTGAACCCAGTGTGCATCGACTGCTTCTCCTCCTGAGGGCATCCTCGATGTGCATTTAGGAGCGACCGCTCCTCATTACTCCTCCTCCTGAGGCCATCATCAGGATCCCATATCCTATGTGCGTCTTCGAGCATGCAAAGGCATCGACCATTTCTCCTCCATAGGTGATGAATCTCATTCATCACTCTTTATTCCTTTATTTTAGCTAGGAATCTTGGCAAAATACCATGTAATTAGTTTTAAATATAATAAAATATCAAAAATGCATGCTTCATGTAAATAACCATAATTAGCATGTTTTTGAACATAAATAAAGGAATAAAGAAATTAAGAAAAATAGGGAAATATTTAGAATAAATATTGAACGACCTAATCCCAAGGGAGGGCCAAGCATTGGCCTGACCGCAAAAGAAACCAAGTAGAGGGAGATAGGGTCAATCATAATTGTACATACACCTATATATAAATAATTTTATTTTCCTCAAAATAAAAATATAAATGTGTTTTTATTAATGTGTATATATTTATAAAAATAAAATAAAAATGGAAAAATAAAATAAAAATAAAAATAAATACCTTCTCTCTCATCAGTGAACATATACCATGTATATAAAATAAAAGATGTATTTATTTCACCTTTGTAATAATTAATGAAAATCAAATAAAAATCTTTTTATATTCCATATTTTATGGTGTAAATAACTAAAATATAAAATAGGGATAATTGTACAAAAATAAACAATTAAAAATTAAAATTCAAAAATACATAGGTATTTATACATGTATATAATAATATAATGCAAATACATAATTTATTTTTCAAAAAAATAAAAAAAATCACTAAGAAATAGTTTTAAATTAAATAAACATTTTTCATTTTGTAAATATTTTGGAATAAATCTTTTTCTAATTTATTTTGAATTTTAAAATCTTTTTCCAATGAAGTTTTCTCATTGGTCCAAAGGGGATTGTTGACCCCCGGTCAACTCTCTCGCAGGACCACTCCTTCGCGGATCTGCGCCTTCGACCCGACTTCTCCGAATTATCGCGTCACGATCCGTCACCCATTACCTTAAACCCCGAGCCCCGATTATCCACGAACCATCCGAGATTCACGCCCGGGGATCTTTCTAGGGATCCGTGCACCACAATTGCCTGCCTGACTCCATTTTTGTCGTATCCCTACCAATATATAGCTTCATCTTCCTCCACCGTTTGGCGCACCTTCGGCCACCATCTTCGACTCCCAAGACCTCCACCTTCCTGCCTTGAGTGACAACAAGATTTGGGAGGTGTCGCAGCGAGGATTGAGGCGCCCTAGCCCCAGGTCCGGTGGTCATCGTCATCGTGCTCCGCCCATCGGAGCTCGAGCCTCTGGAGATGCCGCTCCATTAAGGCAAAGACCCCAGGAGGTCACCCACCTCCAGCACAGACGTCCGCGATCATCAGGTAGCCTCTTCGTCACTTAGATTAGCTCCCATTCCCAGTTTGGTAGTTTGCACCGCCGGCCGATTCCGGCCGACCCACTCCGCTCCGATCACTCTTTCGACCATACGATCATCGCATCACCTCCGCGAGATCCCTCTACATCTTCTACACCCCTTCGATCATCTTGGTTCGCCCCGGAACCAAGAAGTAGGTCTCCTTCGCCGTCGCCTCGCTGGAGACCCCCACTCCGCCTCACCAGACCACCCACTTCGCCCTTAACCAGGTCTAGGCATTTTTCCCTCGACCGAAGACTCGTTGATATTATATATGCAATGCATGCATTGGTTGTGTTACTCTATAGAACTAATGTTTATATGTGTAGAAATCATGTATTTAAACGTAGTTACTTGTATTATGTTATATTTTGTGCGATTTTATGGCTGAAGTCTTTTTATGTATTTTGTATATTTTTATGGAATTCATTTTATTTGGCATATTCCCTTGCAGGGCATGCTCCTCTCCCAAATGTTTTGTCAGGACATCTGAATTCGTAATTTCCTTGTCAGGGCAATGATTGGTGAACGATTTGTCAATCGATGAACCGTTTGCCGATCAACCTGTTGACACGACACCATTCAATGCTCCTTGTTCGGTCTTCAATGAAAAGTGTGGTCTTCAATGAAACTCGGTCTCCAATGCAACGTCGTAATCAACGCCCATGAACTTTATATGTCCGCCACATTTCGTGTGATGTACACATCAGAATCCACCACCATTCTTGATTATTGCTTTTGGCAGGCAAATGTAGAGCAGTCAATGTTGATGCCACCAACATTATAACATTAGGACCCAATTGACCACCATCTAGATTTATACATAACAGTATGGATGAAATGAGGAAAGTTAATGTTAGATGTGATATATGCAAACAGGTAGGAGATACCCTGACTACTTGTCCAAGGCGGTAATTTCACTATGTATTCCTCTAAAAAAATGTGAGAGATGAGGTACACAATAGATTTATGGTTGGATTTATGGATGTAATCATGCATTTATATTATTATATATGAAATTGCTCGTGGTATTTAGTTGAATCGATTTTTATTTTTATCCTATTTACATTTTATCATGAGGAGGAAAATTGATTCATTACGGTGTGTTAATACTTCCAATCTAGTCCAACAGAGTAGCCGTATATATGCATTTTATATGACCATTACCGTGTGTTAAAAGACATTGGCATATGGTATTTACAACAAAACACAGTTTATATGACTATATATTTTTTATTAGCAGAATTACCTTTTTTGACCATGGTCGTGCATTTAATAAGATTGTTCTCAAATGTCAAATTAAGGCATTCGACCAATTGCTTGAGGTGGTTGGCATGCAATGTATTATGAACCTGAAAAGGATAAGTCTCTATCAGTCACTTCTACCTCCTAGAATGATGGAGATCGAGCACGCCCACTTTCCACCTTTGACATGGTGAAGTTACCATACATTGAAGGACGTTTTTATTTTAACAAGACTTGGAGTTGATGGAGCTCCAGTAACAAGCTTAGAGCATCATTCACATTTTCAATGGGCAAATTATTGTGAGCAAATGTTTGGTGTTAATCTGAACATTGGGAGAGGGGAAAGTTTATTGAGCAGACGTTTAAAGTTTACTTAGATTCAGGAGAGATGCAAATCTTTTGGACGAAGACGGGAATCATCTAGTGAGACTTGTACAGAACTTCATTTAATACCAGATTGGAGAGTCGTTATTTCTGGATTCAACATGTGACGAAGTATCATTGCGATACATGCACTTACTATAGGATCTATACGAATGTGGAAAGATGGCTTGGGTAGCTGCAATTCTTGCCCAATTGTATCAGCAATTAGACGAATGTTCTTTGGACAAATTGAAGCAATGTTATGCTTTTCTAACATTGCTATAGGTAATATGTGTTCTTTTAAATAAAAAATAAAGTTAATTACATTATAATGCATCCATTAATTAAACCTTGCAAACTTGATCGTAGGAGCATATACACAACGGGGTCCCTCATCCATATCGACTGGATCCGAATACCATGGTCCATAAGTTTGCAGATAAAATTCAACGCTATTGCACAATTAGATTATTTTAACTTTGATATAGTATTAACACATTATTAAAAAATATATGGACATCAGGCCAAAGGTCTTTTTACGAAAATGTGTAAACAACGAACCTGCCAGTCTACTGATGAATCTCCATTTCATCATCTTTATTCTATCATTTTAGCCTTAAAAATCCTAGCTAATACACGTAAATAACACTAAATTGTACATATTAGCGTTCGTTTTTTATTACACTTATTGTGTAAATAACATTTTCTTTAATACCAAAAGTATAGAATAAATAAAAGAAAAGAATAAGAATAAAATATTGAAGATATTTTATGACCCTAAACCTCAGGCATCTTGAGGACTAGGCCGACAAGGAAAAAGTAGGAGCAGATAAGGGCCATTTATATAATACAATTCCCATTCATTAATTCATTTATTATTCATTTTTGAGACTTATTTTATTTTCCTCTTTTTATTATTCAAATAAAGAAACTTTTTTCATGAAATTTGTAGATAATAAAATATAAAAAATACAAAGTTGAGTTTATAGAAAAATAATATACAATGTACGATTACAATCTAAATAAAATTCCAAAATCCCAACTTCCCTAACCCATATCTCTCCAATAAAAACTCAAAATATTTCAAAATCATCTTTAATTGTATATAACTTTTAATAAGATATCTTACGAAGGTAGTTTCATATTTTTTGGAGTTAAAGTGTAAAAGTTAGGTTTTTGACCCCCTTTTGTATAATACACATGATTAAAATATTCATTTTATTTATTCTTCATTATTTTTGTAATTTTATATTTTTATAATATTGTAAATATTATTTACAATGTATGTGCATATTAAAATCAGAATAAAACCTAAGAAATTACATTCAAATAAAGTAATGTATATAATACATAGATGAAATAAAATACATACAAGTATACCGATATAATATATACCCCTATTTATTTTAGTACATAAACAACATCACAAAAATACAATAAAAATACAATTATGTAGACAAAAACAAGTTATAAATATATAAAATAAGGGAATAAAATGATAAAATAAATTATACAAAATAAAAATAAGATAGCCAAAAGGCCTAGATGCATATGCCTATAAATATACCCCTAAAATTTAACTACTACTAAATAACCTCAAAAAATTAAAAGTCATTATAAAATACTAAATAAAATAATAATATTTTTTGTTTTATAATAAAAATTAATAAAATCAATAACTATTTTTAAATAATTATTTTTGAATAAATAGGTAGTTTTGTCCTGTAGCTTGCCTATGTGGACTAATCCCAACACTCCATTCGTTGAATCTAGTCAACTCCCCGTCTTTTAGCTCTGACTCCTGTCAGAACCTCGAGACCCACTTCTTCTCCAATTTTCGATGCCTCCCCGATGGTCCTTCCACCACGAGCGCTTCACCAAAATCTCTCACCTCACATCTATCTATCTCGCGGGATCATTTGATCCTCCCAATCTGCCTCGAGCACGTCAATAATCGCCGCCCAAGATCACTCGAACTCATTGTCTTTAAATAGAACTCCCCACTCCGCCTTCTTCTTTTGATCCCTCTTGGAGCTCCTAAGTACAGCCTAGTGTGTGTGCATGAATCACTGGTGACAGTAGCGGTTTCCCCCACAATTGGAAGCAAAGAAGCAAGGAGAAGGGGAGATCCATGGCGACGCTCCAATACACCCTGCTCCCGATCGATCACAACAATATAAGAACTGCAAATCTTAATTTCTAATTAGATTTTTCATCTTTTCATTCCAGTGTTTAGCTTAATGCTTAATCAAGTAGGTTAGTTTAGATCTCAAATTTTAGGTTCGCCAAAGCCATTGGGTCATGACACGACTCACGACTCAGGTTAAGTAATATCAAAGGTCGTTGCACCCGAATCACTAAGCACAATCAAACAAGAAAATAAGAGAACCACATAGATAAATCAATCGAGCACAAGGTAATGTCAGCAGTCTCCGCTATTTATTTAACCTGGTATAGCGACCAGGGTCGAACACAAGGAGCACAAAAATGTACAACGTAGTCCTAATCAGAAATTAAAAAGCATATTTTTATTGTTTTTAATTTACAATTTTTTATATTTTCAAAATAGGAAAACAAAGCAAGGAAATAAAGAGAAGCAAGCTTAAGCAATTTATATTAATACTAAAAATGCTCAAAAATCAAAAATATTTTTTTAATGTTTTTCAAATATTCAGATTTTTGATGATTTTTGGGGATTTTGTCAACTTTTATATGATTTATAACAATCAAACAACACTAAAACAATGAAACAATGTTCAGCATGGACTAAAATGCAAGTTTAAAACAATAAAAATGCTTACTGTCTTGGTGAGGATTTTTATGAAAAAGAAAATAAAAATATCTACACAACAACCGAAATCCTATTTTTTTATTTTTCGAGAATTTTTAATAATTTTTATGAGTTTGTATGAATTTTTAGATTTTTAGGGTTTTTATAAAAGATAATGCAATACTGGAATTAAAGCATACGAAAATAAGCAACTCCTATTTTTTGTAATTTTTATGTATTTAATAAAACAGACAAGGCTCTTTTTTATGTTTTTATTTTTATAAAATACCAAATAAAACAAAATTAATTCATAGAAATTATCATAAATATTATATGTTAGCAGGAGCTAACTGTAATTTTTATAGAATTTTTGGAGTTGATTTAGTAATTATTTGATTAAAAACAAAGCATGCAATTTACAAGGACATAGATGTAATTATTCAAAAGTTATAGGACAAATAATAACACACTTAAGAACTAAGGGCCTAATATGCAAATTAGCCAAGCAAACACGCGTACTCCATGTGACATAGGTTCAAAGGGGTATAACTGGAAATATCATAAACTTTCATTCAATCCATAAACTCAAGAGTTCAGGAAAATTCATGCAAATAACCCAACATGTCATGTGGGACAACATGTGCCTTAGATTCAGAGGGACTAAAATGCAACTATTAAAAACATGGGATCCAAACTGCAAAAGTATTTACACTACAATATTTATTTACTAGACTACATAATAAATAACATAAATGTGGGATAAAAAAATGCAAATATCCTTGCAGGGCGCGTGCGGACCACAAGAGGACGTGTGGCAGTCTCTGGAGGAGGCGTAGACATACGGTTCTGATCACTAGCACCCCCAGAACTGACGGTCCAGAGAATGTCCGCTACGTGCGGTCAGATGTGCTAGGGGCGTCACATCTAAGGGCTGATAAACTACAACGGTCGACGATAGGGATGATGTCTAGAGCAAGGGGGGAGATCCGATGGTGGGAAGAGGATATGAAAGAACACCTCCCTGCCAGATTTCGCTCGAGCAGCGGAGGAGATCCACTGGCCCGATTGAAGAGCGAGGAGGTCCACCAGCTTTGTGGTGTCGCAGGGCGTCGGGCTGGGGGATCTGATCGAGCTGGCAACGGTTGGATGGTGGTGGCGATGGCTGGTCACCTGGGGGAGCTCCTCCTGAACTACTTCGAGCTCGGAAGTGGTTCCTTGCACGTGCAATGTCCTGCAAAGGGAAGGGCGACTCGGGGGCTTTGCTCTGGTCGGGTTATTGCTTGATAATGAAGGGAGAAGCGTGGGGGAATGGGGGTTGATCTCCGACAACGATGGTAGAGGGAGATCCTAGCCTCAATCTTGACCTGATGGTTGAGGTTAAGGATGATCAGGGTGTGGTGCGAAATTGAGTGTTTATTGGGATTCGATCGATAAGGATGTAAAGGTGAGACGAGGCTCCGACGACCGGTGCAGAGTAGATGAATGTGAGGCAGCGCAAAATGGAATGAGTGAATCGAACAAGGAAATGAAGAGGATATGAGGGATACCTGAAGGTTGGAATGAGTTCCTAAGCTCCAGGCGAAGGTGGCCGGTTGGGTTGTGGCCTCGACCAAGTTGTGGAAGGCCGGAAGGCTAGATACGGTGGCGCTCGCCGTCCATGTGAGGGAGCTGCGTGAACCATGCGACCAAACTCCGCTCCAAGGATGGCCTCCAGGAGTTGTCACTCAACCAAAGGTGCCTAGGGGTGGAAGAAAGGGCGAGGAATTAGCTAGGCATCTGGGTAGGCGGAAGAGATACTATATAGAATGCTTGAGGGTCTATAAGGATCGGCGAAAAGCGTGAAACCCGAGAGTGATCCGGATCGTCCAAAGGACCCGCAAAGATGTCGAATGTACAAGGTTTATCGGGTCCAAATTTCAAGGCAAACGGAGCTCGGAGGTGGGCTAGAGAAAATCGAGAAGCGGGTCCGGCAAACACTACCTGGGAAGGGGAAGACATTGACCGGAGGTCAACAACTGACCTGGACCAATCGGAAAAATCGATTTTACAAAATATTTAAAAAATCAATAAAAATAGTAAATAAATTCTAAAAAGTGAATAAAAAGAAAATGTTTATTATTTTTTAAACTATTTTCAGTGTTTTTAAATTATTTTTATAAAAAAACAAATTATTGTATATACAGTATATAGTATTATATGCAGGTATGGTATACCTATGTATTATTTACATGTATTTTTATTATTTTATTTTTACACAAATACCCTAATTTTATATTTTATTTATTTTCAACATGTTTTTAGGGGTACAAAATAATTTTTATTTTATTTTTATGATTTATTTACAGGTACAGAATAAATAAGGAGTGAGACATATATTCATGTCTTTTATACAAGTAAGAAGGATTTTAATTTTAATTTTTTATTTTATTTCCTAATCTTTATTTTATTTTTGTTTTATTTTTAGGATTATATACAAGGAGGTATAAAGAATATTTTATTCTTAATTTATCAAAAATAATTATTTACAAATATAGGTAATATGTACAACATAGAGTAGGCCCTATCTCTCTCTACTTGTTTTATTTGGCGATCAGGTCAATGCTTGACCTTCTCTTGGGGTTCGGGTCACTCTGTATTTATTCTAAATACCTCCTTCCTTTTTATTTTCCTTTATTCTTTTATTTTTGCATAAATACATGCTAATTATGCAATATAACAAATGCATGTTGAATGCTAACTTATTGTATTTACACTTATTTACATGATGCTTTGCCAAGATAAATGGATAAAATAAAAGAATAAAGAGTGGGAATCAGGGATTCATCACCCCCTATACTTTATCTTTGTTAGTTCCTTAGCAAACACTTAATTAAAAGAAGTGAAAAAGAAAAGAAAAAGGAGAATCAAGGTTGATTATTAAACTTGTCTTCATTAAATTGAAGTATGGAGCTCAATCAGACCTTTGGATTATTAGTTTGTAGGAACCTTATTTGGACCTAGGTTTAAGACTCAACAGCCTCTAAGTTCCACCAATATATGGTAAAGACTCCTCGATAATCCAGATCAGATCACGTCTGCATACACAAACTCTAATGATCATGAATCTTTTCTTGTACGGTGTAAGTGATATGTAGCTCCCCACCTCAGAAATGACAAGGCAACAACCTCCCTCAACAAGGTAACTCTAATGTCCTAGTCCAACAGCTCTTCCTCGAGGAGCGGGGTATTCCCTTCTAAGTTCAAGTTTAACCTGCTCAAGAAGAGGGGGAAAGAAGATAATGTTGTGGCCAATGTAGCCACGTATCCCTGGGAACCCAACCCGTTTAGCTAAGTCTCCCGCTGCAAGCTTCCTGAGATGAGAAGGTATAACATAAGCTTTGCTTTAATTGGCTATATACACTCCGGCAAGCATTTTATTTCCAATGAGGCATGTCCACTTTTTTGGAGTTTTCTTTTGCACCTTTTTTTATGTGCATATGTATAACATATCTACTTGGTGAAGCATATATACATAAGGACTTTTTCCTCTTAAACTAGTAGATTATCCCTCTTTTGAAGCATTATTGCAACCCACAACTCCTGTCTTTCGACCTCAATACTGCCAGAAGAAGTTGAGGTGCACTTCCTTTCCTAAAGGAAGACAATAGGTTCCGCCTAGAAGTACTACCCTCGTATGCTACCCCCAGCCAAAGGAAACTGCCTCCTCACCACCTCATCCGTGTGGAGCTGAGTGTAAAGTGTTGGTCCAAGTAAAGCCATTATCTATGAGAGTCATGTGTGCATTGTTAAGTGTTCTACTTAGGCTCATCAAGATGACATGTGAACATAGACTAGTGGACTCAAATAGTTAAGTCACTAATGGACCTGAAAAGTCTTAACACCAAATCCTATGAGGTTCCTCTTAGAATTAGGTGGATTAAGGTCTTAACCAAGCTCCATTGTCCAGTTTAATTCCAGAATAGTTTAAATGTCAACTATGATTCAAAAGAATTTAGAAGTATTTACAAAAACAATTTTCACAAAATTTTTGAAAATGTGCATTTTTTTTGAAATTTGTTTGAATGCATGCATAAATGCAGAAGTTTTGCAAACTATTTACAAAGATTTACACAGGGATTTTTTCAAACTTTGATTTTCAAACATTTTTCAAAAATTTTGTACTATATACATAGTTTTGATACAAAAATATTTACAATCATTTTACAAGCAATATATTTTTACAAACATTTGTACAAAAATAGTTTTTATAAATAACTGTGTATGTGCAAGAAGGAATTTTATGTACAAGAATTTTTTTTAAATTTTATGATTTTTGGATAAAGGATTTTAGTCATTTTATTTGTAGACATACTCATACAAAATACGAGTTATGGCTAAAGTATGTATGTAATATATACGACACCTCCCTATACTTAGCTCGAACGATGTCCTCATAGTGATCAAAGAGAAATGAAGGAGACATAACTCATGCTTAGTATAAGGAAGTGAAAAGAAATGCTATACTACAACGACGAATCAAAGAATAAAATGAATAAAATTGGTGATTCCCCCTATAGTCATGATTAAGTAATCCTAAGTATAGCAGACTGTACACAAAGGGAAGACCGAATCATAGAATGTACATGGTCTACCTCCCATGTACTTAGGGTAAAATATCCCTAAGTATAGGCAGCAAAACAAGAATCAAAAGAATAATAAAAAAATCTGACACCCCCTATAATTAGGGTAAAGTACACCCTAAGTATAGCATAATTACAAGATGCAGATGGGGTGTTAGACTAAAGAATGAGGTGATATAGACATCTGGATCTATACAGGGAGGAAGGCAGTGATAATCAGGCATGAGATGCAAATGATGTGAGCTAAAGACCACATCTCATGCAAAATGAATAGTACGATGTCAACGATTGGTGGATCATGATCTAGATATGGTTTGAGGTGATGACCATTAACGCGAAAGGTGGACTCGGATGACATCTAAGATATGTCGATACTACCATTGTCATGCACCTTTCGGACCAGGTATGGTCCTTTGCACTTACTCTGCAACTTCCCTAGAAATAATATAAGCCTGGCATCAAAACAACCATATACTCTGATATGTCTCAAACTGCTTACGGGTGATATGAGAATCATGCCATATCTTCACTCATTCCTTATATGGTAGGCTTCTTGAAAAGGTTGTGTCTCTAAGATCCTTCAGGGCTGCCAATTCTACCTTCCTTTGATCACTTATACTCTCTGAATCCAATAATATCTCAGTGATAGCCTGATAACCTCCCGCTACCCTTGTTAATTCGAGCAAATTAATGTCCAAATTAATTAAGAATGTTTGTTGCAGTCGGATAACGAGAGCTGATAAAAAACCACTTTCAATTATATTCAAGTTAATCTTGAGCGGCAAAATTTTTTTACTTGGTGAAGTCCAAGGTCGAACTCAGGGAGGCAACTGTCTCCTTAGGTAGATTTTTATCAAATTTCCAATGTTTGATTTTCGGAGGGAATATTTTTTCGTCTTTTTCGGTTTTTTATGCAAGACACATGCAAAATCAGGCCAGTTTTTAAAGTTAAATCAGATAAGTATTCAAATGAAGTCCAAAAATTATGAAACTTGGCCAGATGATGAAATGGTATGAAATTAAGCTACCCTAATTTTTTTGGAATTTTCTGACACTAAATGAATTTACTGTGAATTAAAAAATAAATGCAAGGTGATTTTGACTAATTTAAATTAAATAAATATCAAATTACAATATTTTTGGGAATAAAAATTATCCTAAATAGATCTAAAGATGAGGAATCCAGGAAAATTTCAGACCTTAATTTTGAAGTGAAATGAACCTATTAAAAATAAATTAAGGAAATCACCAAATAAATTATTTAGGCCTCGAAATGCATGCAAATGAAATGAAATTTTTATGCAAGGTGCATCTAATTATCCTAGAGCTAATGTGATTTTTTGGGAATTTTTGGAGTTACAGAGAATTTGTTATTAATTAAAAGGTGAAATTGGGCAAAATATGACAGAAATAAACCAATTAATCAAATAAAAATTCCACTGATATCATAAAATTATGCCAAGTGTCACATAATATAAAGGACAAGTTAAACTACAACATGCAATTTTTGGAATTTAAAAATGATGAAATATGGACACCTAAATATGCGTGCAAAGACAGGGGTATAACTGCAATATAGGAATTTAAAATTGCTCAAAATAAGATAGGCTGATAGGGACTTTTATGTAATTACCTAGAATGCAGGGGGGTGGAATGCAAATTCTCCACTGACGCATGTGCTCCTCACGTGGGGGTGCTTCACAGGGACTGATTTGTAATTTCAGAAACTTCCCGGAGCCTCAATGTAATTTTCCCAGGGCGCACGTGCTGCTCACGTGGGCGCCTTAGGCTCGGGTGACTTCGGAGGCTCGGGTGTTGGCTCGGGTACTTTGGAGGTTCGGCTGGAGCCTCGGAGAAGCTTCGGGTGATCCGAGCCTAGAGGTCGGGGAAGAGGCTCGGATCGGAGCGACGTGGCGCGGTCAAGACCGTGGATCAAGGATGATACAACGGTTGTTGGATGCTGGGGCGTGGTGAATCAGTGACCGTTGGATCTGGATTGATCCAACGATGCCTGGGGCTCGATGATCGGGGCGACGTGGCGTGCTTCTGATCGTAGGATCACAGACGATCCAACGATGATGGATCGCTCCTGCAGATGGCGACGTGGCGTGACCAACAACCGTCACATCACAAGTAGATCCAACAGTCTGGGGCTGCTCCGGTAATGGTGCGACGTGGCTGGCTTCTGACCGTTCGATCAAGATGATCGAACGGTTACTGAACGTCGTCTCCAACGGCCCTCCGCCTCTTGCCGAGGAGAAGGCGGGGCTCCGTCGTAGCTGGCTCTGCTCCTCCCGATCCTCCGGGCATCGAGGAAGGTCGATGGCGAGTCGGAGGTATCTCGGAAGATGCGCGGATGGTCGGCAAAGCCTCCGGTGGCCTCAGGAGTGATGGAGATGTGCTGAAACCCGCTGGCGATGAAGCTCGAAGGGAGCTCCGGCGAAGTTCCATCCAGTGAAGAAGCGAGTACCTGTAAGGGGTTAGGGGTATAGCCGAAGCACGTGAGCTGTGTGTGGAGTTGTGGTAAGTGTATGGCGAGGCCAAATCGGAGTGAGGGGTGTCCGGCAATAGTGCTCCGCCCAAGTGGCGGAGCTGGAGTCGATGAAAGGTGGGTGACAGTGTTTGAGGCTACGAAAGAATGCGTGAGGATCGGAGCTCCGTCGCGGAGCTTGGAGAGATGATGGTGGAGTGAGAAGGTACGCGGAGGAGTGGAATTAAATCGGAGAAAATCAAGAAAAGATAAGAAGAGATCGGAAGGGAAGTGGAGGTGTCTACCTGGGGAATGGAGCTCGAAGATGGGCTCCTGGTCGTCGCTCGAAGGGTCGGTAGAGCCTTGAGCTCACGCAGCTCGCTAAGGGAGGCTGCCGCACGGCGGTGGCGGCCGTGGATCTCGTCGGAGAAGACGCCTGTCTTCGCTCGAAGACACGCCCGATAGCTGTCACCAATCGATTGATCTGAGCTCAAGGAACCTCTCTGGAGTGGCGGATGGGTGTGAAGGTGGTCGGAGGGAGAGGATTTATTGGATGAAGGTGATGGGTTGGCTGGTGACGAGGCGCCGTTCATGGTCGTAGTGGGGCGGCTCTGGTGGGAGTCGTGGTGATTGAGGGAGCTGGCGAGGATGAGGGGAGAGTGGTGATGATAGTGGAGGCGTTGGTGATCGGAGAGGGTGGCAGGAGTGGAGGCGAAAATAGAAAGGGGAGACGTCTCGCGCAAGGTTGAGATCGTGGGATAGAGGACGACCGGAGGTAGAAGACAAGGTCCTAACCGTTGGATCCTGTGATCCAACGGCGGAGAAGAAGGTGCTAAGGTGGATGTGATCTGACCGTTGGTCCAACCGTTGGTCCTGACCGTTGGATCCTGTGATCTGAGGCGAGACGATCGAGGGCGCTGATTGCGCCACGCGTCGTGTTGTGGGAGCGACGCTAGCGAACGGCTTGGATGTGATGAAGCTGTTGATCGAAGGGCTGAGGTGCAAGGCGGAATAAGCGGTGTGATGGAAATGCATGGGCGCGATCGAGTGGCGCAAGATGCTCCACGTGGCGTGAGGAGAGAACGGCGGGAACGAGCGGCTATGATGAATAGCGGGGATTGATCTGATGGTTAGAAATAAAGGCGTACGTGTTGGAGGCGGGACCGTTGGATATGGATGGAGATCCAACGGCTGTGGGCGCGGGCGGCTAGGGCAAGGGAAGCGGGTCGCGTGGCGCAATCAGAGGGCGCCACGTGGCCAGCTGTGAGTGGCTGAGAGGAGAAATGATTTTAGAGAGAGAAGGAGGCCGAATTTGGAAAAACTCAAAACATGAAAGTTGTAGATCTTGATGAGGTCTACAAGTTTCATGTTGACCAAAGACGGATATGAGGTCAAATATGATACAAAAATACAAGATTATAAATATACACATATATAGTATACATAGAGGCCCAAAAACCCAACTTCTTCCTACGAACTCCAAATTGGATGAAATTAGTCTCATTTTAAAGGTCTTTTAATGTGCATTAATATGAAGGTGAGTAGACCTATTTTGGAGGTTGTATGAGGGAGTTATGAGCCTTCTAAGATCCAGAGGTTCTAGGTCTTTGTTGGATATTTTACAAAGGAGATTTCTGACTTTCTTCCTTATATTATTAACTCAAGGTATATATATTATAAGGGAGGTGTTATTTTATAGGTGAATGTTTTACAAGTGATCTCGGCTTCTTATTTAATGCAAATGTGAGTGCTAAAATGCATGTATTATGAATGCTAATTGTGCAATACAAAGGGAAATATGCTACTATTTACTTGGGAACAAGACTCTATTTTCAACTTTTAGAGTGATGAATCACAGATTCATCAACCCCCTGTACTTAAACCGTGCTCGTCCCCGAGCAAGAAAATGAAATGCAAGAGTGAAATGATTTTGGGTTCCATACCAAGGTCATGAACAAAAGTTGAAAAAGGAGCTTGACTCGACCTTTGGATTAATTGTGTGGCGGAACTTTATTGGGATCTGAACTTAAGACCTAACAGACTTCAAGTTCCACAAGTCTTCTATTCAAGACGCCTCAACAGTCAGGTCAGAACAAATCCTCAAACGCAAATTTCTGATGACTATGATTCTTACTTGTACTGTGTAAGTGAAATGTAACTCTTCACATCAGAAATGACTGAACCAGCCTCCTCTAACAAGGTAACTCAATAACCTGGTCGAGTAACGCTTTCCTCGAAGAGCGGGGTATTCCCTTCTAAGTTCAAGTGCGACCAGCTCAAGAGGAGGGGGTAGAGAAAAGAATGGACGATAGCCAGTGTAGCTACCTATCCTGGGATGCCTGACCAGTGTAGCCAAGTCATCCAGCTGAAGACTTCTTGCTAATATACATACTCCGACATGTATTTTATTTTCACTTGGACCTGTCTGATTTTTTGGAGTTTTTCCATTTTTTGGGACTATATACAAGGTGCAGCATGTACATCAGGAGTTTTTCCCCTTGAGCTAGTAGACTATCCCTCTTTTGAAGCATTATTGCAACCCACAGCGTCCTGTCCTTAGACTTCAACACCATCAGACTAGGTTGAGATGCACTACCCTCCCTAGAGGAGGACGGATGTTTCCACCCGTGTGCTACTCCAAGCTAAAGGATTCTACCTCCTCACCACCTCATTAATGAAGAGCTACGTGCATTGTGTTTGTCCAAGTTAGGTCACTGTCTAAAAGAATCATGTGTATGCTCGAGATATTCTACTTAGACTAATCAAGATGACATGTGAACATAGACTTGCAGACTCAAAGAATTAAGTCACTTGACCTGAAAAATCTTAACTCCAGCTCCTATAAGGTTCCTCTGAAATTAGGTGGATTAAGGTTAAATAAAGCCCATCCTCAATATCTACTCATAACTTGGTTCAGGACCCACTAGCTTTTCACATTGCATATGCAAGATATGCAGATGAGAGGTAGATGACATGCTATGTATATGAATGAAATACATGACTCTTTTTCTTTTCAGATGCAGAGATGATGTGCAAGAGTAAATAAGAAGACTTATTTTCAACATTTTTTTCACACTCGAGTATACCTCCTATGATACAAGTATTTTATGAGTATTATACAGACTATACAAGTTTATTTTACAAAAATATTTCTCAAAATTTTACCCACCCGTAATTATTGCATAATATATACAAAAATACGCAAAAATACGTGAAAGTACGAGCTATGGGTAACATATATATAATATATACACGCCCCCTATACTTAGCGTGTGCTATGTCCTCAGAGCACGAAAAACGACTAAAAAGACATAGCTCGGGCTAAGCATAGGAGAGCCAAAATTACAAAAAATGTATAGAAGTCGCACCGCCCCCCTATACTTAGGCTCTTGACGGCCTAAGTGTAGAAGAAGATCAAAAAATGGGGTAGACGAGGGCAAGAGGGGAAATGGATGAATATATACAAGGTGAGCATCGGTTCCCCCTATACTTAGGATTTGGTCAGCCTGAGTATATGACATGAATGAGTATGAGAACCGATGTTATCTAGAGGATTTACAGAGAACAGACTCAGGTGGCTCATCTCCCCTATACTTAGGATCTGGTCATCCTAAGTATAGTCCAAGATAGAGATAGATGAAGCTGGGATGAGTTACTAGAGTCGTGAGAGGAGAATGGATAGAATGTACAGAAATGATGGTATATACAAGTGAGTCGGTCTGAATCTTTCAAGATGCTGCTGATGGCTAGAGCTCACTGCTGCAAGGTTTCCTGCACGGCTCGAGGTGTATCTGTTGAATCTGTCTCGCGCATAAACACAATCTCCTCAACATGGACTAACTGCTCATTGGATTCGACGAAGTGTTTCAACAGTTGTCCATTCACAAGGGATGTCGATGCGTCATCTGCGAGATCTGAGATCTCGACACATTCGCTATCATGCACCGCTCGGACAATGAATGGGCCCGTCCACTTGGATTTCAACTTGCCTTGGAAGGTCTTCAGCCTTGCATTAAACAATCATACCTTCTGTCCAGGAACAAAGGTCTTTCGTCTGAAATATCTATCATGCCAACGCTTCACCTTGTCCTTGTACACCAAACTGTTGTCATATGCGCGGTTTCTGACTTCCACAAGCTCATTCAGATCCATTTCTCTCTGTTTCTGCCCAAGGTGTGTGTTCCAATTGACCTTCTTAATTGCCCATTCTGATTTATGCACTTGTTCTGCGGGCAAATGGCACGACTTTCCGAATACCATTTGAAAAGGGGAGGTTCCTAACGGTGTCTTGTAAGCTGTCCTATACGCCCATAGGACCTGATCCAAGATCTGAGGCCAGTCCTTCCTGTCTGGGCGGACAAGTTTTTGCAATATAGTCTTCACCTCCCGATTCGACACCTCAGCCATACCATTAGTTTGTGGGTGGTAAGGGCTAGCGACATGGTGTTCGATGGCGTAGTCCTTTAGGAGTTTCTTCACCTCCCGGTTCACAAAGTGGCTACCCCCATCTGATATCATCATTTTGGGAATCCTGAACCTAGAGATGATATGATCTCTGATGAATTTACAGACAGTTCTGCTGTCTGCGGCTCGTGTTGGGATAGCCTCCACCCACCTTGATAGATAATCTACCGCAAGAAGGATGTACTCAAACCCGTAGCTAACAGGGAATGGGCCCATGAAGTCGATGCCCCATGCGTCAAAGACATCACAAATGATGATAGGCTGCATTGGCATCTCATCCTTAGGACCAACGGTTCCTCCCATTCTCTGACATACTGGGCACGACTTCGCAAAGGTGATGGCATCGCGAAACAGAGTCGGCCAGTAAAAACCACACTGAAGTACCTTCCATGCGGTCCTCTTCCCGGATTAGTGTCCTCCTGCCTCCAAGCTGTGGCATAAAGAAAGGATACTCTGGTATTCCTCCTGAGGAATACACCGTCTCCAGATACAATCCGGTCCTTCAAAGAAAAGGATCGGATCCTCCCAATAGTAGTGTCTCGCATCCGACTTAAGTCGGTCGATGTGGCTCTTGGGCCAACCCTCGAGAACCTTATTGGAGACAAGATAGTTCACGATGTTGGCATACCATGGGAGTGAGTCGACAACAAAAATCGACTCGTCGGGGAAGGAGTCTCGAATTGGTGAATCCTCAGAAGTATAAAGATCTTCGAGACGAGAAAGATGATCGGCTACTACATTCTTCTTTCCAGGTTTATCACGAATATCCAAATCAAATTCCTGGATAAGTAAAATCCAACGAAGAAGACGTGCCTTCACGCCCTTCTTCTCCATCAAGTATCGTAGAGCCGTGTGGTCAGTGAACACAATTACCTTGGATCCAATTAAGTGAGATCTGAACTTGTCCAAGGCAAACACTACCGCAAGCATCTCCTTTTCCGTAACTGTATAGTTACGCTGAGCGGTATCAAGCACTTTTCTTGCGTAGTGAATTGCAAACGGGACGCCATCTCTCCTCTGTCCTAACACAGCCCCAACAGCGAAATCTGATGCGTCCGTCATGATCTCAAAAGGTAGACACCAATCTGGGGCTTGTAGGATAGGTGTGTCCATGATCAGTCCTTGTAATAGCTTAATGGCTTTAAGACATTTGTGATCAACAACAAACTCCATGTCTTTGCCTAAAAGCTCAGTTAGCGGTTGGGCAATCTTAGAAAAATCCTTAATGAATCTCCGATAAAATCCGACATGCTCGAGGAACGACCGCAACTGCTTGACATTGGTTGGTGGCTGGAGTCGTCTGATCACATCCACCTTGGTAGGGTCAACCTCCATTCCTCTCTTGGAGATGACATGCCCCAACACGATGCCCTCTGTCACCATGAAGTGACTTTTCTCCCAGGAGAGCACCAGATTAACCTCACAACAACGTTTGAGGACTCGATTCAGATTCCTAAGACAAGAATCGAAGGAATCGCCGTGGATCGAGAAGTCATCCAGGAAGACTTCCAGGAATTCACTGACCATTTCGGCGAATACAACAATCATCCACCTTTGAAAAGTACCCAGAGCATTGCATAACCCAAAGGGCATGCGCCAGAAAGCATAGGTACCAAAGGGACATGTAAATGTGGTCTTCTCCTGGTCCTCTGGAGCTATGGCTACTTGATTGTAGCCTGAGAACCCATCCAAGAAACAGAAGAATTCTTTCCCCGCTAGTCTCTCTAGGATCTGATCAATGAATGGTAAGGGGAAATGATCCTTCTTCGTCGCGGCATTCAAGCGTCTATAATCCACACAAACGCGCCATGACGTGGGCACTCGTGTCACAATCTCCTCTCCATCCTCATTGGTGGTCGTCTGAATTCCCGACTTCTTCGGGACCACATGTATCAGGGCTACCCATTTTGAGTTAGAGATGGGATAAATAAAAGCCACGTTGCACCATTTCTCCATCTCCTTTTTCACTACCTCCGTAAATTTGGATTCAAACGACGTTGGAATTCACGAGAGGGTTTGGCTTCATTCTCCAAGTAGATATGGTGCGAACACAGAGCAGGATTTATCCCGTGGAGATCAGAAATGCTCCAGCCTATCGCCTTGCGATTTTTCTCCAGGATCTCTGGCAAGCGAGATTCCTGCTACTCGGTCAAAAGCGAACTGATGATGACCGGATATTTCTTCTCCTGACCCGCAAGGAAGGCGTATTTCAGTGTTGTGGGTAAAGGTTTGAGATCAGGTAAGGTGTGATCATCTAAGAAATCTGGCTCAATCGAATCTGGTTCAGTGTTAGAAGTGGCTGCATCTTTCTTCGTAATAGCTGCTACCAAATTTTTTGGCTCTGGGGTCGGATCGTTAAAGATCTCCATGTAATCGGCGAAAGCCACGTCCGACTCTTCATCCTCATCTTCTGATTGTCCTAAAGAGGGGAGGACTGACAAGCCCAGCTGGGCTTCTAAGTCATCGAAGATGTAGGGGGATGCAGGTTCTGAGTTGTACTCGTCTCTGAGGGTCTCGCAAACTGACTCATGCACTGGATCATCTCCGGAGGGGAGGGACTCATCGATGCTGGCTGGGTTCTGTCTCCATGGCCCAACTGTGTCTACATGGTCGCGGTCTGCTTCGGACGAAGAGTACCCTGTACTGGATTCGGAATCCGGTCTCTGCCATCTGTTTTGCTTCATCTCTAGTTCCTCATCTATGCCTAGAGTTTGGAACTGGATCTTCCCGATATTGTAATCAAACAAGGCCCCCGCTGTCCTGAGGAAGGGCCTGCCCAAGATGATCTGGGAGTCTCTCCAATTATGAGGGGTTTCCATATCTAGGACAGTGAAGTCCACCATGTATTCCTGCCCCTCGATCTTGATTACAGCATTCCTCAATTCTCCTTGGGACCTCTTAGTTGATTTATCAGCTAATTGCAGGAGGGCTCTAGATTTCCTAGAGGTCCGAGATTAAGCCGCTCATAGAGGGTTGTAGGCATTAGGTTTATTGAGGAACCATTGTCCAGGAGAGTGCGTGCAAACGTGATGTCATCAACATGACTCACTACATAGTGTGCACCCATGTCTCTTCGTTTCCTTAGAAACGAGCTCTTTATTGCATAAGTCGTGGCTACTGACAGAACGCATTTCTCAACAGGGCTTTTGATTTTCCTGCTGACCCTAGTAGGTGTGCATCTCACCTTAAGGTATTTCTGAAATGCAGGAGTCATTTCCACGTACTTGTCAAAGGGGATTGTGACCTTGATGTATTTGTTGCAAAACTCGGCCATCTCAGGGTCATCTTTTTGGATTTTTTTGAATTTCTTCTTTCCACCCGTAAGAGCTCGGGGAAAAGGGATTATTGACTCTAACTCATGTTTTGAAACTGAAAATTTTTCATTGAAAGATGTAACTGAGGTCTGTACACGACTCGGACTCTGAAACAGACTCGGACTCTGACTCGAACTAAAAGAAACGTGCTGGGGCGAAACCGGTGATGCATCTTTCGCTTCTTCTGGACGGTCCTCCTCAGATGGAGGTGCAGGCTCTTCATCAGTTTCGTCGGACTCACTAATGATGCGGGTTTGCTGCTTCGAGGACCCATAAGTCCTCTTCTTCTACCGGTGGTGGTGATGGTGGTGCTGCTCCTCTTCTTCCTCCAAGTTCTCCGCAGGTAGAGACTTGGCGACTCCTTCCTTCGGTGCTCGTGCCCGATCAGGTACGATCACGGTCCTTCTGCTCCTGAGGGACATATGGTTTACATTATCATACGAAAGGATCTCATGTTCAGATAAAGACTTATCTTAATAGTATACCTGATCATGAGGTCGGTTCTGGCCTTGATTTAGGTTGTTCAGGTTGGCTTGAACCTGGGCGGGAATTGGGGTCTTTGGCACCATTTGTTGATCCTGGGTACGAGAAACACGATTCAGATCAGTTCTCATATCCAGATAGTCATTCTGGATCTGTTGGACCCTATCATACAGGGTCTGGATCGCTAAGGTGAGGGACTCCTATTCGGTGGGCTGAGCTGGCTGGTGATGCTGACTTGCAGACGAGGTTCTGTACTGGCCCTGCTGGCCATGCCGATACTGCTGATGCTGATGAGGCGGGCCCTGCTGGAATGCATGCGGCTGCTGCTGGTGCTGCTGAGGCTGGTACCCTTGTTCGGGCCTGGAATGAATAAAGCGTGGTGCAGGGCCGGACCTGGTGTCTTGGTAAGCTGAGGATGGTCGGTGAGGCTGACCATTCCCCATCTTCGACTGTCTGACGATGAGGTCACGGCTATACCAAAGCCCGTTGATCTCGAACACCTGCGGAGGCTCCTCGTATCCCGTCTCCACTTGTGGGGGTGCATGCTGGTCCTGCTGGGTGTAAGTCTGATCCCAGCCACTCTGAGGTCCCGATGCCTGTTCCTGTATAAGATGGACTCGATGTACAGGTACAGGTGGTGTAGAAGGGACATGTAGCTTTATCTTAGCTACCTTCTCAGAAAGTTCCTCCGCTTGCTTCGGTAGACACGATAGAGACTCAAGGTCAGTGACTCTCTTGTGGATCTGCTTGACCATGGTTAACTTATCAGCAATCATCCCCATGCTAGGAATGAGGTCCTCTGTCAGATCCACTACAGTCCTTCGGGTTGTCTCATTGGATAAGATTGAGGGAGACAACTGATAGCCCCTGGTGGCCTGCGACCTGCCAGTTTCCGCCATCTGCTCTAGTATCTTCCATACAGCATTCTCTTTTTTATTCAGATAGCTTCCTCCACATGCTTCACTTACTAACCCCTGTATTTCTGGGGTTAAACCATAGAACAAGGTCTGGACTAAGATCGCCTTAGAAATGCCGTGGCAGGGACATTTCTGAACTAGGTCATTAAACCTATCCCAGGCATCATGGAATGGTTCGCTGGGTCCCTGAGAGAAACTGGCGATCTTGGTTCTCATTTGGTTAGTCCTACTGAGAGGGTAGAACTTCTTCAGAAATAAGTCCTTGAACTGCATCCAGGTTGTACATCTCACCCCTAGGTTCTTCAGCCAATGTGCTGCCTTATCTCCTAAGGAGAAACGGGTGGCCTTCAGTCGAATGTAATCTTGCCCAACCCTAGGATGGCTAAGGTTGTTGCACACCAGCTCAAAGTCTCGGAGGAAGGCATATGGTTCTTCATGGGCATTTCCGTTGAACTTCGGTAGCGGGCTAAGGAAATGGGGCTTGAGCTCAAATGCTTCTGCAGGAACCGCTGGTGCCAACCAACTTTGTATTTCATTCTCCGCTGGGTTATAGGCATCAACCATTGGTCGGTTGATTCCTCCTGTCGCAATGATTTGTCCCATTCTTGCTGTAAGATCCGCATTCGTTTGTTCGGCTTGGGAAAGGTGAGCCAATACTTGCTGGAGTGGATCATCTTGGTTTCTCTCATCTAGGGCTTGCTTTGGTGGCATCATGTCCTCTAGTCCTGGGTATGAAACAAGGCTTGTGTTAGAGGAGGAATCAAGGAAGGGATTCTTACCGAGGCAATGGTCTTCCTCGATAAGTTCAGAGGAGATGAAAGGGTTGGTTTGAGAGTAATCACCTTGGGTGTGAGGGATCCAGAACTCAAGAGGGTCATGAGTCCTGGGTGGCCCAAGGTGCGCTTGGGCCGGTGAAGATGATTTTCGTGAGGGACTCAAAGAGAGATTGGCGAATAATGAGTCGATATTCCCCCAGTCAGTCATCTTGAGGTGGCGAGAAGAGTCGGGAGTTCTAAGTAAAGATAGGATTTTACTCCTACCTGAAGCAAGCAATTCAATCCAAGACCCTGGGTTCACACTCAACACAGTAAAGGACTCGAAACTGAGTCCAATTTATCTTGTTAATTTTAAGTGTGATTTTTCAAGCAAGATAGCAAGGATTTACACAGCCTAGAGGGAAGTCGGCTCAGAGCCGGATGCATCTTCCCTGTTTAACCTGTCGCCTAAGATACCGCCGGTCCTTCCTTTCTTCGCTCCTATTCCAAGTTGATGGACTCAAAGACCATGCCCCTATCTACCTGCAAGCAGGCGGAGGCTGACAAGGCTGGGACTTCGCCCCGAAGGGTTACTAGCAACTTGTCACGAAGTACCGCTGGTTCACCCCTGACTACCTGTAAATAGGCGGAGGCTACTTGGTACTAGTCAGTGAATCTTAAGGGTCCGTTTGGTTGCAGGGTTGGACAGGGTTGGGTTGGGCAGGGGTACCCCTGTGAATAGTAAACTGTGAGGAGGAGAACCCTGTTTGGTTGCAGGGCCAACCCGGGTTGGACCAAGCCAACCCTGGCAACCCCTGCAACCAAACGAGCCCTAAAAATATTCAACTCGTGATATTTGCTCTAATCAGTTGGCCCGTGATATGGAAGGCGGAGATTTCGGCTCTGCCTTAAGGTGTTCACACACACTCAAGTACCCTCACTCAGCCTGAAAACAAGGTCGGGGATTAGTCTCCCGCAAACAATTTTCCAATTTTATCAATTTTTTGGTCAATAATGTTAGCAGTCCCGGTTTTAAGTTAAGTTCTCACTGGTTAGTCCAGACACACAGCACGCCTATCATCCAGTCCCAATTTTCGTTTAATTTAAGTGTGAAAAAAAGAGGGGGAAATCGAGAAAAGCCGATGCACGAAAAACGATGATGCGTATGCTGAGTTGAGAAGACTTATAGTGATCCCTTTGCTTGTATGCAAGATGCAAAACAGAATTGAAATTTTTATACTACATGCAAATGCAGACGACAAAATCCACTCCTAGACAGGCAGTTCTATTAGCGAGTGAAGAACAAGTTGATTTGACTAGATCTGCGGTCTAGGTGCGTCTTTTAAGTGTATTGTGTGGTCCTAAAAATTACGAGCACAAGCAATTCCTAAAGTGGCTCGAGGAGCCGCTAGTGCAAGACTAAGTTACAATTCAAACCACACAGCACACAGGGACACGGTTCCACTATTTTTACACACGTGAGAACCCAAACGAGAACCGCTGGAAATGATGCGAAAAAATAAGGAAATGAAAAAGAAGTACAAGTTCTCTCAAATCACTCAAGAATTAAAATGCTGATTCCTCGAAGCGTCTTCGACTCCTCGCGTTCCTCGCACAGAAATAACTTGAGGTCAGAGAATGACTCAAAAATGCAACAATTAAAAGACAGAAAAATATTCACAAGAAAACCGGGGGTCAGACTACCCGGGGATAGAAAATCAAGCACTCAAAAATTACTGCAAATTAACCTAAGCCGTGCCTCCCCGGCAACGGCGCCATTTTGATAACCGTTCCCGCTACCCTTGTTAATTCAGGCAAATTAATGTCCAAATTAATTAAGAATGTTCGTTGCAGTCGGATAACGAGAGCAGATCAAAAACCACTTTCAATTATATTCAAGTTAATCTCGAGCGGCAAATTTTTTTACTTGGTGAAGTCCAAGGTCGAACTCAGGGAGGCAACTATCTCCTTAGGTAGATTTTTAGTAAATTTCTAATGTTCGATTTTCAGAGGGAATATTTTTTGGTCTTTTTCGATTTTTTACCCAAGACACATGCAAAATCAGGCCAGTTTTTAAAGTTAAATTAGATAAGTGTTCAAATGAAGTCCAAAAATTATGAAACTTGGCCAGATGATGAAATGGTATGAAATTAAGCTACCCTAACTTTTTTGGAATTTTCTGACACTAAATGAATTTACTGTGAATTAAAAAATAAACGTAAGGTGATTTTGACTAATTTAAATTTAATAAATATCAAATCACAATATTTTTAGGAATAAAAATTATCCTAGATAGATCTAAAGATGAGGAATCCGGGAAAATTGTCAGACCTTAATTTTGATGTGAAATGAACCTATTAAAAATAAATTAAGAAAATCACCAAATAATTTATTTAGGCCTCGAAATGCGTGCAAATAAAATGAAATTTTTATGCAAGGTACATCTAATTATCCTAAAGCTAATGTGATTTTTTTGGGAATTTTTGGAGTTACAGAGAATTTGTTATTAATTAAAAGGTGAAATTGGGCAAAATAAGACAGAAATAAACCAATTAATCAAATAAAAATTCCACCGATATCATAAAATTATGCCAAGTGTCACAGAAGATAAAGGACAAGTTAAACTAAAACTTGCAATTTTTGGAATTTAAAAATGATGAAATATGGACACCTAAATATGCGTGCAAAGACAGGGGTATAACTGCAATACAGGAATTTAAAATTGCTCAAAATAAAATATGTTGACAAGGACTTTTATGCAATTACCTAGAATGCAGGGGGTGGAATGCAAATTCTCCACTGACGCACGTGCTCCTCAGGTGGGGGTGCTTCGCAGGGACTGATTTGTAATTTCAGAAACTTCCTGGGGCCTCAGTGTAATTTGCCCAGGGCGCACGTGCTGCTCACGTGGGCGCCTTAGGCTCGGGTGACTTCGGAGGCTCGGGCGTTGGCTCGGGTGCTCTGGAGGTTCGGCTGGAGCCTCGGAGAAGCTTCGGGTGATCCGAGCCTAGAGGTCGGGGAAGAGGCTCGGATCGGGGAGACGTGGCGCGGTCAAGACCGTGGATCAAGGATGATCCAACGGTTGATGGATGCTAGGGCGTGGTGAATCAGTGATCGTTGGATCTGGATCAATCCAACGGTGCTTGGGGCTCGATGATCGGGGCGACGTGGCGTGCTTCTGACCGTAGGATCACGGATGATCCAACGGTGATGGATCGCTCCTGCAGATGGCGACGTGGCATGACCAACAACCGTCAGATCGCAAATGGATCCAACGGTTTTAGGCTACTCCGGTGATGGTGCGACGTGGCTGGCTTCTGACCGTTCGATCAAGATGATCGAACGGTGGCTGAACATCGTCTCCAAAGGCCCTCCGCCTCCTGCAGAGGAGAAGGCGGGGCTCCAGCGTAGCTGGCTCTGCTCCGCCCGATCCTCCAGGCGTCGAGGAAGGTCGATGGCAAGTCAGAGGTATCTCGGAAGATGCGTGGATGGTCGACGAAGCCTCCGGTGGCCTCAGGAGTGGTGGAGATGTGCTGAAGTCCACTGGCGATGAAGCTCGAAGGGAGCTCCGGCGAAGTTCCGGCCAGTGAAGAAGCGAGTACCTGCAAGGGGTTAAGGGTATAGCCGAAGCACGTGGGCTATGTGTGGAGTTGTGCTAAGTGTACGATGAGGCCTAATCAGAGTGAGGGGTGTCCGGCAATGGTGCTCCATGCAAGTGGCGGAGCTGGAGTCGATGAAAGGTGGGTGACAGTGTTTGAGGCTACGGAAGGATGCGCGAAGATCGGAGCTCCATCGCGGAGCTCGGAGAGATGATGGTGGAGCGAGAAGGTACGCGGAGGAGTGGAATTAAATCAGAGAAAAATCAAGAAAAGATAAGAAGAGATCGGAAGGGAAGTGGAGGTGGCTACCTGGGGAATGGAGCTCGAAGATGGGCTCCAGGTCCTCGCTCGAAGGTTCGGTAGAGCCCTGAGCTCACGTAGCTCGCTGAGGGAGGTTGCAGCACGGCGGTGGCGGCCGTGGATTTCGCCGGAGAAGACGCCTGTCTTCGCTCGAAGAGACGCCCAATTGCTGTCACCAATCGATTGATCTGAGCTCAAGGAACCTCTCTGGAGTGGTGGATGGGTGTGAAGGTGGCCGGAGGGTGAGGATTTATAGGATGAAGGTGATGGGTTGGCTGGTGACGAGGCACGGTTCATGGTCATAGTGGGGCAGCTCTGGTGGGAGTCGTGGTGATTGAGGGAGCTGGCGAGGATGAGGGGAGAGTGGTGATGATCGTGGAGGCGTTGGTGATCGGAGAGGGTGGCAGAAGTGGAGGCGAAAATAGAAATGGGCGACGTCTCGTGCAAGGTCGAGATCGTGGGAGAGAGGGCGACCGGAGGTAGAAGACAAGGTCCTGACCGTTGGATCCTGTGATCCAACAGCGGAGAAGAAGGCGCTAAGGCGCGGCTGGGATTTGATCTGAGGCGAGACGATCGAGGGCGCTGGTTGCACCACGCGTTGTGTTGTGGGAGCGACGCTAGCGAACGGCTTGGATGTGATGAAGCTGTTGATCGAAGGGCTGAGGTGCGAGGCGGAATAAGCGGCTGTGATGGAAAGGCATGGGCACGATCGAGTGGCGCAAGATGCTCCACGTGGCGTTAGGAGAGAACGGCAGGAACGGGCTGCTATGATGAAAAGCGGGGATTGATCTGACGGTTAGAAATAAAGGCCCGCGTGGAGGAGGAGGGACTGTTGGATCTGGATGGAAATCCAACGGCTGTGGGCGTGGGCGGCTAGGACAAGGGGAGCAGGCCGCATGGCGCAATCAGAAGGTGCCACGTGGCCAGCTGTGAGTGGCTGAGAGGAGAAATGATTTTAGAGAGAGAAGGAGGCCAAATTTGGAAAAACTCAAAACATGAAAGTTGTAGATCTTGATGAGGTCTACAAGTTTCATGTTGACCAAAGATGGAGATGAGGTCAAATATGATACAAAAATACAAGAGTACAAATATACACATATATAGTATACATAGAGGCCCAAAAACCCAACTTCTTCCTACGAACTCCAAATTGGATGAAATTAGTCTCATTTTAAAGGTCTTTTAATGTGCATTAATCTGAAGGTGAGTAGACCTATTTTGGAGGTTGTATGAGGGAGTTGTGGGCCTTCTAAGATCCAGAGGTTCTAGGTCTTTGTTAGATATTTTACAAAGGAGATTTCTGACTTTCTTCCTTATATTATTAACTCAAGGTATATATATTATAAGGGAGGTGTTATTTTATAGGTGAATATTTTACAAATGATCTCGGCTTCTTATTTAATGCAAATGTGAGTGCTAAAATGCATGTATTATGAATGCATGTATGAATGCTAATTGTGCAAGATAAAAGGAAATATGCTGATATTTACTCGGGAACAAGACTCTATTTTCAACTTTTAGAGTGATGAATCACAGATTCATCACAGCCCATAGTGACTTGTGCTTAATCTCAACAGGTAAATGGCATGACTTTCCATAAACGAGATGAAAGGGATATGTACCTAAAGGAGTCTTGAAGGAAGTTCGATATGCCCACAAGACCGAGTCCAAAAGCTATGACCAATCATATCGGTATGGGTGGACTACCTTCTGCAATATCGTCTTGATCTCCCTGTTCGATACCTCAGCAAGACCATTGGGTTGAGGATGATACGAAGTGGCAACTCTATGGTCTATGATGAATTCATTAGCAAGGGACTTTACCTTGTCATTGATAAAATGAGACCCCCCCGTCAGATATCAGAACCCTAAGCACCCCGAACCGTGAAATGATATTCTTCCTCAAAAATCTCAAATAGTCTTAGCATCTGCGGTTTTGGTGGGCATGGCCTCAACCGAATGACTCACATAATCAACAGCCAATAGAATGTACTCAAATCCCTAACTCTTAGGGAATAGACCCATGAAATCAATGCTCCATGGATCAGAAACCTCACAGAAGTGAATGGGCTGCATCGGCATCATGTTACATTGTCCACAAGTGCCCATCCTCTAACAGTCAGTACAATTCACGAGTTCATCAGAATACTTGAAGAGGGTAGGCCAACATAGGCCAGATTGGAGTACTTTCTGTGTTGTTATCCTCCCAGAATGATGTCCTCCTGCCTCAAGCTTATAGTAGTAAGTGAGGATGTTGTGGTGCTCCTCCTGAGGAATGCACTGATGCTAGACGCTATCCCCTCCTTCATGATAAAGGATGGGATTCTCCTAATGGTAGGACTTGGCCTTCGCAAGGAAAGTCTAGAGTCACAATCTGGGCCAACCTTGTGGAACTTTCTTAGCAACAAGATAGTTCACAATGTCAGCGTACCATGAGAGAGAGAGAGAGACAATAGCAAGGATCGCCTCATCTGGGAAGGTCTCTGTAATGGGATCACTCTTCTCAGATTCCTCAAGATGTTCCAAACGGCAGAGATGATCTTCCACCACATTCTTAACTCAAGGTTTATCCTTAATCTCAATATCAAACTCTTGGAGTAGAAGGATCCATCTGTTCAATCAAGCTTTGGCATCCTTCTTAGCCATAAGGTACCTGATGGCAGTATGATCTGTAAAGATAGTCACTTTGGATCCAAGAATATATGATCTGAATTTGTCCAAGGTGAAAACTATGGCTAGCATCTCTTTCTCCATGACAGTATAGTTCTATTGAGCGACATCCAATGCTGGCAAGCATAGTGAATGGCAAATGGTACTCCATCCCTCTGCCCCAGCACAGCCCCTACGGAAAAATTGGATGCATCCATCATGATCTCGAATGGGAGAGACCAATCAAGCGGCTGAAGGACAGGAGCCTTAACAATTAATCTCTTGATAGTCTCAAATGACGCAAGATAATTATCATCTACAATGAACTTGGTGTCTTTCGTCAATAGATCAATCAACTGTCGGGCAATCTTGCTGAAATCGTGAATAAAACATTAGTAGAAACTGACATGCCCCAGAAAAGACCGTAATTGCCGCATGTTGGATGGTGGATTGAGTTTCCTGATGATATCCACCTTGGCTGGATCAACCTTCATGCCCCTGTTAGAGATAATATGACCAATCATCGTACCTTGAGTCACCATGAAGTGACTCTTCTCCCAAGATAAGATAAGATGGACCTCTATGCAACACCGAAGAACACGGTCTAGGCAATCAAGACAAGCATCAAACCCATCACCATATACCGAAAAGTCATCCATGAAGACCTATAAATAGTCACCCACCATGTCCGAGAAGATGGAAAAAACACACCTTTGGAATGTCGTCAGGGCGTTACATAGACCAAAGCGCTTCTGTCTGAAAACATAAATCCCAAACAGACAGGTGAATATCGTTTTATCCTGGTCCTCGGGCGCTATGGCCACCTAATTGTAATCGGAGTACCCATCAAGAAAGCAGTAGTGACTTCCCAACTAGCCTCTCCATAATCTGATCAATAAAAGGCAACGGGAAATGATCCTTCTTGGTGGCATGATTCGATCGTCTGTAGTCCATACAGACCCTCCAAGAAGTGGGAACCCGGATAGCTGTCTCCTCTCTAGACTCACTCACAACTGTAGTGATGCTCGTCTTCTTGGGCACCACATGTAATGGACTAACCCACTTGGTGGTGGAGATGGGGTTGATAAAATCGACGCTCCACCATTTCGATATTTCCTTCACCACTACCTCTCAAAGATTCGGGTTTAGATGTTGCTAGAACTCACACGATGGCTTGGCGTCTTCATCGAGATAGATATGGTGGGAGAACATGGCCGAACTTATCCTCTGGAGATCATCTACACTCTATCCTATTGCCTTGCGTTTCCTTTCAAAACCCCCATCAATCGATATTCTTGCTCTCCAATCAAATCTGCTGAGATAATGACTGGGTACATCTCATGCTCACCCGCAAGGAATCTATACTTCAGTGACTGCAACAAAGGCTTCAGTTCTGGATAATTGGGAGCTGACAAATCTGGCCTCTGAAACATCTGAGTGAAGGCAACCAGATCTGAATGTAAGAACTCTCTCTGATCATGCAAAAGTGGCAAAGACGGCCCTGCTGGTTTATCTATACTCGGTGTTGGCACGGTCTCCACCCTAGCGTTTGGCTTTGTGGAAATCAGACAAGGTAATAAATCATCAAACTCTACCCCGTCAATGTCTGAATCCAAGGGATCTTATTCAGAATCACATGATATATATTATGCTTCGGTGTCCTTAACGCGACTATGGATCTGCAACATCTGAAGGTGAGAGAAGGGCTCATGAAATGGGATCTAACCAAGCAACTTCATCATCAATGATCACAAAGTCGCACTCCCTGTGGAAGTCTCGCTCTGCCTCTGTCGTATGCTCTACATCACTAAGCTACTCTAAGCTAGCAGAGTCTCGCGCTCTGGTCTTATCGATCATCTCTATTTGTATACTCTCGCCCTCGATGAAAAAATACACCTTCCCACTATCATGGTCGGATACCACCTTGGATGTGGCCAAGAATGGACATCTCCGAATGATGGGGGTGTCGGTCACAGATCCAGGGATCTCCATGTCCAACACAACGAAGTCCACGGAGAATTTCAGGCCCTGAATTATGACGACTACATCGTTCAACAACCCCTTTCACCTCTTGACAGATCTATCAGCAAACTAAAGGAATGTCCTGCTCTATCAAAAAGGGTCGAACTTGAATCGGTCGAGGAAGGCTGCCGGAAGGAGGTTGATAGAAGAACCCATGTCTAATAGAATATGGTTGAATCCCTGCTCATGAATGTGGCATCTGACATAGGAAGCTCCAGCATCTGGCCTTTTGGTTGGAAGACAGTTCTGGATAGCGAAACAGGTAGCACGGATCAACACATGGATTTCTACCAGATGGTTCCTCTTCTTCCTGCGGATAGTGGTCTTCTCTCTCAAGTTCTTTTGGAAGAGAGGGATGTGCTCAAGTGCCTCCTGTAGAGTCAGTTGGATATGGAATCTATCAATCATCTGCTCGATGAACTCTCACTATTGATCTTTTTCTAGATTTTCTTTTTTGTTCCCCTTTGCCAAGCGGAGTGCTTGAGGGAAGGGGATAGTTGGCCTAAGATAGAGGGCTAGGAAGAGGTTCCTGCTTTTGAGAAGGCATGGAATCCGTACAAGTATCATCAATCATTACATATAGACTCGAAGATGAAGAAACCTTTCCTTTATTAATTTTTTGGTGTTTTTCATAATGTTCCGAGATACAAGAACTGGAGGTGACACAACTAGAATGGAAATGGTGGCATTAGTACCACCCACGGCATCTGTCTTTGTGGCATCAGTACCACACTTGGGCTCAGCATCATGAAATATGGTGGTGTTAGTGCCACCCTCTGTATCGGGAGAGGCGACGACCTCAGTACCATCGGCTAGATCAACGTCCTTGGTGGCTATAGTGCCACCACGACCACCACCATCATCATCCTTAGCGGCATCAGCCCTCTATCCTCCTTTTCTGGCGCTCCTTAATCCTTGTGGTGTTATCACTCAGACGAGGTGCCGTTGGCTAGCATCCTACCACTCCTAAGTGAAACAAAATCAACATCACATGTGTATGAAGCAATGTCACCCAATAAATCATTAGGAGTGGTGGTATCTGTAAACTGTACCTGCTCAAATTTTCTCTTTAGTTTATTCTAGTTGGGCTCGATCTGAGCGGGTATGGAGGCCATTCCTTTGATGATCTCTCTCATCTCCTGGCAAAACTCATCCATCTCCCACCTAAAGGATGCATGCTGGTCTACGAGTAGGAAGGCTAGATCATTAAGGGTTGGGTTCTCATAGGCAGGCCCATGAGAACCGGACAGGTTACCTCTCTGAAAGTGAGGCTGCTGCCGAAACTAGTGAGGGGGAGGCTGAGAATACTACTTAGGATGTTGTTGGTGCTGCCACCACTGTTGTCCCTGTTGGTAGGGATGAGGACCCGACTGATACTACTGCTGTTGTGGCTGGTGCGAGAACTGGGGCTGCTGCTGCTGGCCGAATTGTCCACCCTGAGAGGGGAGGCTGCTGTTGGGATGAGGTACCTACGATCGACCACATGAATCCGGGGTGGTCTCAGTGGATCCCGAGCTGCGATCATACCAAATACCGTTGACTTCTATCAACGGCTCTTGCTCGTAGGGGGTGGAGGGAGAACTGCCAGTGGCTGATCCTGCTGATACACCACCATCTGAATGTCATGAGATGGTGGTGGCTGAGAGTAATGGTGTTGCATCTACTGGACCGTCTCTGCACGAATGTGGTGAACCTATCTATACTGGGCAAAGTGTTGGGATGAGTCGTTGCTGCTGGGATCCACCTGTGACCTGAGACAGGGCTGAGAAGCCGTATGTACCATCTAGAGACATATGATCTAGGTCTTCAGGTCACTCAGGGTCTGTGCCAACTGATCTATCTGAATCATGCCCTAGCACTGCTTCTTCTCGATGATCTCGATGTGGTACATTTCTCGCTGATAATGCCCATGTCAACGGTCGATGACTCTGCCTGTGCTGTGGTTGCTGAAGAAGTGGATGGACCTGCATCAACTCATGCTATCCTATGATAGGACACAACATGGGGTGAGGGATTCCCTAGAGTGTAGAGTCGGGTCTAGGACATCACTGTGTAATTCTCAACCATCTCCTCATAGAGGGACCAGACCTAGTTATCGTCATTGGTGAAATAGGAGCCCCCACAAGAAGCATTCACTAGCCCTTGCAGCTCTGGTGTCAGCCCACAAAAGAAGCTCTGTACTATATTGGGCTTGGAAATGTCGTGATGTGGATATCGGTCAATGAGATCACGGAATCGATCCCACGCCTCATGGAACTGCTCATTGGGGATCATAGATAAATTGTTGATCAGAGCTCGTGTTGCGTTCGTCCAGCTGAATGGATGGTACTTGTTCAAGTACTTGATCCGGAGCTACTCCTATGAAGTGACGTATCTCCCTAAATGCATCAACCAGTAGGATGATCTGTCGACCAGGGAGAATTGAAAAGGCATCATCTTAATGGTGTCCTCATCCACGTATCTGTCGTGGACAATACTGCATATCATCTCGAACTCCTACAGGTGTAGATGTGGCTCCTCCGTGGAAAGCCATGCGCAAATTGGGCAAGAGCTAAATGGTCTGGGGAAGGAGCTTGAATTCTTCCAAAATCGCTAGAAGCTGGATCCAATGGTGTGTAAGGGTTGCACCAGGGTTGTGCAACTCCCTCATCAGCCTGGCGGGTCTGGCTGATCCCTGCGGCTCTTCTGGTTATCCTCCATCTCCTCCTCCCGACTCTGGAATCTCTCCAGCACCTGCTCGGTTTGGCTCTCCTTTGTTAGCTCGTATTTATTCCATTTCTCTGCACACCTCTGCCATGAAGGCCCCCTGATCTCTAATCTGCCTCTACATTATCTCCTGGGAGGATAGAAGTGTATTACTGATGGTGCCCTGATCTAAAACATACGTCGAACCCTGAAGCTATCCATCGGTGCGCTCCTCACTGTTGGTCGTCTCGTGGGTCTCTACAAAGGCAAAAGATCTGAACTCAGGTGTTGTCAAGTGAACAAATATTTGTGTTGGTCTATACTCAAGCACCTCGGGACTGGAAGAAGGGTGGTCAAGGGGGAACATGGAAGAATCGAACTCAGGTTCAGAGAGCGGGTCCAAGCTCTCCAGATGCTACCAAGATGAATGGGATGGAGTGATCGAAAGCGATGCTACCAAGGGCAGCCTAAGGGACCTCCGACCCATCACCGTGATGTAGAGGAAATGTGGATGGGATCTAGAAACAAAAAAGATCGGCAATCAAACACCCAATTTACCTACGCAACGTGGAGCTGATGATCGTAAAGGTTCAATCTTTTATCTTGTTGATTTTATTTTAGATGATAACTCAGTCTTGTAGAGCGATTAAGCAAGCTGTTGGGAACTCGATGCTCCCAAGAGACGGGCCCAATCCCAAAGCTAGATCTTCCCCAACTAGTACAATTTGTGGACCGTTTACTGGCTACCCGATCAACTCGCTCTGTTAAGGATATTGTGGCCCGTTTTACCGAAGACCGGAGCAATCCTCACTGGAGAACGACTAACCCCAAGATCACTAGTCTAACAAGAGTCCATGTGTGGCTCTAACCTAGTGTGCGGGTCACACTCTCGCACAAAGAAACCAAAGAATGAGGGAATGACTCTCCCAAGATAGATTTTTAGGTGAGGTATCTTTTAGGATCAAGTTTATTTAGCAGTCCTAATTTTATGGTTATCTCTTTTTATGGTAATTTTTCAATAATCAAACAAACGCCTAACGAATTTTTTTGATTATTTAAAGTCCAAAAACAAGGGGGAGAAGTCGAAAAAGCTTATGCGCGATCAAACACTATGATGCATGCAAATTAAGAGATGCGTACCTGTCGCCATCACTCTACATGCAGGGTAATCCACGCATAAATTTAAAAACTGAATTTAAACTAATCTAAATGATGCAAGAAGAAAATGGCCTTAAATGAGAAACTTCTAAGCGTGAAGAATAATAGCTAGCTAACCATATCAAGTCCGGAGTCCGATCTTGGGAACCGCTCAGTGCCCACCACAACGGGTCCTGCTAGCGTTGTATGTGGTTATTCACGGCACGTGGACTCAAGTCTAATTAATCTAACTTTTTATTATGAATTATTAATAAGGTCCAATTACGTATCTATAGGTCAGGCAAGATATTAGGGATTGGTCCTTAAGCAATTATGTCGCAATCAAAGAAATTACTAAGTCTAAGGGTCAAATTATTCGAGAATTAAAAGAAATAAAAGTGTGAAGAAAACAAAACCGGCGAAAAACCATGGTGAGGTCCCTCGAGTACACCGTTGCTCGACGAAACATACCCGATATGACATGTGTCCAGAACGTTTGAGTATCCATGTATTATTACAACAATAATAATGTACGGCTTGTCGAAAGCTGAAACATCCTTGGGTAGTCCCTCGCAAAAAATCAAAGCAAAGAGAATGTCAGAAAATCAGTTATATAAAATAGAGACAAAAAATAAAAAGAAATATGAAAGGATTACTAAGTCGTGATCCCCGGCAACGGCGCCATTCTGATGATACGGCTCACGACTCAGGTTAAGTAATATCAAAGGTCATTACGACCTGAATCGCGAAGCACAATCAATCAAGAAAAACAGGAACCGCACAGATAAATCAATCAAGCACAAGATAATATCAGCAGTCTCCACTATTTATTTAACCTGACATAACGACCAAGGTCAAATACGAGGAGCACAGAAATGTAGGAAGTAGTCCTAATCAGAAAGTAAAAAGCATATTTTTGTGATTTTTAATTTGTACTTTTTTTATATTTTAAAAATAGGAAAACAAAGCAATGAAATAAAGAAAAGCAAGCTTAAGTAATTTTTATTAAGACTAAAAAGGCTAAAAAATAAAAAAACAAAAATATTTTTATGTTTTTCAAATATTCAAATGTTTTTGGTGATTTTTAAGGATTTTCCAGTTTTTATATGATTTTATAAAAATTAAATAAGACTAAAACAGTGAAACAATTTTCAGCCTGAACTTAAAGGAAACTTTAAACTAGTAAAAATGCCTTACTCTCCAGGTGAGGATTTTTATGAAAAACCAAATAAAAATATCTACACACAGCAACTGAAATCCTATTTTTTTATTTTTCTAGAATTTTTAATAATTTCTATGAGTTTTTATGAATTTTTAGCTTTTTAGGTTTTTATAAAAGATAATGTGACGAAATTGGTATGGAATTAAAGCATACAAAAATAAGCAAGGTCATAATTTTTTGTAATTTTTAAGGCTATTTTTGTCATTTTTATGTATTTAATAAAATAGAAATGGATTTTTTGTGGTTTTTAATTTTTAGAAAATATCAAATAAAATTAAATTAATTCACAGAAATTACCATAAATATTACCTATTAGCAGGAGCTAACTGTAATTTTTAAAGAATTTTTGGAGTTGATTTATTAATTATTTGATTAAAAACAAAGTATACATCACAAAGGGACCTAGATGTAATTATTCAAAAGTTGTAGGCCAAATGATAACACACTTAAGAGCTATGGTCCTAATCTGCAAATTAGCCAAGCAAACACTTACGCTCCACGTGACACAGTTTCAGAGGGGTATAACTATAAATATCATAAACTTTCCTTCAATCCATAACAGCTCAAGAGATCAGGACAATTCATGCAAATAACCCAGCATGTCACGAGGGACAACACGTGCCTCAGATTCGGAGGGACTAAAATGCAAATATTAAAAACATGGGTTCCAAACTAAAAAATTTTTACACTACAATATTTATTTACTGGACTAGATAATAAAGCACATAAACACAGGATAAAAGATGCAAATACCCTTACAAGGTGCGTGGGGACCATGTGAGGATGCGTGATGGTCTCTGGAGGAGACGCAGGCATACGGTTATGATCACTGGCCATATTTGACGGTCCAGAGAATGTCCACTACGTGCGGTCAAATGCACTACGGGCGTCATATCTGAGGGCTGAAACGCTGCAACGGTCGGCAGTTGGGAAGATGGTAGAGGGAGACCCTAGCCTCAACATCGACCTGATGGTTGAGCTTAAGGATGATTAGGGTGTGGTGCAAATTGATGCGTTCGTAGGGGATTCAATCAATAAGGATGTGAAGGTGAGATAAGGCTCCGACAACCGGTGCAGAGCAGATGAATGTGAGGCGGTGAAAAATGGAATGAGTGAATCGAACATGGAAATGAAGGGGATATGAGGGATACCTGAAGGTTGGAACGAGTTCCTGAGCTCCAGGCGAAGGTGGTCGGCTGGTTTGTGGCCTCGACCAAGCTGTGGAAGGCTGGGAGGCTAGACTCGACGACACTCGCAGGCCACATGAGGGAGCTGCATGAACCACGCGACCAAACTCCGCCTCAAGGATGGCCTCCAGTAGTTGTCACTCAACCGAAGGTGCCTAGGGGTGTAAAAAAGAGCTAGGAACGGGCTAGGACTCTAGGTAGGTAGAAGAGATACTATATAGGATGCTTGAGGGTCAAGAAGGATCGACGAAAAGTACGAAACCGGGAGTGATCTGGATCATCCAAAGGACCCTGAAGATATCGAATGTACGAGGTTTATCGGGTCCAAATTTTGTGGCAAACAGAGCTTGGAGGTGGGCTAGAGAAAATTGAAAAGCAGGTTTGGCAAACACGTGTCTGACCCGGGAAGGGGAAGACATTGACCGGAGGTCAACAACCCAATTGGATCAATCAGAAAATTCAATTTTATAAAATATTTACAAAATAAATAAAAATAGTAAATAAATTCAAAATAAAAAGTATATAAAAGGAAAAATATGTATTATTTTCAAAAAAATTTTGTGATTTTAATTATTTTGATAAAGAAATAAATTGGTGTATATAATGTATATAGTATTATATGCAGGTATAGTATAGCTATATATTATGTGCAAGTATTTTTATTATTATATTTTTACATAAATACCTAATTTTATATTTTATTTATTTTCAACATATTTTTAGGTGTACAAAATAATTTTCATTTTATTTTTATGATTATTTACTAGTATAATAGGGAGTGAGACATATACTTATATCTTTTATACAAGTAAGAAGGATTTTAATTTTAATTTTTAAATTTTATTTCCTGATTTTTATTTTATTTTTGTTTTCTTTTTAAGACTATATACAAGGAGGTAGGAAGAATATTTTATTATTATTTTATCAAAAATAATTATTTATAAATACATGTAATATGTACTACATAGAGTAGGCCCTATCTCTCTACTTGTTTTATTTGGCGGTCAAGTCAATGCTTGACCTTCTCTTAGGGTTCGGGTCACTCTGTATTTATTTTAAATTCCTCCTTCCTTTTTATTTTCCTTTATTATTTTATTTTTGCACAAATACAAGCTAATTTTGTAATATTAATAAATGCATGTTGAATGCTAACTTATTGTATTTACACCTATTTACATGATGCTTTGCAAAGATTAATAGATAAAATAAAATAATAAAGAATGAGAATCAGGGATTCACTGGGTCTCCGAACGATTCATCGTGATTCTGACCTGTTCCGACCCTCCTTTTCACCCCATTATGTTCTCCTTCCAAATCTCCAAGTTTCCCCTTGCTCCTCCCACCCAGATCACCCATGTGATCTTGAGATCGATGCTCCTCCACCGCGGTTCTCTGAAGCATCCCCATTCCATCCATTTCCCATGTTTGACAGCTTCAAATATGGTCGAAGCGAGTCGCTTCGAGCCATCGAACATCTTCGTGCAAGAGCCATGGACAACAGACTCCTCTTGGGACACAATCGTACCTGGATGATGACCTTTATGTGCTCGGACTTTGACCGACCTCCAGGCCTTCAACACGGTGTCTTGGACCATTTCGTGAGCACCATCAGCTGCGGACAGCCTCCCCAGACATAAAGATCCCAAGAGATGCATAGGAGACCACTGGGGGAAGGAGGAATCATGGATTGAAGTTGAGAGGTAGGGAGCTTCTTCCCTGTTCTTCGAGCGAAGCAGCAACCGTTTGATGGAGCCCCCCACTCCAGATTTATCCAGATCACCAGATATGTGGATCTCCCAATGGAGATCTAATCCCATCCGTCCAAAGGCTAAGCATCATCGGGCATGGAGAAGGTTACACATGGATAAGTGAAGAAGCTCCGCCATCTGATGGCACGCTTTGCATTTAATGTTTAGTCGTGTAAATAAAATGTAAAGTTTAAAATAAAATGAAGAAATTGCAAGTAGGCATGTGTACTTCCTGGCTATTGCAAATAGGTTCAGGACGTGTCATCCCATGTGAGGTGACCATTTTGCAACCATACCTCTAGAACATTTTGTATTTGTGTTTGGTCGATAAAGTTATAAACCACATTGCATATTTTTGGTTAAATTGCAAAGAGGCCCCTGGAATTTATTTTATTTACATGTTTTCCCCTACCAGCAATTGTATTGTTGTATGATTGATGGATTTATTTAAAAAAGCTACGGTGCTCCAAAAATCATGAAAAAATAGATGTAGGTTCCTGATTACATGTAGTTTCATGCCATTGTTTTTTCCAATTTTGGACTCTTCGTTATTTATTAAAATCATTTTGAGAAACACAGTCCATGTCTAGCGTATAAAATGCCAAAATAATTATCAAAACGTCTCTGAAAAAATCCCAAAAATATATATTGCTTATTTATGTATAGTTAGCCTTTAGACTTAAAACACTAAAAATAGAAAAAAACTCTTAAAAACTGAAAAACCCCAAAAACCTTTATAGAAATCTAAAAAATCACTAAAAATCCAAAATTATGTTCCTATATTTTAAAAATTTATTTATATAATTATCTATGTATAAAAATTTATTTGGATAATTTTAGACCTTGTTTGATATTTTTATCATTCAAATCAATTTCGAGTATTTATTAAATCCCTGATTTGGTATATTTTTTACTTTAAAAATCCATTAAAATTAGCAAAAATTATAGAAAAATAAAAAAACATTAGAATATATATAATCCAAAAAAATAATTTATTTGTTTATATTTACTAGTATTTATAAGTATATTACGCTATATTATATATGGCCTTATATAGCTATATTATGTTTATACCTTAAAGAAAAAGAAAATACAAAATATGAATATACAAAAATAAAAAAAATATAAAAACAAAAATCCATACATATATAAAAAACTAATTAAAACCCGACAAAAAGATATATGTATATACATAGTAAATGACATGGTTGTATATAACCACTTTGTTCAGGGATAACTATAGGCTATCGTATTTGCTCTCTGTGGTTCGACCTCTACGTGCTTACTTGCTATGCATCTTGTAGTAGAGAATAATAAATTTTAACTCACTTTGTGTTATTCATTGATTTTATTTATTTTGTTGGTTATTTACTTATTGATTGAGATCTATGGAGTGCTCAACACACCGATTGTGGTTTCGCCAAGTAAAATCGTACGACCCTCTGTATATACCTCTCATCAAATGGTGCCTTTTTCGGAGAGCAACGAGCATAGCCTATTTTTGTCACTTATTTTGTATAGTCATTTGTTCTTATTCACTGATTTATTGATGTAAATAATAACTAATTTATTTTGCCTATAGTCATTCAACTATTCTTTGTACATAGCTTATTTTGATTATTTGTGATAATATTGTTTCTTTGTGACTTTGTTATGAGGGTTCGCCATGCGAGGACGACTTCTTAGGAGGCTGATGCAGCCAAGTTTGGTGGAGGTCGGTTTTCATCCCTTGACCAATTGGAGAGGCTACAAAGAAAGCAAAGAAAGTGAATTTAGCATAGAGATAGCTTAGTTTCATTTATGTATTTATGGTGAGAGAGAGAGAATTTAAATTTGTAATAATTAAGACTTGGACTCTACTCTCCATAATGAGGTCCAGTTCCCTAGTGTCTGTTCACCTAGGGGCCTCGTCATAGTTTTCTATGTTTTCTTTGAAGGATATGGGAAAATCCTAAAACACATTACGGAAGCATGAGGATCGCATCGAATGCGATCGGGAGCGACTAGTCGCACTAGTTGCTCCAGGTAGAGGAATTTTTTTAAAAAATAATTTGATGAAACCACATGATCCAAGAACACATCTTGGGTCTTTTCATCTAAGCCACAATTAGGTATTAAGGTTACCTCTTGAACCATGGTTGCGATCGAGTCTCTAAACGAAGAGACCTCATGTCTCAAGTTTGATCCGATGGAGAAGATGCTTGCGAGCGTGTTGATGAGACGCGTTCTCCTCACAATCTATGTTGATGATCCAAACGTGAATCTCCTGATCTCATCACATAAGATGTGACATCTTCTTCATGAAAGAAGTGCACTGAAGGAGATGGAGATCCATGAGTAAGCGATCTGATAGCAAAATGATGATGTTATAGCGATGGCGACTTTCTCTCTATTATAGAGAGGACAGCCACCCAAGGGAGAGAGAGAGAGAGATAGATGTCATGTAGATAATGAGAGAGAGAGAGAGATTGTCGATGATGTAACTGGAAGATCAAGGGCTACCTCTTATTATATAGGGTTTTGGGATCCATGGATCTCAATCCATGGACAACACATAATCAATGGATGAGATTGATTTGTGTTTCTTTCAATGAACATAATCTTATTGTGAGACACAATAATAGTTAATTTAATTTAATATATATCGATAAATAAATATATTTAATTTCAAATCAAATCAATTAATTATCCTTGGAGATAATGAGAAGATTAACCATATCCTCTAAAAAGGGGGGGTGGCCTCTCAATCATCTCATGCGACCTCATTATCTCATGAGATCTCATCCCATGATATCTCCAGGATTTGCAGCAACATTTGTTGTAAATTATTTCACAAAAAATAATTCATAATTATCTTGTGAAATTTGCAATCATACCACTGGAAAAATGTGAATCACATTCACATCTCAAAATAAAATGTAATTATATTTTCAATTAATCATTCAATGTGAATCTAATTCACATTAATAATTAATCAACAAATATAAATTACAATAGGCTCTCTCATATAAATCACATTTATAATATATCTGAATAATATGGATAGTGCTATCCACATTATTCATATCCATGATAATTAAATCACATTTAATCATCTTGGATATCTTTTCTCATGTGTCCAAATAACATGAATCACATTCACATTATTCACATCTTTGATATTAAATCACATTTAATTATCTTAGATTACTCTCCTTATGATATGAATCAAATTCATATTATTCGTGATAATTAAATCACATTTGATTATCAGTTTTCTCAATGCTCGGTTACACATATCAACAATGAAATTATCCTTGAACTCTTTCAAGGATAATGCGCTTTCTCCACGGATACATGGAGATAAGGACAGGGTGATTATATTGTTCCACGTATAGTGACTTGGATATTGAGATCACATCTCAAATCCAGATCTTACGGACCTCCCATAGATGTTTGATTAAATAAAAGTCATAGATCTAATCTTTTCATTGTATCTAAATCACATTCAGACAAGATCTGACATTTGGACTAAGATCATATCACTTCTCTATGAGAAGAGTCACTAAAATCCAAACTTATTTCGTCACTCCCTCGGAATGGAAGCGTCATGGTTATACACTCGTTTATGATCACATCACCCTCGGGTATTCCTAATACATGTACATCATGCATACTGAAAGACCAAGAATAAACCCAAAGTTTTAGATCTCTTTTAGACTATCTCCTTTAGGGTTTTATAATTAAGTTTCTCATTTGACTATTGGGAGTTGGTATCAGTCATATACTTTCCAAAAGCATATATCATACCCAGGTATTGATCATATACTTTTCAAAAGTATATATCGAACATACAAATTCAGTCAAGGTTCCAAAGCGAGATGATAGTGCACGTAATTTAATTCTTCCCAATATCTCATGAGTGAGCTCATGTCTTCCAGTTCAGTAAATGAACATGTATGATCCCTTTGAGAGATCGTATTACCTGTATGCCCTTGCATGCACAACAGTGCGCCGGTGTATAAATCATGGTTAGGTCATCAACCTATTGGTCTGCTAAATGTACATACTCGGACATATAGTAACACATCTGTCTCCGGTCAGAGGATGCATGTCTATATCGTGACAGCATATGACATAAGACATTGGTTATCTCGATCTCGTTAAGTCAACTCTTTGACCTAACTAATTTGACACCTCTGAATCTATATTCCCTGCATCAAAGATGTCGGTCAGATATCAATCTTTAGAGAAAAGATTGTCATCTCCTTCTCGGGATGGAGATCCTCTCTTAATAATCATTTGACAGTGCTTGATGAGTCCTCAATCTAACTCTTTAGATATTCATCTAAGCACCAGCCTCTATGATTCAATAATTGAATCAACAACTATATGATCATTAAGATGGCCATGGTACATAATCCTAATTGTACTAAGGGACCTATTATTCAAATTATTTATTCTTCGTTTCATATCAGAGAATGATATTTGCAATAACATTTATTGCATAATGGCTCGTCTTGGGCTCGCATGTCCAATAATCTCCCACTAGCCCAAAGAGCCATTAATGGGCTAATTTTTAAACCCTCACTCATGTGACAATCATAGGATATTTAGAAAAATAGCTAGGTAAGTTGATCTGTCACTCTGTTCCTGAGAGACTACTCCAAGTCCTTTTATGGTACTTGCATATCCCCCAGCAACAGTGCTCGCATCCAATACGAATGTACTCAATTTTTTCAGTTATAGTGTCTTAACACTACAGCTTAATAGTTATTATAACCAGTATTTCCATAATCCTTACTAGAATACTCTTATTCCTGGAGATCTCTATCTCCTAAGGTATCTGCAATTAAGACCTTTTAGATCTCTATCTATAACGTCTTAAGTTCTCGAAGATAGGACTTTGATATCACTATCTTTGAAGTCTTGTCATCTTTGAAGATTTCGTTATTACTGCAATCAAGTGTTTTATCTCCATAGTAGGATTAGTAACATTTAGTACTCCCACTGCACGGTAGACATCTCGCTTTTGTACACATCTAGCATAGACCCGACTTCTCGTAACTGATGCATAATGGCAAGCAGTTTTAGCATTCACTTCCTCAACACTTTTAGGTGGTACCCCTTCAGATCGGTCAGTACCATATCTTAAGGGAAGGACACATTTCTTGGAATTTACCAAAAAATAGAAATGTCCAAGGTGTACCACTAATGTGACAGTCCCAATACCCTCTTCTCTTTGCTTCTGAACAACTTAAGAAATAAGATTTAAGAGGTATCCTTGAGATCATATCTCTAGGTATGGAACAACCAGATTATAAACACTTTTTATCATCCTTATATCATTCTAGATGATTAGGATATCATGTACATTTAGCACGATGACAATCGCACTCCCACTAAGCTTCACATGGTTCATCTAGACTCTATCTAAAATTATAACATTTATAATTTCATTAGATCTTATGTTCCAACTATAAGAAGCTTATTTGAGTCCATAGATGGAGTTATTCAACTTTGACACCTTGCTTTCTTCAACCATGAAGTATTGGGGCTACTTCATATGAATATCCTCGGAGAAGTATTCACAGAGGAATGCAATCTTGACTTCTATCTTGAAAATGTCAAAGTCAATTTGTATAGCTATTATTAGCAATATTCTGATGGGTTTAAGCAAGGTCACTGAAGAGCAAGTATCACCGCAAGTGATGTCTTCTCTTCGGTGCGTATCTTGTGGATACGAGCCGTGCTTTGAAGTTATGTACCTTCCCATCAGGTTACCTCTTTATCTTGAAGATCCATTTACACCTTAATGGGTCTTACCCATATAGGTGGATCCTCTAGGGTCCATATACAACATTTGCATATGAAGTCTGCTTTGGACTTTTGCTAACATCCATCTTCCCATGTCATGATCTTTATAAGCTTCATCATATGAAGTCAGATCATTGTCATATTTCTCTAACACATGGAAACCATACTCAAACTCATTTGAGAGGTAATAGTAATTCATATTTAATTGTCCTTTTAGTTTTCGATTTCAGGAGCCTCATTATCATCTCAAGATTCAATGAGTTCCTTTACTTCATTTTCATCTTGATTCTCAAGAGAGTCATCTTCCAAGAATCATATCCTTAGAGATGAGATCTTTCAAGAATCTCAAGATCATAGAGTAGGTATCCAATACCATCTTTTATTTTTTTTAATGAAGTAGCACTCTCAGGTGCCAAATTCCATCTTACTTGCATGGAACCTTATAAAGGATATATATTGTAGTCTCTACTACATATATACCTAGAAACTAAGAGGTAATTATGCTAATATTCATCATTTATTAGATCTTGTCACACACGATCCAATTGTAATTCATCTAATAAGTGCAGAATACCTAGGTTATATCAAGTTCATTTCATCTTCCTTCAAACATTGGTTCTAAACCAAAATTGTAAGATCTTTGAACATTTCAAAAATTTCTAAGGTGGAGGAAAGAAATCTCATATCATAAATAATCATAGAATGATATCACATATCATCATTGTTTATTGTGATATAGATGATCGACATACATCAATATGTATGAGATCTTTAATACCTTGGCATCTTACACCATTCCCAAAGAAGGTGCATTGGACATTCTTACTTTGAATAAATATTCACAAGTATGTAAAATTTGAAATTTTAGACATTCTAAAGTTTCTTCCCTTACAAGTCTGTTGATCTCATCAACAGACATATGTCCAAGGCTTGATTCCATATCATTGTCAAATGATTTTCATCATCCTAATGATCTTTTAAGGTTTTAAATTTTCAGTATTAGAAATTTAATGAACCATTCATTAATTGTCTAATTTAGTAGAGTCATCCGGATGTTAGATTACTTTCCAAAATATGTCCATCATAACTATGTATGATAGGTATATTCCAGAATTCATGTTTATTTCCAACATCTAGAAATAAATAATGAGCGTATTCTAATATCCAGGTCAGAGGCATTCTCTAAGACCAAGGACTCTCCCACTGAAAATATGAAGTCCATCTATCCGATAGAGATTGTTGCGACACATCAATATCCATGTGGATGACAATTAAAACCATAAGATCAAATTTTCTAGTCTTCTAAAACATATGCAACCAATTGCATATGTCATTAGAAGAAAGAAATACAATTAATAAACTTTGATCTTATCAAATAATAAAGTAAATATTAGTGATTATCTGTAAATGTAGATTATTTCGATGCACTATCTGAGTCATTCTCTAAGGATCCAAGATAGTCTTGATAGTCATACCATCAATACATCAGCTTATTGCAGTATTGGCATTCATCCAACTCTTTGGATGTCATATGGAAGTCACAGAAGTACAATCAAATCCTTGGCTTTCCTTCTTGCTTGGGTCAGACCCATGCTTCCACTACGCTCCCGACATCTATAAACAACCATTGCTTAAGATAAAGAATCTCTTATAAAAATCACAACTAGTGAATTAGGGCATTTTTAATATTTTAAATCTACCTTTTGGTCTAGGTTGTACATTGTTTTCCCTTTTTGCCATTCTTTGATTTTTATAAAATCATATAAAAATTGGAAAAATCCCATAAAATCACCAAAAACATCTGAATATTTGAAAAATAAAAATTTTTTTGTTTCTTATTTTTGAGTATTTTTTACTCTTAATAAAAATTATTAAAGCTTGCTTGTTCTTTCTTTCTTTGTCTTGCTACCTTATTTTTAACATATAAAAAAATTGCAAAATTAAAACCACAAAAATATGCCTTTTATTCTCTGATTGGGGTTTCACTCGTGCTCCTCGTATTTGACTCTTGTCGCTATACCAGGTTAAAAAATAGCGAAGATCTCTATCTTTGGATTTCGTGCTTTTATTGTCTTATTTATGTGGTCTTGATTTTTCTTGTTGAGTCTGACTTGCTGATTGGGGTCACAATGACCCTTGCTTATTTTTCATACTTAACCCTAGTCAGTAGGTCGCTCACAAGAATGACGATGTTACCGGGGAGCACGACTTAGTAGTCTCTTCAGATATTTTTATTCTATCTTATATAATTGTTTCATGACATTCTCTCTGCTTTGCGTTTTGTGCGAGGGACCACCCGAGGACTCTGCGGCTTTCGATTGGAGTAACCACACCCGAGGAGGAGTAGGAGGACAATAGGAATTAGTTATATTAGATATAGTAGCTTAGTTTAGATTTATTTTCCAGCACATTATTGTTGTAATAATACATGGACACTCAGACTTCCTCTTGGACTTGGCCTATCGGGGTCTGCTTTGCCGAGCATCGGTGTTGGGGGACCTAACCGTGATTTTTCGCCGGTTTTATTTTCTTCATATTTTTCTTTCCTTTTATTTTTGAAGAATTTGTCCCATAAATTTAGGAATTTCTTTGATTGTAGCATAAATAATTAAGACCCAATCCCTAATATCTTGCCTACACCTATAGATTCGTAATTGGACCTTATTAATAATTCATAATAAAAAGTAAGATTAGTTAGACTCGACTCTACATGCTGCGGCGAACTACATAAAATGCTAGCAGGACCCATTGTGGCATGTATTGAGTGGTTCCCAAGATCATACTCAGGACTTGATCTAGTTAGCTAACTATTATTCTTCTCATTCATTAGAAGTTGCTCATCTCAGGCCGTTTTCTTCTTGCATTATTTAGATTAGTTTATATTTCTGTCTTTAAATTTATACGTGGATCACCCTATATGTAGAGTTTTGGTGACAGGTACATATCTTACTTTGCATGCATCATAGTGTTTGATCGCACATTGGCTTTTCGACTTTTCCCCCTATTTTTGGACTTAAATAATCTTGAGATCGAAAAATTAGTTAGGCGTTTGTTTGTTATTGAAAATACCATAAAATGATAAAACCATACAATTGGGACTGCTTAACAAAATTAATCCTAAAAGACACCTCACTTAAAAATCTGTCTTGGGTGAGTTATCCCCTCATTGTTTGGTTTGCTTGCACGAGAGAGTGACCTGCACACTAGGCTAGAGCCATACCTGAACTCTCGTTAGACTGGTGAATCTCTCTCTCTCATTCTCTACACTCCATCTATATCTCTCTCGCTTGGGTGGCCGTCCTCTTTATACTAGAGAGAAAGTCGTCATTGCTGCAACATCGTCGTTATGCTGCCGGATCACTTACTCATGGATCTCCATCTCCTTCAGTGCGCTTCACTCGTGATGAAGATGTTAGATCTTGCGTGACGATATTAGAAGATCTGCCGCTTAGATCATCATCATGGATTGCGAGGAGCACGCGTCTCATCAACGTTCTCGCAAGCGTCTCCTCCGTTGGATCGAACTTGAGATAGGAGGTCTCTTCGTTTAGAGACTCGATCACAACCACGCTTCATGAGGTTACCTTAATACGTAATTGTGGTTTAGATTAAATGATCCAAGAAGTGTTCTTGGATCATGTGGTTTCATCAAAATAATTTTTTAAAAATTCCACAGCCTGGAGCAACTAGTGCGATTAGTCGCTCCCGATCGTATTTGATGTGATCCTCAAGCTTTCGTGATGCGTTTAAGGATTTTTCTCACATCCTTCAAGTGGTACCAGATCCAGGTTGGAGGTTTTGGATGCGATCCATAAACTTAGAAAGACTTGGGCTCATTAGGGATTGTGAAAATTTTATCGCATTTTAATTTTTGCAGCCACGTTTTGTGATTGTATTAGGACCTGAAAATAATTAAACATGAAACTATCACTTGTATAATGTTCTCCATTAATTAAGAAAACCGTGAGATTTGAGTTTGCGTGATTTGGAATCCGATAACTCAAGATATGATCTTTTTAATGAACATATATCAACTATTTCGGGGATGGCAAATCCTGGCGTGATTAAAGAGTTAATGACGGTTTTGAAACGCCTAGAAATGCGTGATAATTGCTTGGATTTTGTTTTAAATCAATTAGAAAACTATAAAAACTTATTTTTCTTAATTTGAATTTAAATTGATTGAGATATGATAATTTTAGTAAGTAGGGGTCACTGTTGGAAATTACATACTTGATCATGAACCTTGTGATTGTCATTCAATTAAATTAAGGGAAATTAATGGTTAATTTCTTGAGATAATTATTGATAAATATTTTTTTGAAATATTTAACGATGATGATTATTTTATGAATGACATTGATCATAACCAACTTGATTAGATATGATCTAGATCACAAGTGCCTACATGAACTTTCCAACAAACAAAGTTGCTTGAATAGGATTGGGGATTTGTTTAGCAAATCTCCCTATAATGTTAATCAAAAGTGTTTTGATTATTATTAAATACTATAAATTTGGTTGAAAAACTGATTATCGTCTCAAGTACACAATGATCAATTTGGCATTATCCTTTCCCGAGGTGGATATGGTGTCTAGTTGGGGAGCGTTGGGGTAGCAGGTTCCACCGTGTGCGGTCTGTCCCACTCCCACCGGTACTGGCCATCACAACAGGTAGAAATGGTATAATGCAGGAAAGATTAATACGTACTTTGAGATAATACCATCCTTTCGGTAACAATCAAGTTTGTTGATTGAATTGGATTGATAATTGATTTAATGTGATTAAATCGATTATATCCAATTAAACACTCTATTATGAATAGATGTGTATTTCCCTTGGAAGAATTAACTACATGGATATGATTCATGATATTTAATTAAAATTTGAATATGAGGTGGAGGATCACATAAGTGACATCCATGGTCTCCAGGCAAGGCAAAGGGTTCTGTCACCAAAGGTTGTATGTCAGAGACGCATGTCTGAAGTGACAAATCCTGCATACAAGACATTTGGATCGGGCTCTTTGCTTTCAAAAGAGTAAGGACGTATGTGTAGTGACCTCAATATCAGGTCTTAATATTATTGGGACGATATTGGATTTCACATAGCGAGTTATATTCCTGTTGACGGTTGGTTCAATTAATGACGTGTCAACATCATCTTAGGGGTGGTGGGATCGGGTGTTAAAGACCATATTGGGAATGCAAGTTGGACTTTCAAGGAGGAATGTGTACCCACTTCTTTTTATCCGAGTTACAATTTCATATATTATTAGGATGTGGAAAAGATAAGGAAGGAGATCCCAATCTTGCTGAGATATAATAGTAAGCTATCTCTTACATTGAAGTGATTAAGGGAATGAACTTTCAATGTTGACAAGGCAAGACAACTTTGATACAAAAATTCCTAAATCAAAGTAAAACATATATATATTTATATATAGTTATGTAGATTTCTTATTTCAGATAATCCTTCATTAAACCCACTCAATACTATACTCAATAATAACCAGTAAAATATCATGGATTGGATCCATGATCAAGATATTGTACTTGCAGTTGGACACATAATGTATGTGGTTGCCATGTGCAAGTTTCCTCATAATAACTAGGATTGACAATTAAATAGACAATAGGACAACCCTAGGGTTCGTATGTCTCTATAGTCTTGATCTCTCATCAAATGTACTTTGGAAGTGACATGCAGATGATGATCGTAATTGACAAATAATACTTATAAAAAAATCTAAGAAGATGTTCTGGCATATATATGTGCTCTTGACATTTAATCATGAATGACATGGTTCACTGCTTTATGCAGAATGGAGGCTCGATATGAGAAGATGTATTCAAAAATATGTTTAAGTACCCACCTGAACCAATGTTTTAAGAGTCAACATATATGTAGATATGATGAGTGTCATCATTCTACTATCTATACTCTAGTCATTCATGAAACTTCATAATATTGATATTGTATGAATTAAATGAAGATGTATAAATGTTGAAATACTCTTATATTGAAATCTTTTGAATTCAAAATTAAATAAAAATATCTAGCTACAAAAATTGAAATCCCATTTTTTTATTTTTCTAGATTTTTTAATAATTTTTATAGGTTTTTAAGAGTTTTGTGGTTTTTAGTGTTTTTATAAGGGTTTTTAAAACAAAACAAGCACTGGAGTTAGAGCACACAAAAACACACAAAGAAATTTTTTATATTTTTTGAGGACATTTTTGTTTTTTTGGTATTTAATAAAATAGGTAGAGCACTTTTTTAGGGTTTTTTTATAAAATATCAAATAAAACTAAATTAATTCACAAAAATTACCATAAATATTACATGTTAGCAAGAGCTAAGTCTACTTTTTGTGGGATTCTTCTAGTTAATTTAGTAACTATTTGATTGAAAACAAAGCAGATAGAATACAAGGACCAACTTGCAATTACATGAAAGTTACATGACCAAATAATAAAACACTTAAAAAACTTAGGGCAAATCGTGCAATTTGTCCAATTAATTCACGCACATGCTCAATAAACCATGCATATGGGCATAAATATCCAAAAATTTCTATTCCAAACTTAACTGTCAAAAGCACGAGGATATATCATGCAAATACACAAGCTATGCATGTGAGACAGCACATGAGTTCAGTTCAACAGGACTAAAATGCAAATATATAAAACGTAAGGGACCGAACGCAAAAATATCCAAAGCAAAATCACGGTTATAAATATTTAAAAGACATGGAAATAATAACAAAACATAAAAGGGCCTAAGTGCAAATTACCCTTTATTAAGAGCTATCCGACGATCGAAGGCGATCCACTTAATGGATGGGAAGTCAGGGTCGATGGACAACTCTTCGGCGATGGAGAGCTCTGATTAAATCTTCAGGTGGATCTGACGGTCAGAGATCCCCGGAGATTGGACGGCGTGGATTAGAACTGGGGGATTCTTCGATCGAACGAGGGAGGGACATTCAGGAAGAACTCGCCTCCTGAGAGTTTACGTCATTGAAGGTGGATCACATCAGCGTTTGAGCTATGGAGTTGTGGAATCGATTGGTGTAGGTGTTCCGCAACTGCAGGAGGGTCCAATGGGCCAAAGACTAGGAGAGAGGTCCAGGGGGTGCATGGTCGTCCCGAGGCTCTCCCAGTCTCCTCGAGACCTCCAGATGAGGTCTGGTAGCATCTAAACCTACACAGTATGATGTATGATCGGAAGGGAATCCTCCTGCGAGGATTAGAACTCCAAAAACATCACAAACCAAAGGGGGGTCGGTGGATGGGCAGGTCTTGGGCGAGTGTGGGGTTCGACCAGTATGGGGGCTCCAGACCGAGGGTTGGAGCGATGAGGGAGGTTGCGGAGCGATTTCGTAGAAGCGAAAGGATGTCGGAGTAGGGCGTAAGAAGGTCGGAGTGCGGTGAAATGATGGAATGGGTACAGTAGTCGTAGGTGCTCTGTTCGGCGATGTAAATGAATGATTCACGCAAAAATGGAGGGTATCAAAGGTACCTAGAGATGGAGGAAGATCGCCTGGGAGTCGTAGATGAAATCCGCGGGGTGATGGCCTCAATGGATGGTGGTTCCAGAGGCTAGAGCTCCTTGCGGCAGAGTGGAGGTAGAGCTCGCTATATTTAGGGTTTCCACGCTCAAAAAGAGCCCCCCGCACTCCCTTTCGCTTGCTATCACTCTGGGAAAGGAGGTTGGGTGCACATGACGAGCTGGCACAGCCAAAAGTGTTGGAAAAGGAGAGGATTGGCGCAGTATATATAGGTTTAGGGGTCCGACATGGAGGAGGCATGGCCTGCGAACCGAGGCTCGGATCGAAGAGAAGAGTGCCGGGCGAAAATTAGGGATCGGTCCTATATACTCGAAGCAAAAGTTTGGGTGAAAAAGGATCGGATCAGGTTTGGAGAAAATAGCGAAGTTCGGGCGAAACCCGATCCGACGAGGAAGGCTGCCTGGGGGGGCCAATTGACCAGAGTCAACAATCCGATGTAGACCTATCAAAAGTGGCATAGGAAGAGGACAAAATGGACAACGGAAGAAAATAAAGAAGAAAAATAAAGGGAATTAGATTAAAAATAATAAATGAATTTAAATGAAAAATGAATAAAATAAAAATTATTTATTATTTTTCAAGGAACTTTTCTATGATCTTTAATTACTTTATGAAAATAAAATAGTGTATATACTGTATATGGTGTTATATACATGTATAATATACATATGTATTATGTACAATTATTTTTATTTTATTATTTTTACATAAATACCCCGATTTTATATTTTACTTATTTTTAACATAATTTTAGGAGTAGAAAATATTTTTTATTTTATTTTTATGATTTATTTACAGGTATAGAATAAATAGGGAAGGTGACATATATACATGTATTTCGTACAATAAAATAGGATTCTAGGAATATATACAAGGAGGTAGAAAGAATATTTTATTTTTATTTCGATAAAATAATAAGTATTGATACACAGGTAATATGTACAACATAGAGTAAGCCCTATCTCTAGGTCAGGGCTTGACCTTCTCTTGGGATTCGGGTCACTCTGTATTTATTCTAAATACCTCCTTCCTTTTTCTTTTCCTTTATTCTTTTATTTTTGCACTAATACATGCTAATTATGTAGTATTTAACAAATGCATGCATAATGCTATGTTATTGTATTTACACCTATTTACATGATGATTTGCTAAGATAAATAGCTAAAACAAAAGAATTAAGAGTGAGAATAAAGGATTCGTCATCCCCTATACTTTACTTTGTTAGTCCCTTAGAAAAAACTTATTTGAAAGAGAAATGAAAAAGAGAAGAAAAGAAAAAGAAGGAGAATCAAGATTGATTATTAAACTTGTCTTCATTAAATTGGAGTATGGAGCTCAGTAAGACCTTTGGATTATTAGTTTTTTAGAACCTTATTGGGATCTAGGTTTAAGACTCAACAGCCTCTAAGTTCCACCATTCTATGGTCAAGACTCCTCAATAATCCAAATCAGAACAAGTCTACATACACAAACTGTAATGAGCATGAATTTTTTCTTGTACGGTGTAAGTGATATGTACCTCCCCACCTCAAAAATGACAAAGAAACAACCCCACCTCAACAAGGTAACTCTAATGCCCTAGTCTAGTAGTTATTTTCTTGAGGAGCAAGGTATTCCCTTCTAAGTTCAAGTTCAACCAGCTCAAGAAGAGGGGCAAAAAAGAGAATGGATCGTGACCAATGTAGCCATGTATCCCTAGGAGCCCAATCAGTGTAGCTAAGTCTCCCGTTGCAAGCTTCATGAGATGAGAAGGTGTAACATAAGCTTTGCTTTATTTGGCTGTATACATACTACGGCAGGCATTTTATTTTCAATCTGGCCTGTCCACTTTTTTTTGGAGTTTTCTAATGCACATTTTTTTTGGATGTGCATATGTACAACATATCTACATGGTGCAATGTATATACATAAGGACTTTTTCTTCTTGAGCCAGTAGATTATCCCTCTTTTGAAGCATTATTGCAACCCACAACTCCTGTCTTTAGACCTCAACACCACCAGACCAAGTTGAGGCGCGCTTCCCTCCCTAAAAGAAGACGAGAGGTTCTGCCTAGAAGTACTACCCTCGTATACTACCCCAAGACAAAAGAAATTGCTTCCTCATCACCTTATCCGTAGAGAGATAAGTGTAAGGTGTTGATGCAAGTAAAACCATTGTCTGTGAGAGTCATGTGTGTGTTGTTAAGTGTTCTACTTAGGCTCATCAAGATGACATGTGAACATAGCCTATTTGACTCAAAGAATTGTCACTAATGGACCTGAAAAGTCTTAACCCCAAATCCTACAAGGTTCCTCAGGGAATTAGGTGGACTGAGGTCTTAACAAAGTTCTATTTTTCAATTTAATTCTAGACTAGTTTAAATGTCAAATATGATTCAGAAAAATGTACATATAGATACAAAAATTCTTTTTATGCAAGGTTTTTAAAAATGTGCAAAATTTTTGAAATTGTTTGATTGTATACACGAATGCATAAGTTTTGCAAGCTATTTATAACATTTACACAAGTATTTTTGCAAACTTTTATTTTTCAATCATTTTACAAAAATTTTATACTGCATATATAATTTTTATACAAAACTATTTACAAACACTTTATAAGCAAAACATTTTTAAAACATTTGTACAAAAATAATTTTTATAAATAGTTGTGTATGTACAAGAAAGAATTTTATGTACAAGAAAAATTTTGAAATTTTTGTGATTTTTAGGTTGTGGTTTTTTGTAATTTTATTTATTAACACACTCATTCAAAGTATGAGTTATGTCTAAGTGTATATGTAATATATATAACACCCCTCTATACTTAAGTCGAACGATGTCCTCAGAGTGATCAAAGAGCGATGAAGAAGACATAACTCATGCTTTATATAGGGAAGTGAAAAGAAAGGTTAAAATACAATGAGAAATAAAAGAATAAATGAATAAAATCGGAGATTCCCCCTATTCTTAGGATCGCGTGATCCTAAATATAGCAGACTGTACACAAAGGGAAAATCGAGTGAGAAAATGTACAGGGTCTTCTTCCCCTATACTTAGGGTAAAATATCCCTGAGTATAGGTAGCAAAATAGAGGTAAAAAGAATCAAAAGAATAATCATCAATCTGACACCCCCTCATACTTAGGGTAAAGTACACCCTAAGTATAGCATAACCACGAGATTCAGATGGGGTGTTAGACTAAAGAATGAGATGATATGGACACCGAGATCTATACAAGGTGGAAGACAGTGATAATCAGGCATGAGATGCAACTGATGTGAGCCAAAGACCACATCTCATGCAAAATGAAGTGCGGCGACTTCAACAATCAGTGAATCATGATCTAGATATGGCTTGAGGTGCTGACAATTGACACGAAAGGTGGACTCAGATGTCATCTCAGATATATCGATACTACCATTGCCATGCACCTTTCGGACCATGTATGGTCCCTTCCACTTACTCTACAATTTCCCTGGAAATAATCTAAGTCTGGCATCAAACAAACATAACTCTTTGATATGTCTTAAACTGCTTATGGATGATATGAGAATCATGTCATTCCTTTACTCGCTCCTTATACTGTAGGCTATTTGAAAAGGTTGTATCTCTAAGCTCCTCCAGGGCTGCCAATTCTGCCTTTCTTTGATCTCCTATACTCTCTGAATCCAATAATATCTCAGTGACAGCCCACAGTGACTTATGCTTAATCTCAACAGGTAAATGGTAGGGCTTGCCATAAACAAGATGAAAGGGAGATGTACCCAAAGAAGTCTTGAAGGAAGTCTAATATTCCCACAAGACCGAGTCCAAAAGTTGTGACCAATCCTTTATGGGCGAACTACCTTCTGCAATATCGTCTTGATCTCCCTGTTTGATACTTCAGCAAGACCATTGGTCTGAGGATAATACTTCAACAAGACCATTGGAAACTCGATGGTCTATGTTGAACTCGTTAGCAAAGGCCTTTACCTTGTCGTTGGTAAAATGAAACCCCCCGTCAGATATCAAAACTCTAGGCACCCCGAACCGTGGAATGATATTCTTCCTCAAAAATCTACAAAGAATCTTAGCATCTGCGGTTCGGGCAAGGATGGCCTCAACCCAACGACTCACAAAATCAACAACCAACATAATGTACTCAAATCCCTGATTCTTAGGGAATGGACCCATGAAATCAATGCCCCATGCATCAAAAACCTCACAGAAGTGAATGGACTGCATCGGCCTCATATCACGTTATTCACAGGTGCCCATCCTCTGACAGTCAATAAACCTCTTCACGAATTCATTAGAATCCTTGAAGAGGGTAGGCCACCATAGGTCGCATTGGAGCACTTTTTGTGTTATTATCCTGCCAGAGTGATGTCCTCCTGCCTCAAGCTTGAGGTAGTATGTGAGGACGTTGTGGTGCTCCTCCTGAGGAATGCACCGACGCCAGACGCTATACCTCCTTCATGATAAAGTATGGGATCCTCCCAATGGGTAGGACTTGGCCTTCGCAAGGAAAGTCTCAAGTCGTTGTCTGGGCCAACCTTGTGGAACTTTCTTGGCAACAGGATAGTTCACAATACCGGCGTACCATGGGAGAGAGGCGATAGCAAGGATCGCCTCAACTGAAAAGGTCTCTGTAATGGGATCAGTCTGCTCAGATTCCTCAAGATTTTCTAAAAGGGAGAGATGATCCGCCACCACATTCTTAACTCCAAGCTTATCCTTAATCTCAATATCAAATTTCTGGAGTAGAATGATCCATCTAGTCAATCAAGCTTTGGCATCCTTCTTAGCCATAAGGTACCTGATGGAGGTGTGATCTGTATAGATAGTCACTTTAGATCCAAGAATACATGATCTGAATTTATCCAAGGCGGAAACTACAGCTAGCGTCTCTTTCTCTATGACTGTATAGTTCCGTTGGGCGGCATCCAATGTACGGCTAGCGTAGTGAATGGCAAATGGAACTCCATCCCTCATCTATCCCAGCACGGCCCATACGGCAAAATTGGAGGCATCCATCATGATCTTAAGTAGGAGAGACCAATCAGGCGACTGAAGGATAGGAGCCTCAACAACTAGGTTCTTGAGAGTCTCAAATGATGAAAGACATTTATCAACTACAAATAACTCGATGTCCTTCATCAAAAGATCAGTGAGTGGTTGGGCCATCCTGCTGAAGTCATGAATAAAATGTCGGTAGAAATTGACATGCCCCAAGAAAGACCACAACTGCCGTAAGTTAGACAGCGGATTGAGTTTCCTGATGATATCTACCTTGGTCGTATCAACCTCCATGCCCATGTTAAAGATGATATGACCAAGCACCATCCCCTAAATCACCATGAAGTGACTATTCTCCCAATATAAAACAAGATGGACCTCTATGCAGCGCTGAAGCACACGGTATAGGAAGTCAAGACAAGCATCAAACCCATCACTGTAGACCGAGAAATCATCCATGAAGACCTCTAAACAGTCACTCACCATGTCCGAGAAGATGGATAACATGCACATTTGAAATGTAGTTAGGGCGTTACATAGACCAAAGGGCATCCGTCTGAAGCATATGTCCCAAACGGACAGGTGAATGTCGTCTTATCCTGGTCTTCGAGCGCTATGCCCACCTGATTGTATCGGGAGTACCTGTTAAGGAAATAATTGTGACTCTTCCCAGCTAGCCTCTCTATAATATGATCAATAAAAAGCAGTAGGAAATGATCCTTCTTGGTGGCCTGATTCAATCAGCTGTAGTCCACAGAGTCCCTCCAAGAAGTGGGTACTCGGGCAGCTATCTCCTCTCCAGACTCACTCACAACTATAGTGATGCTCGTCTTCTTGGGAACCACATGTAATGGACTAACCCACATGGAGTCGGAGATGGGATAAATAAAATTGATGCTCCACCATTTTGATATTTCCTTCATGACCACCTCTCAAAGGTTCGGGTTCAGCCGTCGCTGGGACTCCCGTGATGTCTTGATGTCCTCGAGATAGATATGGTAAGAGCACAAGCCGGATTTATCCCCTGGAGATCAGCTACATTCCATCTTATTGCCTTTCGGTTCCTTTCAAGAACCTCCATCAAACAAGATTCTTGCTCTCCAGTCAAATCCGTTGAGATAATGACTAGGTACATCTCATGCTCATCCGCAAGGAATCTATACTTCAACGACTACGAAAAAGGCTTCAGTTCAGGAAAACTGGGAGCTGGCAAATCTGACCTCTGAAAGGTCTAAGTGAAGGCAACTAGATCTGAATAAGAGAACTCTCATTGATCATGCAAAACTAGCGAAGAAGGCCCTACCAGTGTATCTGTGCTCGGTGCTGGCACGGTCTCCACCCTAGCTGTTGGCTCTGTGGAAATCAGACAAGGTAGTAAATCATCAAACTTTACCTAGTCTATGTTTGAACTGAGGGATCTGAATCAGAATCACAAGAGACAAAATCTGCTTCGTTGTCCTAAACACGTTTGTCAGCCTCAAAAGTTTCCTCGGCCAGGAGTATGCTCTTCGAACTCTCCTCTGCTAGAAGTTGTGAATCTGCAGCATCTGAAGGTGAGAGAAGGGCTCATGAAACATGATCGGACCAAGCAGCTTCATCGTCAGTGATCACAAAGTCGCACTCTTGGTGGGCGTCTCGCTCTGCCTCTTTCATCTGCTCTGCATCGTTAAACTCCTCTGAGCAAGTTGAATCTCATGCTCTAGTCTCATCAATCATCTCTATTTGTATATTCTCGCCATCAATGTGAAAGTACACCTTCCCACTATCATGGTTGGACACTACCTTGGTCGTGGCCAAGAATGGACATCCTAGAATGATAGGGGTATCGGTCAATGATCCAGGGATCTCCATGTCCAACACAACAAAGTCCATAGGGAATTTCAGGCCCTGAATTATGATGACCACGTCCTTCAACAACCCCTTTGTCCTCTCGACAGATCTATCAGCAAATTGAAGGACTTTCCTACTCTGTCGAATAGGGTCGAACTTGAATCAATCGAGTAAAGTTGCTGGAAGGAGGTTGATAGAATAGCCAATGCCTAATAGAGTACGGTTGAATTTCTGCTCATGAATGTGGAATCTGACATAGGGAGCTCCTGCATCTGTCCTCTTGGTTGGCAGACGGTTCTGAATAGCGAATCAGATGGCATGGGTCAGCACATGGCTTTTTGCATGGTGGTTCCTCTTCTTCCTGTGAATAGTGGTCTTCTCTCTCAAGTATTTTTAGAAAAGAGGGATGTGATCAAGTGCCTCCCGTAGAGTCGGCTGGATATGGAACCTATCAATCATCTGCTTGCTGAACTCTAATTGTTGATCTTTTTTTGGATTTTCTTTTTTATTCCCCTTTGCCAAGCGGAGTGCTGGAGGAAAGGGGATGGTTGGGCCCTCCTCATATAGAGGGATAGGAAGAGGTTCCTGCTGCTAAGAGGGAATAGAATCCATACAAGTGTCATCAATCATCACATATGGAGTCGAAGATGAAGGAACCTTTCCTTTATTATTTTTTGGTGTTTTTCACATAGTCCTGAGGTACAGAAACTGGAGAAAACACAATTGGAATAGAAGGGGTGGCCTCAGTACCACCCATGACATCTGGTGTTGTGGCATCAGCGCCACGCTCTGTCCCAGCATCATCTGGTATGGTGGCATCAGTACCACCCGTTGCATCTTGAGAAATGACGGCCTCAGTACCGTCGATTAGATCAACGTCCACGGTAGTGTCAGCACCACCGTTGTCATCATCATCCTTAGCGACATCAACACCGTTATCCTCCCCGTCTGGCGCTCCTGAATCCTCGTGGTGTCGTCGCTCAGACGAGGCACCGCCGACTGACATCCTTCCGCTCCTAAGTGACACAAAATCAACATCAAATGTGTATGAAGCAATGTCACCCAATAAATAACTAGAAATGGTGGTCTCTGTGAACTGTACCCGCTCAGTTTTCTCTTTAGGTTATTTGGGTTGGGCTCGATCTGAGCGGGTATGGTGGCATTCCTTTAATGATCTCCCTTATCTCCTGGAGAAACTCGTCCATCTCCCACCTAAAGGATGATTGTTGGTCTATGAGTAGGCAAATTAGATCATCAAGGGTTGGGTTCTCATAGGCTGGTCCATGAAAACTCGATGGGTTGCCTCGCTGAAAGTGAGGTTGTTGCTGGAACTGGTGAGGGATAGGCTGAGAATACTGATGTTGAGGTTGCTGCTAATATTGCCTCCATTTTTGCCCCTGCTGGTAGGGACAAGGACTCGATTGATATTGTTGTTATGGCTGGTGGGAGAACTGGGGCTGCAGCTGGCCGAACTGTCAACCCTGAGTTGGAGGTTGTTGCTGGGATGAGGTACCTCCGGTCAACCACCTAAATCCGGAATAATCTCGTTGGATACCGGTCTGTCGTCGGTCATACCAAATCTTGTTGGCTTGCATCAATGGCTCCTGCTCATATGGGGATGGGGGAAGAACTTCCAGTGGTTGATCCTACTGATACACCACCATTTAAGTGTCCTGAGATGGTGGTGGCTGAGAGTACTGGTGCTACAGTTGCTGGACCGGCTCCGCCTGAATATGGTGAACCTGTCGGTATGGGGCAGAGTGTTAGGATGAATTGTTGTTGTCAGGATCAGCCAGTGACCTGAGACGGGGCTGAGAAGCCGTTTGTGCGTCCTGGAGATACATGATCTGGATCTTCAGGTCACTCAACATCTGTGCCAACTGATCTAACTGAGTCATACCCTGATACTGCTTCTTCTCGATGATCTCGATGTGGTCCACCTTCTCGCTGATAATGTCCATGTCAGAGGTTGAAGACTCTGTCTGTGCTGCTGATGTTGCTACTGACGAAGAAGTGGTTGGACCTGCATCAAATCGTGTTATCCTTTGATATGACACGACTTGGGGTAGGGGCTTCCCCTGAGTGTAGAGTTTGGTCTGGGACATCACTGCATAGTTCTCGATCATCTCCTCGTAGATAGCCCAGACATGGTCTTCATCCTTGATGAAATAAGAGCCCCACAAGAAGCATTTACTAGCCCCTGCACCTCCGGTGTCAACCCACAAAAGAATCTCTATACTAGGTTGGGCGTGGAGATCTCGTGATGTGGACACCAGTCAATGAGCTCACAGAATTGATCCCACACCATATGGAACTACTCATCGGGGATCATGGAGAAGTTATTGATCAGAGCCCGTGCTGCGTTCATTCAGCCAAGTGGATAGTACTTGTTCAAGTACTCGGTCTGGAGCTTCTCCCATAAAGTAACATATCTCCCTAGATGCTTCAGCCAGTAGGTTGCTCTGTCGATGAGGAAGAATGGGAAATCCATCATCCTGATGGTGTCCTCGTCCATGAATCGGTCGTGGATAATGCTACATATCATCTCAAACTCCTGCAGGTGCAGATGCATCTCCTCAGTGGCAAGCCCATGGAACTTGGGCAGAAGCTAAATGGTTTGGGGAGGAAGCTTGAAGTCACCCAGAATTGCCGGCAGTTGGATCCAGCGGTGTGTAAGAGTTGCACAAGGTTGTGCAACTGTCTCATCGGTCGTGGTTGACTGGTTGGCTCCTCTGGGTCTTCTGGTTGACCTCTAGCTCCTCCTCCTAAGGGAATATCTCCATCAGCTGCTCTCGGTTGCTCTCCTCTGTCATCTCGCATCTACTCTAATTCTAGACAAACCTCTACAATAAATGCTCCCTGGTCTCGGATCTGTCGTTGCATCATCTCTACGTAGGCTAACAAGGTGTTTTTGATGTCACCCTGGTCTAGAACATGTGTGGCACCCTGGGGCTTCTCAATCAGTAAGTTTCTCATTTGATCATTGGGATTTGTATCGATTAAATACTTTCCAAAAGCATATAGCATACCTAGGTCTTGATCATATACTTTCCAAAAGTATATATCAAACCTACAAATTCAGTCAAGCTTCCAAAGCGAGGCGACCGTGCACGGAATTTGATTCTTCCCAATATCTCATGAGTGAGCTCATGTCTTCTGGTTCAGTAGTGAACCTATGTGATCCCTTTGAGAGATTGTATTACGCATATGCCCTTACATGCACACCAACCTATTGGTCTGCCAAATATACACACTCAGACATATAGTAACACATTTGTCTCCGGTCAGAGGATGCGTGCCTATGCTGTGACAGCATTCAACATAGGACTTAGGTTATCTCGATCTCGTTAAGTCAACTCTTTAACCTAACTAATCTGACACGTCCGAATCTCTATTCCTATGCAGAGGACCTGCATCAAGAGGTCGGTCCGATATCAGCCTATGTGAGAAAGGATTGCCATCTCCTACTCAGGCTGGAGATCACATCTTAACAATCATCTGATGGTGCTTGATGAGTCCTCAATCTAACTCTGTAGATATTCATCCAAGCACCGGCCTCTATGATTCAATAATTGAATCAACAGTTGTATGATCATTAAGATAGCCATGGTACATAACCCTAATTGTACAGAAGGGACCTTTTATGCAAATTATTTATTCTTCATTTCAGATCAGGGAATGATATTTACAATAACATTTATTGCATAATGGTCGACGTGGGCTCACATGTCCAACAGGCGTGGCCTGCGAATCGAGGCTCGGATTGAAGAGAAGAGTGCCAGGAGAAGATTAGGGATTCGTCCTCTATACTTGGAGCGAACGTTTGGGTGAAAAGGGGATCGGATTGGGTTTGGAGAAATTGGCAAAGTTCAAGCAAAACCTGATCTGACGAGGAAGGCTACCCAGGGGGACCAGTTGACCAGAGTCAATAATCCGATGTGGACCTATCAGAAGTGGCGTAAGAAGAGGACAAAACAGATTAAAGGATAAAATAGAGAAGAAAAGTAAAGGAAATTAAATTAAAAATAATAAATGAATTTAAAAGAAAAATGAAAAAAATAAAAAATGTTTATTATTATTTAAGTAATTTTTCTATGATTTTTAATTATTTTTATGAAAAATAAAATAGTGTATATACAGTATATGGTGTTATATACATGTATAATATACATATGTGTTATGTACAATTATTTTTATTTTATTATTTTTTACACAAATACCCCAGTTTTATATTTTACTTATTTTTAACATAATTTTAGGAGTAAAAAATATTTTTTACTCTTTTTTTATGATTTATTTATAGGTATAGAATAAATAGGGGAGGTGACATATATACATGTATTTTGTACAACGAAATAGGATTTTATTTTTACTTTTATTTAATTTAATTTTTTTATTTTTATTTTATTTTCATTTTATTTCTAGGAATATATACAAGGAGGTAGAAAGAATATTTTATTTTTTTAACGAAATAATAATTATTGATACACATAGGTAATATGTACAACATAGAGTAGGCCCTATCTCTCTCTACTTATTTTATTTGGCGATCAAGTCAGGTCTTGACCTTCGCTTGGGATTTGGGTCACTATATGTTTATTCTAAATACCTCCTTCCTTTTTATTTTCCTTTATTCTTTTATTTTTGCACAATACATGCTAATTATGTAGTATTTAACAAATGCATGCATAATGCTATATTATTTTATTTACACATATTTACATGATGATTTGGTGAAGCAAGAAAATGCCTGAAAATTGGAGGAGGAGTATCATGGTGCCTCTTTATAAGAATAAAGGAGACATTCAAAATTGTTCAAATTATAGAGGTATCAAGCTAATGTGTCACACTATGAAAATTTGGGAACGTGTGATCGAAAGAAGGTTGAGGCAAATTTCCAATGTAAAAGAAAACCAATTCGGTTTCATGCAGGTCGCTCAACGACTGAATCCATCCATTTGATGAGGAGAACAATGGAGATTTATAGAGCTAAAAGGAAGAACTTCCACATGATCTTTATTGATTTGGAGAAGGCTTATGATTCTGTCCCACGAGAGATATTCTGGAGAGTGTTGGAGAAGAGATAAATACATGTCCTATACATTAACCTCATAATGGACATGTATGATAGAGCTTTATCTTATGTAAGGACCCCGTCTGGGAAGACTGGATATTTTGACATCAACATTGGTTTATATCAAGGTTCTGCTTTGAGTCCATTTCTTTTTACTTTGATTATGGACGAGTTGACCAGCCACATTCAGGATGAGTTACCTTGGTGTATGTTATTTGTTGATGATATTGTGTTAATTGACGAGACTAGAGATGGAGTAAATGAGAAGCTTGAGGTTTGGAGACATGAGTTGGAGACTAAAGGATTTCGTATAAGTAGGGCTAAGACGGAATATATGGAGTGCACCTTTGATGGAAGCAATGGTGAAGGAATCGAGGTGAAGATTGGTGACGATAACATTCAGAAGAGAGATTCTTTTAGATATCTGGGATCTATTCTGCAACATGATGGGGAAATTGATGGAGATGTTACTGATAGAATAAATGCAGGCTGGCTAAAGTGGAGAGGAGCCTCTGTTGTTCTCTGTGATAAGAGAATTCCTTTAAAGATTAAAGGAAAGTTTTACAAAGCAGCCGTGAGACCTGCTATGCTTTATGGATATGAATGTTGGCCTGTGAACCATAGACATGTGCAGAGAATGAATGTAGCAGAAATGAAAATGCTAAGGTGGATATGTGTACACACATGTAAATATCGGATTCGAAATGATGCAATCAGAAAGAAAGTTGGCTAGCTTTGATCGAGGATAAGATGCGAGAAAACCGCTTAAGATGGTTTGGACATTTGCAAAGAAGATCAATTGATGCACCACTTAGGAGATGTGAGTGTTGGGATGTTGATCCGGCTAAGAGAGGGTGAGGACGGCCCAAGAAGTGTTGGAAAGAGACCATACGAAGGGATCTTAGTTTTGTGAATATAAGCCCGGGATTGGCCCAAGATAGATCTGAATGGAGGCAAAGAATCCATGTAGCCGACCCTACTTAATTGTGGGAAAAGGCTTTGTTGTTGTTGTTGTTATATTTACATGATGATTTGCTATGATAAATAGCTAAAATAAAAGAATAAAGAGTGAGAATCAGGGATTCATCAGAATCTCTATTCATATGCATAGGACCTGCATCAAGAGGTCGGTCAGATATCAACCTTTAGAGAAAAGATTGCCATCTCCTTCTCAGGCAAGAGATGCTCTCTTAATAATCATTTGACGGTGCTTGATGAGTCCTCAATCTAACTCTTTAAATATTCATCCAAACACCAACCTCTATGATTCAATAATTGAATCAACAACTGTATGATCATTAAGATGGCTATGGAACATAATACTAATTATTAAGGGATCTATTATGCCAATTAGTTATTCTTCATTTCAGATTAGGGAATGATATTTGTAATAACATTTATTGCATAATGGCTCGATGTGGGCTTGCATGTCCAACATTCTCACCTTCTTTTATTTTGTTTCCCATCGTTTTGAGTTTTCTGCCTTATTTTTTGTTTTGTGTGCATGGAGCCCCTAGTCTTAGGTTGCTTGTCTCAGTAATTAGGTCCAAACGCTAACAAGAATGCACGTACCTATGGTCTCTTACGTTTGGATCTAGTCAAATTAATAAATGTTAGTTAGTTGTATTCCGACCCACTTGCCATGAGAGACATCATACAACGCAAGCATGACCTATTATGGCGGGCACCGAGATTTCTCCAAGATCAGATTCTAGGGTTTGTCTCTAAACAACTAACATATGGTTCTTCACGATTAATAGCAGCTATTGTTTAGGGTGATTTTCTTGATTTCACACCACCATGTAAATAGATTTAAATTTTTGTTTTGAATACCGTATGGAGAGAGCTGGTAAGCATTGGAAGTCCTCTAACTCAGCATGCATCATTAGATTCAATGGTAAGATTTCTATCATTGAATCGGCTTGCACGTCTTTTTCATTATCTCCCTCTGATTTTGAGCAACTAGGACTTAAATGAAAATCTACAAAAATGATAGGCATTTGCATGTAAACAGATCTAAAGAATGTGAAAACTCAAAAATTAAAATAAGGGGCCTGCTAAATAAACTTTGACCTTAATAAAAATTCGTAATGGATTTTCGTTCTCTTTGATTCAAAAATCCCTCATTGATTTCAGGTACCTTAGGAGGGGACTAAAACCCCTCCCATGAGTGAGGTACGACCCGATAAGGATTAGAGCCTAAAACACAGTATGTAACTGCCTTGTGTATCGTATGGATTTCCGAAGTAGTGGAGCTTCTATCGTACATGACCGAGTAGGGCATTGTTAACGATGGTGTTCCTGCCTTGTGTGGAACATCAACATGGTATGAAGTACCGAGATTAGGAGACAACTTCACGGGGGGGGGGGGGGGGGGGGGTCTGTCTCATCGGTTTGCGTCTGAGTAGGTTCTTGCACACTCACGGGTGATTCCGTGGAGAGCGAAGACCGAAGTAGAGGTTTCTCTTATTGGCTTCCTCTCTCTATTTCTTTGGCTAAGTAGGGATCCAGGAAGGGTTACAAGGACCTCAAAAAGTGCATAATATAGGTTACAAAGGAGGAGGACAAGTACGAGATACTTTTCTGGTAGTACACTCTCTCATAGGGTTAGTGTGCTAAGGACTTGTTACAAGATATGCTTGAAATAACAACTCTAAAACTGGAAAGATAATAAATAGTCGAACCTTCATGGTTACATATGGAGTGATTTGGTGAACCTAATTTTTATTGTATTTGTATGGATATAGATTAAGGTTCAAAAATCAAAGTCTTGCGCATTTGCGTAATTTTTGTCATATGTGTCTTCTTTTTTACCCCCGTTTAGTTCGAGCCTTTCTACTATTTTACACTCCATTTTATTCCTTAGTGACCATCGTATCTTTTCTCCTACATCGATCTCCCTCTTGCTTCACGATGTCGATCCATGGATGGTTCAATCGGGACTCCATCGACACCTACATCGATTACATAGACTCGATCTCGTCAATAATTCGAGATGATTCTCAAGAACCTGATCCGGACTTTGCGGGTCGATCTCCAGACATCTCGTCTTCTATCTGTCCTTTTTTACAACCAAATAATCATGGATCACTTTTGTTACACCTTCGTCGTTGTGAATGAGAGTCGATTACAGTCCACATCTTTTTCATTCACAACACTCTAGGATTGACCCTATTTTCATATTCATCTTGGCAGCTGGAAATCAATTTCAAGTGGTCTGATTGGGATTTTTTCACATTTCAGATATAAGCCAACCCAGTCTTGGATCCCAACATCGAATTCGTCTCTTCTTATTCAGACCCAGAAATGGCTCCTCAAGGAAAGGGCAAGGATCAGCAGCCTCCCCAACCTGAGAAAGGACAGATGCCAGATCAGAACCAAGTGAATGCTCAGTTGCTGGCATCCATCCAGTTTATCCAACAATAGTTGACAGAGCTGGCCCTAGAACAGACTACATTCCAGGTCATGTTGAATGATGTAATGAATAGACAATCAGGAGGAGGAGACATACCATTAGGAGGAGGAGGTGGACCCCGTAATGATCCTGATGACGAAGAGCCAGAACAAGGGAGGCATAAACCCACGCTTAAGGAGACATATAATCATGGAGACAGTCAGACGATCGAGTAGATCCACATCCCACTAGTGCATGCTCATATCGAGCTTAAGCCTCAATTCTTGGCCCTTCTACCATCTTTCCAAGGTAACACTAATGAAGAGCCTTACATTCACCTGCAACAATTTTTATGCATCTCTCGTACTACCCATTACTCCAATGTTCCATTGAATGTAGTGAAGATGATGGCATTCCCCTTCAGTTTACATGACAAGGTCATATACTAGGTCAATCATTTGAAAAAGGTTGTAACAACATGGGAGGAACTGAAATCCACCTTTCTACACAAATTCTATCCTCTCGATCAGCTCAACCAGATGCGATCCAGTATCAGTAACTTATCACATGGTGCCACGAGACCATCCATGAAGCCTGGGAGCGGTTCACAAACCTGCAGGAAAAGTGCCCCCACCATGAGATACCGAGGACCAATCTGGTCCAACACTTTTTCGGGGGACTGAATGTAGAGATCCAAAGGCTCGTCGACGTAGCCATGGGGGATCACATTCCAATAAGGATGAAGATGTTGTCTGGCAGATTTTCTAATAAATGGACGAAAGCGAGGCTACACTCTCTTCATCCCGTGCATAATAAAAATAGCCTCAGATCCTCCAGAAGCAAATCCACATGGCAGCGTCTCGCAATGTAGAAAGAGATGAGAGATTCAACCTCAGCATCATCGAGAGTCATCCCACAAAAGGTTGATATTATTGAGAAATGATCACAGGGCCTTGAGAAACTCGTTGTGATCGAAAAGAGGACGTAACATTTAGACAAGCTGGACCAGATCACCAAAGAATTGGAGCTGCTGGTGGGCACCATCAGTTCTGTCTAGTCGGAGACACCACCTACAGAGACTCCTGCTGATAATAAGGATGATCCATCATTGCCACAACAACCTTAGCTGAGCCACTAGCCACCGATAGTCCAACACATGTACTTCATGCAGGCACCTTGTCGGGTCTAGCCGCAGCAGCAGATGGTGGTCTACCAGCCAGACTTCCTTCCATCTTCCAATCCGGCCTTCCGACCACCATTCTTGATTCAGGAAGTCAATGATATATTATCCAGTGATGCAAAGCTGATCCATCCTACCGGACACCCTTCGGGCCAGCAACAAGCCAAGAGGGCCTTCCACCAACCTCATGGTGGTCGTTTCGGGTAGTCCTCTCAATTTCACCTCAGTATCACCATCCTTCGTAGTACCACAACCAATGGTGGAAGAATCAACAGTACCAGTAGCTGCATTACTGCCAGTCGCAGCTGATCCTACACCAGCCGACAGAGCAGAGGACCCGCTTGTCCACTAGCACCATCATCTCAATCTCTAGCTTGTACTCCTTTTTGCGAACCGGATGTACAAAATATTATGGACAAAGATTTTGTTGTAAATAAGAACTCTAATTTTTATTTCAGTATTGTAAATATTCCTTTTCTTGAAGCAATAGAAAATCCCAAAAAAATATAAAAAGAAAAATTGCATTATCTGATCCTGAAGTTGTGGATATCATCAATAATTTGACTGTTGATATTCCTTTAATGAAGGCCATAGAATACATGCTCACTGTGAAGAAAGGTTTGAAAAAGGCATGTACAAACAAGTATCGACCATCACGTAACAACATATGCCAGAAGGTAGAAAAGCACATTCTCACCATGGCCATGATTGCAGCCATCAACAATCTCCCGTAGAAAAAGCAAGACAAATGAGCGCCTTTGAGCAGTTGTGATATTTTCGATCAAGTCTTTAAGCAAACATTACTTGACAGCGGTTCTTCCATCAACCTCATGCCCTCTTCATTATTGCAAGAATTTGGGCTAGGTCTTCTCAAGTAGACATGAATGATCCTTTAGTTTACTAATCGATCCATCAAGCGACCTCGAGGTCTTTTGGAAGATGTTGTGGTAAAGGTGTGGGACATGCAGTTTTGAGTTGATTTTGTAGTCCTTTATATGGACTCCTCCACACCTTTACTACAGACTCCTATCATCCTAGGTCAGCCATTCTTTCACACTTCAGAATCCATGATTGATTATGGTCTAGAAAGATCACCTTCAGCTCGAGAAACAACATAATTACTATAGACACGATCATCGAGCCTAAAGTTGTAACTGATAAGCATCATGCAGCACTGTCTAAAGTAGACTGTGACTTCATTGCAGAGATCATATATGCATCGTTCCCTTTGAACGATTCATGGACACATGAAATCCTCTCTTTAGAGGAGGACTTAGAAAGTACAGTCGACGCAAGCTTCGAGAACATTTGGGAGACAGAGTCCCATTTATTGATGCATCTTTTTTATTCCCATGATTCACTCCATCCCGAACACAATGAGTCCATTGCAGATCTATTTGGCACATTATCAAAACATCAATAAAACACTGAGGTATGCATTACCTCTAGAGTTTAAGCAGAACATCCTCTAACCAGCACCATTTCAGAATTCACCGAGAAGCAGTCCAGATCAAAATCAGAACTAAAGCCACTTCCAGCAGGCTTGAAGTATGCTTTTCTTGCAGGTGCAAAAAACATGCATCTGATCATCATCAGCAGCAGGCTCTCGGAGCAAGAATCTCAACTCCTCGAGGTTCTATAGAAGAACCACAAGGCACTTGGTTGGCATGTTTCAGATCTCCATAGGATAAATCATGTGTTGTGCTCACACCACATCTACATGGAAAAAGATGCTAAGTTGTGCCGTAACTTTCAAAGAAGATTGAATCCTAATCTGAGGGATGACTGATGACCAAAAAATCATGAGGAACTAAGGGAGATAAATATCACGGGTCTGCGACCTCAATCCCTCGAAAATCGATCAACAAGAAAAATCAGACCACCAGAATATAATAATCAGTCAAAAATGTTGAATAGCGATCTCGCTATTTATTTAACCTGGTATAGCAACCAGGGTCAAACACAAGGAGCACGAATTGGCCAAATGGCCTACAAATTAGTCTAAAAAGCAAATAAAAAGAATAAAATATTTTTGGTGGATTTTATTAATTTTTATGGATTTTTTTGTATTTTTCAATTATGAAGAAAATATATATAAAGGCTAAAAAGAGTACAAACAACTAATTATTTAACTACACAAATCAAATCAGAAAAATGTAATAACAATGTTTTTGGGTTTTGTAATTTTTTAAGTATTTTTGATAATTTTATCAGTTTTTTATATTTTTTGTTGATTTTATAAAAATAGAAAAAGGCAAAAATAGGAAGCTAATGTGCAGCCAGATTTGAAAGGCTATCTAAAAATAGATAAATAGCGTATAAAAATATGGAGACAATTTTATTCAAACTACAAGTAAAATATAAACTATAGGAAAAGAAATGCATTTTTTAGAATTTTTAATGATTTTTATAAGGTTTTTAGGGTTTTGCAATTTTTAGGTGTTTTATATAATCCAAATGCAGCAAAAATCGAAATGAAGCAAGAAGACAACAAAATTAATAAACACTAATTTTTTTAGAATTTTTGGATGGTTTTTAATATTTTAAGTTGATTTTATATTTCAAACAGTAGGGAAAATGGAGGTTTTTGAATTTTTAAAAGTAGAAAAACAACTCAAAATGTTCAAAAAAATAATGAAATTTTTACACAGTGGCAGGAGCCACGTATCCAAATTTCAGTGGATTTTGACTTGATTTTATATTTTATTCAACCAATAAACAAGGCACAGCACACAGGGACCTAATCGCAAAGAAAATAAGTTCTGGGGGATTAAAAATAACATGTGCACAAAACCTAGGGGCTCAATGTAAAATGCGCATCAAATCCAGCACATGTTCTAAATCAACACTCACATGGGCATATATGCAAATATTAAAACTAAACTTCCATTCCTTAACATCCAAAAGCCCAAGCCCTTACATGCAATTATCCCAAAAAATCACGTGTCGAAGCACGGGCACCACATCCAGAGGGACTAAAATGCCAATATTAAAACAACCATGTCCAAAGTGCAATTATTTCAAAATGAAAACAACTACGACGGGTATTTAAAGAACTAAACTATAAACACTAAAGAAAGAGGGGCCTAAGTGATATTTACCCATTTATTATAATCCAATGGCTGAGGGGCGTCCTCCTCAGATCTAACGGTCGTGACGCGTGGTACCCCTTCAGCGATGGATGCTCTGGATGAGCTCCTCAGATGATCGGACGGTCGCTATATTTCCATAGATGATCGGCTCGGATAGACCTAGAGGAGGAAGCTCAATTGGATGGTTTCGTAGGATCCTCAAAGAACAGCTCGCCGGCGAATTTCCCTGGGCCAATACGCGCGATCGGGACCTCCTCTGATGATTCTGAGATGGGGGAATGGAAGCAAGAGGTGTTCCGCAGCTAGTGGTATGCTTCGATGGGGTCGGGAGAAGTTGGAGTGCTCCGGCGACGGGGACGAACTGGAGCACCTATGCTCGAGTGGTTGGACCTCCAGACGAGGTCCTTCTTCGATTAGTCCTACACAGAAAGAAAGCTGGGTCGAGGGCAAAGTGCCTCGACCCGGTTATGGGCGAAATAGGTGGTTGGGTGAGGCACAGCGGAGCTCTCCAGCGAGGTGATAGCGGAGGAGAGCCGGGATCCTGTTCTGGGGCGAACCAGGGGGAGCGAAGGGGCAGAGAAGATGGAGAGGGGTACGGCGAAGGTGAAGGAATGGTCGGGAGGGTGAATGGATAAACGGATCGGTCACGGTGGTCTGGTGAACGTCAGGTGGTCGGAGACTAAAAATCTAAATCTAATGAAAACTAAGGGCTAAATAAGTTACCTGGTGTGTGCAGTCGTCTGGGATAGAGGTGCTGGACCTCCGGGGGTCATCGCCTCGATGGATCGACGCGTCCAGATCTGAGCTCACCTCGCGACGGAGCAGGGCGGTGAAAAACGGCGGATCAAAGGTTCCTGGCTGCTCGTGCCTCACTGCAACCCTGTCTCACACAGCTATCACTCAGGTGAAGGAGAGGAGCTCATTGGCGACGAGGGGGAAGGCCAAAGATGTGAAAGAGGTGCGGTTGCGATGAGCTATATAATGGAGGAGGTCCGATAAAGGAGGAGATCGGGCACGCATTCAGAAGATCGGACCACTCAGAAAAATGTCGGGCGTGAATCACGGATAGTTGTTGATAATCAGGGCCCGGGGTTTGAGGAGATGATGATCGGATCAGTGCGGGAGAAATCGGCGAAAACAGGTCAGCACGAGGATCCACCTAGTGGACCAATTAGATTATTTTATTTATAAATTATTTATAAATTCATTTTAAAATAGTAAATTATTTTATTTAGAAATATTTACAACATGAAAAATGTTTATTATTTTTCAAAGTATTTTTTAATGATTTTTATTTATTTTTTGAGAAATAAATTAATGTATACACATGATATATTATTATATACACATACAAATACCTATGTATTTTCAAATTTTATTTTTATTAGTTTATTTTTGTGCAATTATCCCTATTTTATATTTTATTTATTTACAACATAAAATGTGTGATATAAATAATTTTTTATTTTATTTTTATTGTTTATTAACAATGGTAAAATAAATAGGTATATGTACATATATACATGGTATATACAAGGATGAGAGAGGATTTTTATTCTTTTTGTTTTTATTTTATTTTTCACATTTTTATTTTATTTTTATAAATATATACAAAGTGTGAGGATTGAAGGATATGGTTAGATCTTCAAGCGCATCACGGAAGCGTGATCGTCGTATCGGATACGACGAAGAACGACTAGTCGCACTAGTTGTTCTATGCAGCGGAAATTAAAATTTTTATGCGACGAAGCCACATGATCCAAGAACACTTCTCGGATCGTTTCGTCTAAACTATAAACAAGTATTAGGGTTACCTCTTGAAGAGTGGTTGCGATCGAGCCTCTAAACGAAGAGACCTCCTGTCTCAGGTCCGATCCGACGGAGGAGACGCTTGCGAGCGCGGGGATGAACCGTGTGCTTCTCGCAATCCATGTTGATGATCCAAGCGGCAGATCTCCTTATCTCGACACATGAGATCCGACGTCTTCTTCATGAGCGAGGCGCACCGAAGGAGACGGAGATCCACGAGCAAATCATCGGGCAGCATAACGACGACGTCGCGGTGATGGAGAACCTCTCTAGGGCATCCATGGTGGACGGCCATGAGAGGGATAGAGAGAGAGAGAGATGCTTCTTAAGCATTGTGTGTGTGTGTGTGTAAAGAAGAGCAATGGGGTGCCTCTCCTTTTATAGGGTTTTGTGATCCATGGAACAACACAAATCCAATGGTCCTCATTGATTGTGTTTCTTTCAATGGCTAAGATTTTATTAGAATAAATCCAACAACATTTAATTTAATAAAAATCAAATATATCATAAATATAATTTGATTTATATCAAATCAATCTCCATTGGAGAAATAGGAAGGAGGCAAGCCTCCTTCCATAAAGGGGGGTGGACGACCATGAGTCCTATAAGGACTTGGTGGTCGTCCCCTCTCTTTTATTAGGAAGGGAGACTCCTTTCTATATTACATGAGATTGCATTATCTCATGATTCTCTCCAATATTTGCAACAACTTTGTTGCAAATTATTTCACAAAAATAAATCCAATTTATTTTGTGAACATTGCAATCATGCCATTGGAAATTTGTGAATCACATTCACATCCCAAAATAAAATGTAAATTACATTTTCAATTTAATGTCAAATGTGAATCCAATTCACATTAACATTTAATTAACAAATGTAAATTACAAACATCTCTCTCTTATATATTATAAATCACATTTATAATATATTTGATTAATATGGATATTGCTATCCACATTATTCATATCCATGATAATTAAATCATATTTAATCACCTTGGATCTCATTCCTCTTGTTCTCAAATAATATGAATCACATTCATATTACTTACATATTTGATAATTAAATCACATTTAATTATATCATATAACTCTCTTTATAATATGAATCAAATTCATATTACTCATGATAATTAAATCTCGTTTAATTAACCAATTGCTCAATGCTCGGACACATATATCAACATTAGAATTATCCATGAACTCTTTCAAGGATAATGCGCTTTCTCCGCAGATACTTGGAGATAAGGACAGGGTGATTGTATTGTTCCACATATAGTGACTTGGATATTGAGATCATATCTCAAATCCAGATCGAGGGCCTCCCATAGATGCTTGATTAAATCAAGATCGCAAATCTAATCTTCTTATTGCATCTGAATCACATTCAGATCAATGTCCAACATTTGGACTAAGATCAGATTACTTTTCTACTGAGAGGAGTCACTAAAATTCAGACATGTTTCATCACTCCCTAGGAATGGAAGCGTCATGGTTATACAATCCTTTATGATCACATCACCCTCAGGTATTCCCAATACCTGTACATCCTGCATACTAGAAGACTCAGATTAAACCTGAAGTATTTGATCAACTTTATACTGTCTACTTCATGGTTTTATCAGTAAGTTTCTCGTTCGATCATTGGGAGTTGGTATCGATCATATACTTTCCAAAAGCATATATCATACCTAGGTCTTGATCATATACTTCAAAAGTATATATCAAACCTAAAAATTCAGTCAAGCTTCCAAAGCAAGATGACCATGCACGGAATTTGATTCTTCCCCATATCTCATGAGTGAGCTCATGCCTTCCGGTTCAGTAAATGAACCTTTATGGTCCCTTTGAGAGATCGTATTACTCATATGCCCTTATATGCACACCAGCGCACCGGTGTATAGACCTTGGTTAGGTCATCAACCTATTGGTCTGCCAAATGTACATACTTATACATATAGTAACACATATGTCTCTGGTCAGAGGATGCGTGCATATATCATGACAGCATACGATATAGGACTTTGGTTATCTCGATCTCGTTAAGTCAACTCTTTGACCTAACTAATCTGACACCTCCGAATCTCTATTCCTATGCATAGGACCTGCATCAAGAGGTCGGTCAGATATTAGCCTTTATAGATAAGGATTGCCATCTCCTACTCAGGCTGGAGATCATCTATTAACAATCATTTGACGGTGCTTGATGAGTCCTCAATCTAACTCTTTAGATATTCATCAAGCACCAGCCTCTATGATTCAATAGTTGAATCAACAGATGTATGATCATCAAGATGGCCATGGTACATAACCCTAATTGTACTAAGGGACCTATTATGCAAATTATTTATTCTTCATATCAGATCAGGGAATGATATTTACAATAACATTTATTGCAAAATGGCTCGTCGTGGGCTCGCATGTCCAACAATCTCCCACTTGCCCAAAGAGCCATTAATGGGCTAATCATATAAACCTGCACTCATGTGACAATCATAGGATATTTCGAAAATAGCTAGGTAAGTTGATCAGTCACTCTGTTCCCGCAAGACTACGCCAAGTCCTTTTACGGCACTTGCATATCCCCAGTAACAGTGCTCGCATTTAATGTGAATGTTGCATCTCATGCAACCAATACTCAATCTTGTTAAAGCTATTATAGTGTCCTTGACACTAGAGCTTAATAATTGTTATAACCAGTATTTCCATAATCCTTATCAGAATACCCTTATTCCTGAAGATCTCTATCTCCAAAGGTATCTAGGGTTAAGACCCTTATAGATCACTATCTACAAGGTCTTAATCTTTTGAAGATAAGACTTTGAGATCACTATCTCAAAAATCTCGTCATCTGTGAAGATTTTGTTATTATTACTGCAGTCAAGTGTTTTATCTCCATAGTAGGATTAGTAACAGTTTACTACTCCCACTGCATGGTAGATATATGGTTTTTGTACACATCTAGCATACATTCAGCTTCTCGTAACTAATGCACAAGTGCAAGTAGTTCTAGCATTCACTTCCTCAACTCTTTGAGGTACTATCCCTTTAGATAGGTCAGTACCATATCTTAAGGGATTGAAGCCTTTCTTGAATTTTTCCAGAAAATGGAATATGTCCAAGGTGTGCCATTAATGTGACAGTCCCAATATCCTCTTCTCTTTACTTCTGAACACCTTCAGAACTAAGATCTAAGAGGTTTCCTTGAGATCATATCTCAAGTTATGGAACAACCAAATTAGAAACACTTATTATTATCCTTCTATCATTTTAAATGATTAGGATATCATCTACATTTAGCACGATGAACACAAAGGCACTCCCACTAAGCTTCACATGGCTCATCAAGATTCCATCTGAAATCATAACATTTATAATCTCATCAAATCTTATGGTCCAACTTCAAGAAGCTTATTTGAGTCCATAGATGGATTCCTTAGCTTGCACACCTTGCTTTCCTCAACCATGAAGCCCTGGGGCTACTTCATGTGAATATCCTCAGAGAGGTATTCATATAGGAATGCAATATTGACTTACATATTGAAGATGCAATAATCAAGTTGTGTAGCTAAGGTTAGCAATATTCTGTTGGTTTTAAGCATGGTCACCGAAGAGCAAGTCTCATCGCAAGCAATGTCTTCTCTTTCGTGTGTAGCTCATGGCTACGAACCGTGCTTTGAAGGTATCTACCTTCTCATCAAGTTCCCTTTCTCTTGAAGATCCATTTACACCTTTACATGTCTTACCCATATAGGTGGATCCTCGAGGGTCCATATACAACACTTGTATATGAAGTCTACATTAGACTTTTATTGCCAACATCCATTTATCCATGCTATGATCTTCAGAAGCTTCATCACATGAAGTTCGATCATTGTCAGATTTCTCTGACACATGGAATCCTTCCTCAAACTCGTTTGAAGAGGTTTTAGTGTTTCATCTTTAATTGCCCTTTTTAGTTTCCATTTTCAGGAGCCTCATTATCTTTTCAAGATTAAATGAGTTCCTACACTTCATTTTCATCTTGATTCTCAAGAGTCTCAACCTCTAAGAATCACATTCTCATAGATGAGATACTTTAAGAATCTCAAGGTCATAAAGTAGGTATCCTATACCATCCTTTTTTTTCCTAATAAAGTAGCACTCTCAAGTCCTAGATTCCATCTTGCATGGAACCTTATTAAGGATATACATTGTAGTCTCTACTACACATATATATCTGGGAACTAAGGGATAATTATGCTAAAATTCATCATTGATAAGATCATGTCACACATGAACCAATTATATCTCCCTATAACTCCATTGAGTTAAGGTGTGTTAGGAGGATTGAGATAGAAATGATATTCATATCTCCATAAGGTATCCTTTGAATTCATCTAATAGGTACAGGCTACCTAGATTAGATCAAATTTATTTTATCTTCCTTCAAACTTTGGTTCTAAACCAAAAATAATGAAATCTTTGAACATTTCAAAGGTTTCTTAGGTGAAGAGAAGAAATCTCATATCATACATAATCATCAATAGATATCACATATCCATAATGTTTACTATGATATAGATGATCCGCATACATCAATATGTATGAGATCATGAATACCTTGACATCTTACACCATTCCCAAAGAAGGGGTGTAAAGGATATTTTACTTTGAATACAATATTCATAAGTATGTAAGTTTTGAAATTTTAGACATTCTAAAGTTTCGTTTCTACTATTCTATTGATCAAATCAATAGACAAATGTCCAAGGCTTGATGCTAGATCATTGTCAAATGATCTTCATCCTCCTATTGATCTTAAGGCGTAATTTCAGTATTTAGAAATGTTAATGAACCATTTATTAATTTTTTAATTTAGTGGAGTCCACTAGATTTTAGATTACTATATGAAATATCTCCATCATAACTCTTTATGATAGATTTATTACAGAATTCATGTTTATTTCCAACATTTAGAAATAAATAATGAATGTATTCTAATATCCAGGTCATAAAGACATTCTCTAAGACTAAGGGCTATCCCACTAAAATTATGAAGTCTTTCAATCTAATAGAGATTGTTGCAACAATTGCATCAATATCCATGTGAATAACTATTAAACCTTTAAGATCAAATTTCTAATCTTCTAATACATATGCAACCCATTGCAAGTGTTGTTAGAAGATTGAGATACAATTATAAGACTTTATCTTATTCAATAAGCAAGTCAATATCAATGATTTATGTAGATTATTATGATGCTCTATCCGAGTCCTTTTCTAAGGATTCTAGAAAGACTTGATAGTCATACTATCAACACATCAACTTATTACAGTATTGGCATTCATCCAACTCTTTGGATGTCATATGAAAGTCACATAAGTACAGTCAACTTTTTGACTATACTTCTTACTTGGGTCCAACCCATGCTTCCACTGCGCTCCCTTTATCTATAAGCAACCATTGCTTAAGACTAAGGATCTCTTACGTTAAATTCAAAAAAAAAGAATTCAATGTAAGAGCATTTCAACATTTATACAAGCTTCATTAAATTCATACAGTATGAATATTATGAAGCTTCATTAATGACTAGAGTATAGACAGTGGAATGATGGCACTCATCATGTCTACATCCATCTAGACTCTTAAAACATTGGTTCAGGTAGGTATTCAAATAATTTGAACACATCATCTCTTATAGAGCCACCATTCTGCACGATGCAGAGAACCATGTCATTCATGATTAAATGTCATGAGCACATATGTATGCCAGAACATCTTCTTAGATTTTATAAGGATTAATGACAATTGTGATCATCATCGACATGTCACTTCCAAAGTACATCCGATGAGATCAAGACTATAGAGACATAAACACCCTAGGGTTGTAGTCCTATTATCTATTTAATTGTCATTCCTCAATATTAGTATGAGGAGATTTGCATATTGCAACCACATACATTATGTGTCCAACTGCAAGCACAATATCTGGATCATGAGTCCAATCCATGATATGTTACTGGTTATCATTGAGTATAACATTGAGTGGGTTTAATGAAGGATTATCTGAAATAAGAAATTTGCATAAACATATATAAATATATATACTTTGATTTAGGAATTTTTATATCAAAGTTGTCTTGCCTTGTCAACATTGAAAGTTCATTCCCTTAATTACTTTCAATGTAAGAGATATACTTACCATTATATCTCAGCAAGATCTGGGATCTCCTTCCTTATCTTTGTTACATCCCAATAATATGAGAATCTGCAACTTCGATAAAAAGAAGCGGGAACACATTCCGCCTTGCTAGTCCAACTTGCATCTCCCAATTAGGTCTTTAACACCCGGGCCCACCACCCCTAAGACGATGTTGGCCCGTCATTAATTGAACCAACCGTCAACAGGAATAGTACTCGCTATGCGCAATCCAATATCACCCCAATAATATGAGAATCCGATATTGGGGTCACTACGCATACGGCCTTACTCTTTCAAGAAGCAAAGAGCCCGATCCGTATGCACTTGCATACAGGAGCTGTCACTTCGGACAGGCATCTCCCACATGCAATCCCTGGCGACGAAACTCTTCACCTTGACGGGAGACCATGGATGTCACTTATGTGATCCTCGATCTCATATTTAAATTTTAATTAATTATCATGAATCACATTCATATAATTAATTCTTCCAAGGGAAATAATAACTCTATTCATAATAGAGTGTCTCAATTGGACATAATCAATTTAATCATATTAAATTAATTATCAATCCAATTCAATCAACAAACTTGATCATTTTTACTTGAATATATATGTGGTAATATCTCAAAATACGTATTAATTCGAATTTTAATAATTAGAAAAAAATACACCTTGATTTTCTCTGGCATTATATAGTCCCTACCCGCTGTCATGGCCAGTACCGACGAGAGTGGGACGGACCACATACGTTGCAACCCGCAACCCCAATGCTATCCGACTAGACACCATATCCACTTCGGGAAAGCATAATGCCAGATATATCAATTTGTACTTGAGATGATCATCAGTTTTTCAGCCAAAATTATACCATATAGTAATAATCAAAACATTTTGATTATAAAGAAATTTGCTACACAAATTCTCAATCCTATTCAAGCATCAAGTTTGATGATTGTGTTTCCAATTAAGATTTAGATCAAATCTAATCAATTAACTGGTTGAGGCCAAGTCAATCAAGTAAATAATCATCTTCCAATATTTCACAAATATTTTTCAAGATTATTTCACGAAATTAACAATTAATTTCACTAATTGACAATCACTTGGTTCTAGATTAGGACTGCAATTTTAGTAGTGACCCCTACTCACTAAAATTAACATATCTCAATCAATTTAAATCCAAATTAGACAAAATCAATTTTCAAATATTTCTAACTTGATTTAGGACAGAATCCAAGTGATGCTTCACGCATTTAAAGGCAGATGATAGCAGTAATTAACTCTTTAATCAAGCTAAAATCTACTGTTCCCGCAACAGTGCATACATGTTCATTAAAACAGCCATATCTCGAGCATACGAAATCCGATTTATGCAAACTCAGATCCTATGGTTTCCTTCTTTAATGGGGAACAAAATCCAAGTAAATAACTCTCGCTTAAACATTTTAAACATGGCCGAAATTATTTACTAAACAGATCTGCGAAATCAAATGCGATAAAAACTTTCACAACCTTAACGAACCCAAGTCGTCCTCGATTTACAAATCATATTCGAAACCGTCGACCTAAGGCTCTGATACCACTTGAAGGATATGGTTAGATCCTCAAGCACATCACGGAAGCGTGATCGTCGTATCGGATACGATGAAGAACGACTAGTCGCACTAGTTGTTCTATGCAGCGGAAATTAAAATTTTTATGCGACGAAACCACATGATCCAAGAACACTTCTCGGATCATTTCATCTAAATAACAAACAAGTATTAGGGTTACCTCTTGAAGCGTGGTTACGATCGAGTCTCTAAACGAAGAGACCTCCTGTCTCAAGTCCGATCCGACGGAGGAGGCGCTTGCGAGCGCGAGGATGAACCGCGTGCTTCTCGCAATCCATGTTGATGATCCAAGCGGCGGATCTCCTGATCTCGACACACGAGATCCGACGTATTCTTCATGAGTGAGGTGCACCGAAGGGGACGGAGATCCACGAGCAAACCATCGAGCAGCATAACGACGACGCCGCGGTGATGGAGAACCTCTCTAGGGAATCCATGGTGGACGGCCATGAGAGGGATAAAGAGAGAAAGAGAGAGAGAGAGAGAGAGAGAGAGAGAGAGAGAGAGAGAGAGAGAGAGAGATATGCTTCTCATTCATTGTGTGTGTGTGTAAAGAAGAGCAATGGGGTGCCTCTCCTTTTATAGGATTTTGAGATCCATGGATCTCAATCCATGGAACAACACAAATCCAATGGTCCTCATTGATTGTGTTTCTTTCAATGGCTAAGATTTTATTAGAATAAATCCAACAACATTTAATTTAATAAAAATCAAATATATAATAAATATAATTCGATTTATATCAAATCAATCTCCATTGGAGAAATAGGAAGGAGGCAAGCCTCCTTCCATAAAGGGGGTGGACGGCCATGAGTCCTATAAGGACTTGGTGGTCGTCCCCTCTCCTTTATTAGGAAGGGAGCCTCCTTTCTATATTACATGAGATTGCATTATCTCATGATTCTCTCCAATATTTGCAACAACTTTTGTTGCAAATTATTTCACACAAATAAATCCAATTTATTTTGTGAACATTGCAATCATGCCATTGGAAATTTGTGAATCACATTCACATCCTAAAATAAAATGTAAATTACATTTTCAATTTAATGTCAAATGTGAATCCAATTCACATTAACATTTAATTAACAAACGTAAATTACAAACATCTCTCTCTTATATATTATAAATCACATTTATAATATATTTGATTAATATGGATATTGCTATCCACATTATTCATATCCATGATAATTAAATGATATTTAATCACCTTGGATCTCATTCCTCTTGTTCTCAAATAATATGAATCACATTCATATTACTTACATCTTTGATAATTAAATCACATTTAATTATATCATATAACGCTCTTTATAATATGAATCAAATTCATATTACTCATGATAATTAAATCTCATTTAATTATACATTTGCTCAATGCTCGGACACATATATCAACAATAGAGTTGTCCATGAACTCTTTCAAGGATAATGCGCTTTCTCCGCATATACTTGGAGATAAGGACAGGGCGATTGTATTGTTCAACATATAGTGACTTGGATATTGAGATCATATCTCAAATCCAGATCGAGGACCTCCCATAAATGCTTGATTAAATCAAGACCGCAAATATAATCTTCTTATTGCATCTGAATCACATTCAGATCAATATCCAACATTTGGACCAAGATCAGATTACTTTTCTACTGAGAGGAGTCACTAAAATCCAGACCCGTTTCATCACTCCCTAGGAATGGAAGCGTCATGGTTATACAATCGTTTATGATCACATCACCTTCAGGTATTCCCAATACCTGTACATCATGCATACTGGAAGACTCAGATTAAACCTGAGGTATTTGATCAACTTTATACTGTCTACTTCATGGTTTTATCAGTAAGTTTATCATTCGATCATTGGGAGTTGGTATCGATCATATACTTTCCAAAAGCATATATCATACCTAGGTCTTGATCATATACTTCAAAAGTATATATCAAACCTACAAATTCAGTCAAACTTCCAAAGCGAGACGACCGTGCATGGAATTTGATTCTTCCCAATATCTCATGAGTGAGCTCATGCCTTCCGGTTCAGTAAATGAACCTATATGATCCCTTTGAGAGATCGTATTACTCATATGCCCTTATATGCACACTAACGCGTCGGTGTATAGACCTTGGTTAGGTCATCAACCTATTGGTCTGCCAAATGTACATACTTAGACATATAGTAACACATATGTCTCTGGTCAGAGGATGCGTGCCTATATCATGACAGCATACGATATAGGACTTTGGTTATCTCGATCTCGTTAAGTCAACTCTTTGACCTAACTAATCTGACACCTCCGAATCTCTATTCCTATGCAGAAGACCTGCATCAAGAGGTCGGTCAGATATCAGCCTTTAGAGATAAGGATTGCCATCTCCTACTCAGGCTGGAGATCATCTCTTAACAATCATTTGACGGTGCTTGATGAGTCCTCAATCTAACTCTTTAGATATTCATCAAGCACCAGCCTCTATGATTTAATAGTTGAATCAACAGCTGTATGATCATCAAGATGGCCATGGTACATAACCCTAATTGTACTAAGGGACCTGTTATGCAAATTATTTATTCTTCATATCAAATCAGGGAATGATATTTGCAATAACATTTATTGCAAAATGTCTCGTCGTAGGCTCGCATGTCCAACAAGGAACACATATATATTTTTATTATTGAAAAATAAAATATATACATAAAAGAGGGAGAATATATGCACAGTGATGAATGGTCCTATCTCTCTCTACTTGTTTTATTTCACGGTCAGGCCAATGATTGGCCCTCCCTTGGGTTCGGGTCACTCAATATTTATTCTAAATATTTCCCTCTTTTTCTTTATTTCTTTATTCCTTTATTTTTGCTCAAAAACATGCTAATTATTATTATTTACACAAAGCATGCAGTTTGACAAATTATTATATTTACAAATATGTACATGGTGTTTTGCAAAAATTTTCAGCTAAAATAAAGGAATAAAGAGTGATGAATGGGGATTCATCATCCCCTATACTTTACTTTTGCTAGTCCCTTAGCAAACACTTATTTGAAAAAGAAGTGAAAGAGAGAAAGAAAAAGAAAAAGAGGGGTAATCAAGGTTGATTATTAAACTTTCGTTCATTAAATTGAAATATGGAGCTCAATCAGACCTTTGGATTATTAATTTGTCGAAACTTTATTTGGACTTAAGCTTAAAACTCAACAGCCTCTAGGTTCCAACAATCTATAGTCAAGACTCCTTAATAAACCAGATCAGAACAAGTCTACATACACAAACTCTAATGACCATAAATATTTCCTTGTACTGTGTAAGTAATATGTAGCTCTCCACCTCAGAAATGACAAAGAAACAACCCCCCTTGTCAAGGTAACTCTGATGCCTCAGTCTAGCAACTCTTTCCTCGACGAGCGGGGTATTCCCTTCTAAGTTCAAGTACAACCGGCTCAAGAAGAGGGGGAAGAAGAGAATGTACCATAATCAGTGTAGCCATGTATCCTTGGGAGCTCTAACCAGTGTAGCTGAGTCTCCCGCTACAAGATTCATGATATGGTCATGTGTAACATAAGCTTTGCATTATTTGACTATATACACTCCTTTGGATATTTTATTTTCAATCCGACCCGCCACTTTTTTGGAGTTTTTCTTTCTTTGCACATTTTTTTATGTGCATATGTACAACATATCTACATGGTGCAGCATATATAGATAAGGAGTTTTTCCTCTTGAGCCAGTAGACTATCCCTCTTTTGAAGCTTTATTGCAACCCACAACTCCTATCTTTAGACTTCATTCCCCACCAGACCAAGTTGAGACGCACTTCCTTCACTATAAGAAGAAGAGAGGTTCCGCCTAGAAGTACTACCCTCATATTCTACCCCAAGCCAAAGGAAACTGCCTCCTCACCACCTCATCGTGGAGAGCTATGCGTATAGTGCTGGTGCAAGTAAAGTCATTGTCTTTGAGAGTTATGTGTGCGTTGTTAAGTGCTCTACTTGGGCTCATCAAGTGACATATGCTCATAGCCTAGTGGACTCAAAGAATTAAGTCCCAATGGACCTAAAAAGTCTTAATCCTAAGCCCAATAAGGTTCCTCTTAGAATTAGGTGGATTAAGGTCTTAACCAAGCTCCATTTTACAATTTAATTCCAGGCTAGTTTAAATGTCAACTATGATTTGGAAAAACTGTACAAATATTTACAAATATGCAAATTTTTACAAAATTTTACAAATGTGCAAAATTTTTTAAAAGTGTTTGAAAACATGGATGTATGCATGAATGTGAAGTTTTGCAAAATATTTACAAAAATTTACACAAGGTTTTTGCAAATTCAAAACATTTTACAAAAAGTTTGTACTATATACATAATTTTGATATCAAAATATTTACAAACTATTTACACAAATCATTTTTACAATCATTTATACAAAAATAATTTTTATAAATAGATAGGTATGTGCAAGAAGAATTTTATGTACAAGGGAAAATTTTTAGATTTTTATGGATTTTTAGCAATTTTATTTATTAACACACTCACACAAAATACAAGTTATGGCTAAAGTATATATGAAATATATACGACATCCCCCTATACTTAGCTCAAACGATGTCCTCAGAGTCAAGAGCGATGAAGAAGACATAACTCGTGCTTAGTATAGAGAAGTGAAAAGGAATGGTATATACAAAGATGAATCAAAGAATAGAATGAATAGGATGACTCGGTGTTCCCCCTATACATAGGATCAAGTAATCCTAAGTATAGCAAGCTGTACATGAAGGGAAATCCGAGTGGAAGGATGTACAGGGTCTACCCCCCTATACTTAGGGTAAAATATCCCTAAGTATAGGCAGCAAAACATAGGTAGAAAGAATCAATAGAATACATGAGAGTCCTACACCCCCCCCCCCCTATACTTAGGGCAAAGTACACCCTAAGTATAGCATAATCGTAAGATCAAGATGGGGTGTGGGACTAAAAAATAGAGTGATATGGACAACTGGATCTATACAAGTCAGAAGAATAGTGATAATACGACGTGAGATGCAATATATGTGAGTCAAGAGACCACATCTCACGCAAAATGAATAGGGGCAACGTCAACGACCCGCGGCTCATGATCTAGATATTGTTTGAGTCGTTGTCCGTTAACACGAAAGGTGGCATCAAAAGACAACTCAAATATGTCAATACTCCCATTGTCATGTACCTTTCGGACCAGATAGGGTCCCTTCCATTTGCTCTGTAGCTTCCCTAGAAAAAAATGAAGCCTAGCATCAAACAACCATACTCTCTGTCCTAGCTCAAACTATTTGTGGTTGATATGAGAATCATGCCACTCCTTCACTCTCTCCATATATTGTAGGCTGCTCGAAAAGGTTGTATCACAAAGCTCCTCCAAGGCTGCTAACTCTGCCCTCCTCTGATCTCCTACACTCACTGGATCCATAAATATATCAGTGACTGCCCAAAGTGACCTATGTCTCAGCTCAATAGGTAAATGGCAGGGCTTGCCATAAACGAGGCGAAAGGGAGATGTACCCAAAGGCATCTTGAAGGACGTCCGATATGCCCACAAGACCGAGTCCAAAAGCTGTGACCAATCCTTTCGGTCAGGGCAGAAGACCTTCTGCAAGATAGTCTTGATCTCCCTATTCGACACTTCAGCAAGACCATTCGTCTGAGGGTGGTATGGAGTGGTGGCTACTCGATGGTCTATGCTGAACTCGCTAGCAAGGGCCTTTACCTTTGTCGTTGATGAAATGAGACCCCCCGTCAGAAATCAACACTTGAGGTACCCCGAACCGTGAAATGATATTCTTCCTCAAAAATTAGCAAACAGTCCTAGCATCTGTGGTTCGGACGGGGATGGCCTCAACCCAACGACTCACATAATCGGCGGCCAACAGAATATACTCGAATCGCTGACTCTTAGGGAATGGACCCATGAAATCGATGCACCATGCGTCAAAAACCTCATAGAAGTGAATGGGATGCATCAGCATCATATCGCGCTGTCCACAAGTGCCCATCCTCTGACAGTCAGTACACCTCTTCACGAACTCATCGGAGTCCTTGAAGAGAGTAGGCCACCATAGGCTGGATTGGAGCACTTTCTGTGTCGTTCTCCTCCCAGAGTGATGTCCTCCTGCCTCAAGTTTGTGGCAGTAAGTAAGGACGCTATGGTGCTACTCTTGAGGAATGCACTGACGCCAGATGCTATCCCCTCCTTCATGATAAAGGACGGGATCCTCCCAATGGTAAAACTTGGCCTTCGCGAGGAAGATCTCAAGTTTTTTCATGGGCCAATCTTGTGGAACTTTCTTGGCGACAAGATAGTTCACAATATCGGCATACCATGGGAGAGAGGCGATAGCAAGGATCGCCTCATCTGGGAAGGTCTCACAAATAGGCTCGATCTTCTTAGGATCCTCAAGATACTCCAATCGGTAGAGATGATCTGCCACCACATTCTTGACTCTAGGCTTATCCTTAATCAAACTCCAAGAGTAGAAGGATCCATCTGGTCAATCTGGCTTTGGCATCCTTCTTTTCCATGAGGTACCTGATGGCGGTATGATCAATATAGATAGTCACTCTAGATCCAATGATGTAAGATCTGAATTTATCTAGGGTGAATACTACGGCTAGCATCTCCTTCTCAGTGATGGTGCAGTTCCGCTGAGCGGCATCCAAAGTACGGCTAGCGTAGTGAATAGCAAAGGGGACTCCATCCCTCCTCTGTCCCAGCACAGCCCCCACGGCAAAATCGGAGGCATCCGTCATGATCTCGAATGGGAGAGACCAATCTGGCGGCTGGAGAACAGGAGCCTCTACAACTAGACTCTTGAGAGTCTCAAATGATGCTAGACATTTATCATCAACAAGGAACTCGGTGTCTTTCATCAGCAGATCAGTCAACAGTCGGGAAATCTTGCTGAAATCATGAATGAATCGACGGTAGAAATCGACGTGCCCCAGAAAAGACTATAACTGCCGCAAGTTGGAGGTGGATCGAGTTTTCTAATGGCATCCACCTTGGCCGGATCAACCTCCATGTCCCTATTGGAGATGATATGGCCAAGCACCATCCCTTGAGTCACCATGAAGTGACTTTTCTCCCATGACAACACAAGGTGAGCCTCTATGCATCGCTGAAGGATGCGGTCTAGGCAGTCAAGACAAGAATCGAATCTGTCGCCATAGACCGAAAAATCATCCATGAAGACCTCCAAGCACTCCCCCACCATGTCTGATAAGATGGACAGCATGCATCTCTGGAATGTTGTCGGAGCATTGCACAATCCAAATGGCATGTGTCTGAAAGCATACGTCCCAAAGGGACAAGTGAAGGTAGTCTTGTCTTGGTCCTCAGACGTAATGGCCACCTGATTATATCCGGAGTACCCGTCAAAGAAACAGTAATGTCTCTTCCCTGCCAGCCTCTCTATAATCTGATCAATAAAAGGCAGAGGAAAATGATCATTCTTGGTGACCTGGTTCAATCGTGTGTAGTCCACACAGACCCGCCAAGAAGTGGGTACCCGGGTAGCGATCTCCTCTACAGACTCACTAACAACTGTGGTGATGCCCATCTTCTTGGGCACCACATGTAACGGACTGACCCACTTGGAGTCGGAGATGGGGTAGATAAAATCGATGCTCCACCATTTCGAGATCTCCTTCATGACAACATCTCGAAGGTTCGGGTTCAGCTGCCACTGGAACTCATGCGACGGCTTCGCATCCTCCTCGAGATAGATATGGTGGGAGCACAAGGCCGGATATATCCCCTGGAGATCGGCTACACTCCATCCTATCACCTTGATGTTCTTTTCAAGAACCCCCATCTGACGGGATTCTTGTTCTCCAGTCAAATCAACGGAGATAATGACTGGGTACATCTCATGCTCACCCACAAGGAACCTATACTTCAGCGATGACGGTAGCGGCTTCAGCTCTGGACAACATGGTGTTGGTGGATCTGGCCTCTGAAAAGTTTGAGTGAACGCGGCCAAATATGCATGGGAGAATGAGAACTCTCGCTCGCAATCTGAATCTGGCGAAGGCTGCTCTGTTGGTATGCCTCTGCTCTGTGTGGGATCAGCCTCCTCCCTAGCTGTAGGCTCTGTGGAAGTCAGATAATGTATCAAATCATCAAACTCTGCCCAGTATAAATCTGACTCCGAGGGATCTGTATCAGAATCACTAACAAAATCTGCCTCACGATCGGGAACCGGCTCTGCTGCTTAAGATGTATCCTGGACCAGGAATGTGCTCTCCAAGCTCTCCTCTGCTAACATCTGTACATCAGCAAACCCTGAAGGTGAGAGGATGGCATGTTCTACTGGATCTTCCCAAACTGCCTCGTCATCTGTAATCACAAAATCACAGTCCTGGTGGATGTCTCGCCCTGCCTCTACCATCTGCTCTGAATCGGAAGTTGGCTCTGAGCAAGCTGAATCTCTGGCTCTAGTCTCCTCCACCGTCTCTATTTGTATAATCTCACCCTCGACGCAAAAGTATACCTTCCCACTATCATGATCGAACATTGCCTTGGCTGTGGCCAAGAACGGGTGTCCTAAAATGATGGGGGTATCGGTAACGGACTCAGGGATCTCCATGTCCAACACAACGAAGTCCACAGGCCCTGAATCGTGGCGACAACATCCTTTAGCAACCCCTTCGACCTCTTGACAGATCGATCAGCAAACTAAGGGACTGTCATGCTCTATCGTAGAGGGCCCAGCTCGAAGCGTTCGAGAAGGGCTGCCGGAAGTAGGTTGATCGAAGAACCGCTGCCTAATAGAGTGCGGTCGAACCTCTTGTCATGAATGTGGCATCTGACATACGGGGCTCCTGAATATGTCCTCTTGACTGGCAGACGGTTCTGGATCGCAAAACATGTGGCGCGAGTGAGCACATGGATCTTTGATTGATGGTTCCGCCTCTTCCTCCTAATTTTGGTCATGTCTCTAAGTGATCTCTGGAAGAGAGGTATGTGCTCGAAGGCCTCCTGTAGAGTCAATTGTATGTGAAATATGTCCATCGTCTGCTGCCTGAACTCTATCTGGTTCTTTTTATGATTTTCTTTTTTGGTCCCCTTGGCCAAGTGGAGTGCACGAGGAAAGGGGACTACTGGGTACTCAGATGAAGGACTAAGAGAGGGTCTGAAATGCTCAGGAAAAGCAGAATCCACACAAACATCATCAAGCAACACAGGTGGATCCGAAAACAATAAACCCTTTCCTTTATTTGCATAAATGTACTGAGATACACGCACCGAAGGAAAAACAACGGGACTAGCAGAACTGAAAATGGTGGCCTCAGTACCACCCTCGGCATTTGGACTCGCGGCATCAGTACCGTGCTCGGGCTCAACAACTGGTATGGTGGCGTCAGTACCACCTCCTCCATCTGGTGAAGCGATGGCCTCAGTATCGTCGGTGGGATCAACATCCAGGGAGGCGTCAGCACCACCGTCATCATCTTTAGCGGCATCAGCACTGCTCTCCTCCTCTCCTGGCGCTCCTGAAGTGGCATGGGATCGTTGTTTAGACGAGGCGACGCCTGCTGGCATCCTATCTCTCCTAAGAGTATAACAAAATCAGCATGAAACATGTATGTAGACATATCACCAAGTGAAGCACTAGGAGTGGTAATCTCAGTGAACTCTACCTATCAGACTTCCTCTTGAGGTTGTTCGGATTCAGCTCGATCTGGGCAGGGATGGCAGCCTTCCCTCTCACTATCTCCCTCATCTCATGATGAAACGCGTCCATCTCCCGTTGGAAGGTGTCCTGCTGCTCTGACATGAGGCGGTCTAAGTCTTCAAGTGCAGGGTTTTGCAAAGGCAAAAGACCCAAACTCAGGTGCCGATAAATCAGCTGACTACTGCTCTCTCTGATCTGGCACTGGCATCTCAGAACTGGTAGAAGGGTGGTCAAGGGGGAACAGGGCGGAATCGAACTCGGGCTCGGAGAGTGAGTCTCGGCTCTCACGAACCAACCTAGATGAACGGGCTGGAGTGCTGAAAAGAGGTGCAACCAAAGGCTGCCTAAGAGACCTCCTGCCCATCATCTTGATCTGGCGAGTCAGGCGGATGAGATCTTGAAACACACAAGATGAGCAAACAAACCCCTGATTCATCTACGCAATGCAGAGCTGAAGATCGTAAAGGTTCGATCAATTTTATTTAGGTGATCAAGTCAGTCTATCAGAGCGGTTACGTGAGCTGATGGGAATCCAATACTCCCAACATATTGCCCCGTATAAAAGGCCGGTAGTATGATAAGAGATCGGATATGGCTCTAGCCTAGTGTACGGGTCACTCTCTCGCTCATCCAAACCAAACAAGGAGGGGTTGCTCTTCCCAAGACAAATTTTTAAATGATGTGTCTTTTAAGGTCAAGTGTGTTTAGCAGTCCCAATTTTATAGTTTTTCTTTTTTTATGTATTTTTCAAGCAAACAATGCATAACGAATTTTTTGGTTCTCATGGTTATTTAAGTCCGAAAACAGGAGGAGAAGATGAAAAAGCTGATACGCGATGAAATCAATGATGCATGCTAAGTAAGAATGCGTACCTTTCCTCCAGCTCTCTACATGCAAAGTGATCCGTGCATAAATGTAAAGACAGAAATAAACTACCTATATGATGCATGAGAAATCGGCCTTAGACAAAGCAATTCTACACGTGAAGAACAGTAGCCGGGTAGTCAAACTTAAGTCCGGAGTCCTATCTTGGGAGCCACTCGGTGTCCGCCACAACGGATCCTGCATGCACTGTATGTGACTCCTCAAGGAACGTGGACTAGAGTCTAACTAATCCAGCTTTTTCTTTGTGAATTAATTAATTAGGTCCAATTATGGTCTATAGGTGCAGGCAAATATTAGGGATTGGATCCTAATCAATTACATCGCAATCAAACAAATTCCTAAGGTAAGGCCCAAACCACGTAAATCAGATAAGCAGTAATAAAATACGAGAAATCAAAACCGGCGAAAAATGCGGTGAGGTCCCCCGAGCACACTGGTGCTCGGCGAAACAGACCCCGGTAATCACCAATAAAGTCCAAGTCTGAGTCCATGTATTATTACAATAATAGTCTGCATAAAATATGAACTAAATTAATTACGCTAAACTACCGCTATTCTACGGTTATTTCACAGTTCTCGCACTCCTGCTCGCCTCCTCACGCTCTCCGGCGGCCCTATGCAGAAAGGAGCCGCCTCCGAATCTCGCGGTTGCTTCAGCTTCCGAAGCAAGCCGCCTCGGTACTTGAGCCCTCACAAGAAAGTGAAATAGAAGAGTATCAGATACAGTTATTATATAAAAATATGGAAATAAAATACAAAGACAAGTATCTACAAGTATAGACAAAAAGCCGCGAAAAAGTCGCGGAAACAAAAGCAACTACTAAGATGTGCTCCACGGTAACGACGCCATTCTGATGATCGAAAAATCACGTGGAACTAAGGAAGATAAATATCACAGGTCGTTGCGACCTCAATCCCTCGAAAATAGATCAACAAGAAAAAGCAGACCACTAGAATATAACAATCAGTTAAAAATACCGAATAGCGGTCTCGCTATTTATTTAACCTGGTATAGTGACCAGGGTCGAACACGAGGAGCATGAATTGGCCAAGTGGCCTACGAAGTAGTTAAAAAGAAAATAAAAAGAATAAAATATTTTTGTTGGATTTTATGAATTTTTATGGATTTTTTTTGTATTTTTCAATTATGAAGAAAATATATATAAAGGCTAAAAAGAGTACAAACAACTAATTATTTAACCACACAAATCAAATCAAAAAATATAATAAAAATGTTTTTGGGTTTTATGATTTTTAAAGTATTTTTGATAATTTTCTCATATTTTTATATTTTTTGTTGATTTTATAAAAATAGAAAAAGGCAAAAACAGGAAGCTAATGTGCAGCCAGATTTGAAAGGCTATTTACAAATAGATAAATAGCCTATAAAAATCTGAAGAGAATTTTATGTCAAACTACAAGTAAGTCTAAACTACAGGAAAAGAAAATGTTTTTTTTAGTTTTTTAGAATTTTTAATAATTTTTATAAGGTTTTTAGGGTTTTGTAAATTGTAAGTGTTTTTGTATATCCAAATGCAGCAAAAATCGAACTGAAGCAAGAAGACAACAAAATTAACAAACACTAATTTTTTAGAACTTTTGGATGGTTTTTAATATTTTTAATTGATTTTATATTTCAAACAGTAGGGAAAATGGAGGTTTTTGAATTTTAAAAAATAGAAAAACAACTCAAAAATGTTCCAAAAAAATATTGAAATTTTAACACAGTGGCAGGAGCCACGTATTCAAATTTCAGTGGATTTTGACTTGATTTGATATTTTATTCAACCAATAAACAAGGCACTGCACACAGGGACCTAATTGCAAAGAAAATAAGTTCTGGGGGCTTAAAAATAACACGTGTACAAACCCTAGGGGGCTCAATGTAAAATGTGCATCAAATCCAGCACATGTTATAAATCAACACTTACAGGGGCATATATGCAAATATTAAAACTAAACTTCCATTTCATAACATCCAAAAGCCCAAGCCCTTACATGCAATTATCCCAGAAAAATCATGTGTCGAAGCACATGCACCATATCCAGAGGGACAAAAATGAAAATATTAAAACTACCAGGTCCAAAGTGCAATTATTCCAAATAAAAACAACTACGACACGTATTTACAGGATTAAACTATAAACGCTAAAAAAAGAGGGGCCTAAGTGATATTTACCCCATTTATTATAATCCAACAGCTGAGGGGTGTCCTCTTTAGATCTGATGGTCGTGACGCGTGGTATCCCTTTCGCGATGGACGCTCTGGATGAGCTCCTCAGATGATCGGACGGTCGCTATATCACCATAGATGATCAGCTCGGATAGCCCTGGAGGAGGAGGCTCAATCAGACGATTCTGGAGGATCCTCGAAGAACAGCTCGTCGGTGACTTTCGTCGGGCCAATACGCGTGATCGGGACCTCCTCTGATGCTGCTAAGATGGGGGAATGGAAGCTGAAGGTGTTCCACAGCTAGTGGTATGCTCCGATGGAGTCGGGAGCACCTGGAGTGCTCCGACGACGGGAACAAACTGGAGCACATGTGCTCGAGTGGTTGGACCTCCAGACGAGGTCCTTCTTCGATTAGTCCTGCGCAGAAAGAAAGCTGGGTCGAGGGCAAAGTGCCTCGACCCGGTTATGAGCGGAATAGGTGGCTGGGTGAGGCACGGCAGAGCTCTCTAGCGAGGGGATGGCGGAGGAGAGTTGGGGTCCTGTTCCGAGGCAAACCTGAGGGAGCGAAGGGGCGGAGAATATGGAGAGGGGTACGGCGAAGGTGAAGGAATGGTCGGGAGGTGAATGGATGAACGGATCGGTCACGGTGGTCCGGTGAACGTCAGGTGGTCAGAGACTAAAAATCAAAATTTAATGAAAACTAAGGGCTAACTAAGTTACATGGCATGTGAAGTCGTCTGGGCTGTAGGTGCTGGACATCCGGGGGTCATAGCCTCGATGGATCGATGCGTCCAGAGGCTGAGCTCACCTCGTGGCAGAGCACGGCGGTGAAAATCGTCGGATCAGAGGTTCACGGGTGCTCGTGCCTCACTGCAACCCTCTCTCACACAACTGTCACTCAGTGAAGGAGAGGAGCTCATTGGCGACGAGGGGAAAGGCCAAAGATGCAGAATAGGTGTGGCTATGATGAGCTATATACTAGAGGAGGTCCGACAATGGAGGAGATCGAGCGCGCGTTCAGAAGATCGGACCCCTAAGAAAAATGTCGGGCGTGAATCATGGATATGTTGTTGATAATCGGGGCCCAGGGTTTGAGGAGATGATGATCGGATCAGTGCGGGAGAAATCAGCGAAAACAGTTCGGCACGAGGATCCGCCTAGAAGTGGTCCAGGGGGTGGGAGTAGACCGGGGGTCAATGATCCCCCGTGGACCAATAAAATTGTTTTATTTATAAATTATTTGTAAATTCATTTTAAAATAGTAAATGGTTTTATTTTGAAATATTTACAACATGAAAAATGTTTATTATTTTTTAAAGTATTTTTTATTGATTTTTATTTATTTTTTGAAAAATAAATTTTTGTATATACATGATATATTATTATATACAGGTACAAATACCTGGGTATTTTTGAATTTTATTTTTATTAGTTTATTTTTGTGCAATTATCCCTATTTTATATTTTATTTATTTACAACATAAAATGTGGGATATAAATATTTTTTATTTTATTTTTATTGTTTATTTACAATGGAAAATTAAATAGGTATATGTACATATATACATGGTATATACAAGGGTGAGAGGATTTTTATTTCATTTTGTTTTTATTATATTTTTCTAATTTTTATTTTATTTTTATAAATATATACAAAGTGTGAGGAACACATATATATATATATATATATATTTAAAAAATAAAATATATACATAAAAGAGGGAGAATATATGCACAGTGATGAATGGCCCTATCTCTCTCTACTTGTTTTATTTTGTGGTCAGGCCAATGATTGGCCCTCCCTTGGGTTGGGGTCCCTCAATATTTATTCTAAATATTTCCCTCTTTTTCTTTATTTCTTTATTCCTTTATTTTTGCACAAAAACATGCTAATTATTATTATTATTTACACAAAGCATGCAGTTTGACAAATTATTATATTTACAAATATTTACATGGTGTTTTGCAAAGATTTTTAGCTAAAATAAAGGAATAAAGAGTGATGAATGGGGATTCATCAATGACGTCATAAAGGAAATCATGAAATGGTGTGACATAGGTTTCATTTATCCCATCTTCGACTCCAAATGGGTAAGCCCCCTGCACGTAGTTCCAAAGAATTCAGGGATTAGTATGGTTACAAATGACAGGGGAGATGAGATATCTACTCGGGCACCAACATCCTCGCGTGTATGTGTTGACTATCGTTGTTTGAACGCAGCAACTAAGAAGGACCACTTCCCCTTGCCATTCATTGATCAAGTATTGGAAAGACTGGCTGGCAAGGAGTTCTTCTGCTTTTTGGATGGGTACTCTGGGAACAACCAAGTGGCAATCGCCAATGATGATCAAGAGAAAACGACCTTCACTTGCCCGTTCGGTACCTATGCTTTCATAAGAATGCCCTTTGGACTGTGCAACGCACCAGCGACATTCTAAAGATGCATGCTTGCAGTTTTTGCCGAGATGGTAGGCAGTTTTCTCGAGGTGTTTATGAACGACTTCTCTGTCTATGGTGACAGATTCAATTCTTATCTTGAGCACCTCCTTAGAGTACTTCAGAAATGTCGTGAAGACAATCTGGTATTATCATGGAAAACGAGCAACTTCATGGTCACAAAGGGGATTGTGTTGGGTCACCTCATTTCCAAACGCGGCATGGAAGTCGACCCGACAAAGGTGGATATAATTACTAACCTAGAGCCACCTCAAACAATCAAGGACGTGAGGTCATTCCTGGGGCATGTGGGATTCTGCAGACGATTCATTTGTGATTTCAACCTCATCGCCCAGCCTCCTATAGAGTTACTATGCAAGGAGACTGAGTTTAATGTTGATCAGTAGGTTCTCCTTTCATTCAATCAGTTGAAGGAGCTAATCACTGAATCTCCAATTCTACAACCACCATATTGGTCTCTCCCCTTTGAGATCATGATGGATGCGCCAGATTTTGCGATTGGGGTTGTTTTAGGACAGAGGAAAGACAAGGCACCCTATGCCATTCGTTATGCCAGCAAAACATTAGATGAAACTCAGAGAAACTACACTGTGACAAAGAAAGAATTGTTGGTTGTGGTATTCACCCTTGAGAAGTTCATATCTTATTTTCTTGGATCAAAAGTCATGATTTACACTAACGACTCTGCTATCAAATACTTACAACAGAATAAGGATGCCAAGCCCATAATAATCAGATGGATCCTTCTCCTCCGGGAGTTTGATTTGGAAATCAAGGACAAACCTAGAGTTTAGAATGTGGTAGCATACCACCTCTCCAGAATAGAGCTGCAAGAACCTCCGGCGAGCAGTGCACCCTCACATACACCTTTCCTAACAAGTCAATTATGGCGGTGGATTCATTCCCTTGGTATGTTGATCTAGTCAACTACCTCGTCTCAGGAGTAATTCCACAAGAATGGATGAAGATTCGGAAGGACAAATTCTTATCGACGATCCATTTCTACCAACGGTAAGATCCTCTATTATTCAGGGAAGGATCAGATTGTATTTGACGGAGATGCATTCCTCGGGTGGAGAAACATAGTGTCCTCGAGCATTATCACTCGCTCAAATCTGGTGGACACTATTCTAGAGATAGAATGGTAGCAAAGATATTTCAGCGTGGCCTCTGGTGGCCTACATTATTTAAGGATGCAGCAGCATTTGTCAAACAATGCACTGACTGTCAGCGATTGAAAGGCACTCTTACAGCCAAAGATTCCATGCCCTTAAAGATCATTCAGATTGTTGATGTGTTTAATGCTTGGGAGATCGATTTCATGGGACCTTTCCCTAATAGTTAGGCATATGAGCACATCCTTCTTGTTGTTCATTATGTGAGTCGTTGGGTTGAAGAAATCCCCGCTTGAGTCGCAGACAATTGTATAGTGTGCCTTTTTTTGAAAGAAAACATCATTTCACGGTTTGGGATCCCGAAGATACTTATATCAGATGGGGGTAGTCACTTCATAAATAGACACGTCAAGAAACTAACGAAGGAGTACAGCATCGAGCACCGTGTCACATATCCTTACCATCCTCAGACCAATGGTATGACAAAATTATCTAACAAAGAAATCAATACGATACTTCAAAAGCTTGTCAAGCCATATAAGAAAAATTGGTCCCAGCTTTTGGATTCATAAATCATTGTGAGCAGTTAATATCTATAATTTGGACTCACAACAAGTGGTCAAAAGAGGAAAGAAGATCTGAACAGACTCCTGGAATTTTGAGACTATACATATGATAACACATTGATGTACAAAGAGAAGGTTAAATGCGAGCATGATTGGCACATCGGACGAAAGACCTTTGAAGTTGGACGGAAAGTGTGGTTGTTCAATGAAAAGTTGGAGATCTTCCTAAGCAAATTAAATAGCAAATGGATAGGGATATTTCAAATTTGAGAAGTGCGTGACAACAGCAGCATTACGATATCAAAATTGTCTCCTGACACACAACCATTTGTCGTCAACGGTCAACTACTGAAGCCCTACCTCGAGCATCACACTTTCTTGGCCATTGTCAACTCTATCCAAGTACTGCACTCTGACGATACATCCACAGCAGTAGCAGCATCAAAATATTCATATAATGCAACTCGAAAACTTTTCCTTTAATCTTTTATCTTTTCTTCTTTTTGTTTTTAGCTTTCGTTATCTATAAAAAAAGAAGTATAGGTATCACTCCTTCTTGTCAGTCTATTATACTTAGGACATACTATGTCCTAAATATAGGGGGATGCACTCCCATTTATTTCATTCTTTGATCATCTCCTCTGTCTCCTCTTCTTGTCTATACTCAGGGATATCTTACCCTAAGTATAGAGGGAGACAGTCCGAGCTGAGATTTGTTTATTCCCACCCTTGAATATCCATACCTTGTGTCTATTCTGCTATACTTAGGATTATTTGATCCTAAGTATAGGGGGACGGTTGACCTCTCATTCATTCATTTCTTTATTCGTTATTTTTAGGCTTTCCTATACTCAATGCGAGTTATGTCTTCACTTTTTCTTTTTGATCTACGAGGATATAACTCAAGTTAAGTATAGGGGATCGTATATACTATGTATATACTTTAACAATAACTTGTACTTCCGAATTTCTAATCATTATGGCCAAGATACCTTATAAAACACAACACATATCACATTAAATTCATTAAAATCATATAATAAAAAGATGCTAATATTTCCTCAAATTCTTTTAACGTACTGATTAATAAATCATGCGAAAATACTTTTGCAAATGTTTGAAAAATAGATTGAAAATCCTTTTGAAAAATATTTTGAAATTATTTGGAAAATATTTTGTAAAATATGTTCAACCTTTGTAAAAATGTTTTGTTTAAAAATTTTCTTTTCTTTGTGTGAAATAAAATGTGTGAAAAATGATTTGCAAATGATTTGGAAAATGGTTGCAAAAATATTTTGAAAAAAAATCTATATATATTGTTTGAAAAACCTTTGCATAATGATTTTCAAATGTTTGTAAAAAGTGTTTGTAAAAATTATTTTGGACTATTGTTTGAAAATTTTGTTTAAAAATGATTTTCAAATAAGTTTGAGGAATATATGCATCACTCTAAAATTCTTTATTAATTATATATACACATCTAATAAAAATGATCACTTATCCCATGTAAATTCTTAAAAACCAACTCTTGTAAATATAAGATGCATCCCCATGTAAATGTTTGTACCTAGTTTTTAAACCAAAATCTTTTGTTTTCAAAAATCACAAAAACATTTGAAAAATTAAAATACCAAAAATATTTGCAAAATATTTTTGAAAAAATACCAAAAATGCATCTGCATCATCTTTTCCAAAAACCCATAAAAAGTTCAAAACTTTGAAAATTGCATCACAAAAATGTTTTTCATTGCATTATACATAGCATTTGCATAGCATTAGCATTTTCGGATTGAGTTTGGTACTTGAACAAATCTAAGTAAAATTCAAAGATTAGAGCTTGGTTGGACCTTAAATCTTCTTAATCACAGGAACCTTATAGGAGCAGGAATTGAGGTACTTCAGGTCTAGTTGACTTAATTCTTTAAGGATCATGAGACTTGGTTCAATGGATTCTTGATTGCCTAAGTAGAGTATTTCTGAGCACACGCATGACTCTTGTCGATAATGGCCTAACTTAGATGCTTGCACCTTTCACTTGGCTCAACTTTGTTGGAGTGGTGAGGGGATTGGATTTGCCGGTATGAGAAGCACACAAGTGGAAATATGTATCCTCGTTTACGGAGGAAAGTGCACCCCAACCAATCTAGTGGCAAGGTCGTCTAAAGACAGGAGAGTATGGGTTGCAATAATGCTTCAACAGAGAAATATTCCACTGTATCAAGAGGAAAAACTCCTTATGTAAATGTTGTTGTATATATCACAAAAATGCAAAAAGCAAAAACTCCAAAAAAGTGGACAGGTCTGATTAAAAATAAAGTGCATGCGAGAGTGTATATATTTGTACAGTCAATAAGCCAGACTGAGCTTCAAAATCAAATCATGTTATCCTGCAGCTGGATGACTTGACTACACTAGTCTTGCATCCTAGGATAGGTAGCTACACTGGCTACCGTCCATTATTCTCTTCACCCCCTCTTCTGGAGTTGATTGCCACTTGAACTTAAAAGGGAATATCCCGCTCCTCGAGGAAGGAGTTGCTGGATTGGGGAATTACTGGGTTTTCATGCTGGATAAGTTAGTCTATTTGTCATTTCAGTTGAGGGGAGCCACTATCACATGCATTGTACGAGTCAGATTGATAGTCATAAGGGTTTGCATATGAGTTGAAGTATTCTGACCTGGCTATTGAGGAGATTTGAGCAGAGTTTTGGCATTCTTGAAGGCTACGGAATTCATATATGATTCCCAATAAGGTTCCGCCCGCACCTAAAATTTTGAAGGTCCAACTTAAACTCCAAAGTTTGATTTTGTGAAGACAAGATTCACAATTAAACTTAATTCAATTTCTTTCTTTTTCTTTTCTTTTTTTTTCTTTTCTGCACTTATTGCATAAGTGTTTGCTAGGGACTAGCAAAGGCAAGTATAGGGGTATGATGAATCTCCATTTCATCACTTTTATTCTATAGGGGTATGATGAGTCTCCATTTCATCACTTTTATTCTATCACTTTGCCTTAAAATCCTAGCTGAAGCATGTAAACAACATTAAATTGTACATATTCGCATTCATTATTTATAGCATTTATTGTGTATAACATTGTCATTAATGCCAAAATTAAGAATAAAGAAAAGAAAATAAAAAGAATAAAATATCGAACATATTTTATGACCCTAAACCATGAGACCCGGGCATCTTGATTACTACGTCGACAAGGAATAAAGTAGGGGGAGATAACGACCATTTATACAATAAAATTCCCATTCATTTATTCATTTATTATTCATTTTTGGGACTTGTTTTATTTTACTTTTTTATGCTTCAAATAAAGAAACTTTTTGCATGAAGGTTGAAGATAATAAAATATAGAAAAATACAAAATTTAGTTTACACATAAATAATATATAGTGTACAAGTTAGAGTCTAAATAAAATTCCAAAATCCCAAATTCGCAGACCCATATCTCTCAAATAAAAACTCAAAATTTATCAAAAACACCTTTAATCGTATATAAATTTTAATAATATATTTAATGAAGGTGGTTTCATATTTTTTGGAGTTAAGATATGAAAGTTAGGTTTTTGACCCCCTAATGTATAATGCACATGATTAAAATATTCATTTTATTTATTCTTCTTTATTTTATAATTTCATATTTTTATAATTTTGTAAATATTATTTATAATTTATGTGTATATTAAAACCAGAATAAAACCTAAGAAATTACATTAAAATAAAATAATGTATATTATACATAGATGAAATACCTATAAGTATACCTATATAATATATACCCTATTTATTTTAGTATACAAATAACATCACAAAAATATAATAAAAATATATTTACAGACATAAAAAAGTATAAATATAAAAAATAAGGGAATAAAATAATAAAATAAATTTAAAAACCTATATGCGTATACCTATAAGTATACCCCTAAAAACTAACTCCTAACAGATAACCTCAAAAAATAAATAAAAACCATTATAAAATACTACATAAAATAATAAACAGTATTTATTTTATAATAAAAAATTAATAAAATCAATTACTATTTTTAAATAATTATTTTTGAATAAATAGGCAATTTTGTCCTGTAGCGTGCCTATGTGGACCAATCACAAAGCTCCATTCGTTGACTCTAGTCTACTCTCTATCTTTCAACTCTGATTCCTATCAGAACCTCGAGACCCTCTGATTTTTCGATGCCTCCCTGATGGTCTTTCCACTTGGAGCACTTCACGAAAATCTCTCACATCACATCTGTCTATCTCACGGGATCATTAGATCCTCCCAACCTGCCTCGAGCACGTCAATAATCACCGCCCAAGATCACTGGAACTCACTGTCTATAAATAGAACTCCCCACTCCGCCTTCTTCTTTTGATCTCTTTTGGAGCTCCTAAGTGCAGCCTAGTGTGTGTGTGTGTGTGTGTGTGTGTGTGTGTGTGTGTGTGTGTGTGTGTGTGTGTGTGTGTGTGTGTGTGTGTGTGTGTGTGAATCACCAGTGACAACATCGGTTTCCCCCGCGATTGGAAGCAAAGGAGAAAGGAGAAGGTAGATCCACTGTCGCGCTCCGACGCGCCTTGCTCCATGTCGTCCACAACAGGTATAAGATAGAGAATCTTAATTTCTAGTTAGATTTTTATATCATCTTTTCAGTCCACTATTTATTTTAATGCTTAATCAAGTAGGTAAGCTTAGATCCCAAATTTTAGGTTCGCTAGAGCCACTGGGTCTTTGGTCGATTCATCGTGATTCCTACATGTTCCGGCCCTCCTTTTTACCCCATTACATTCTCCTTCCATTTCTCCACGCTTCCCCATGCTCCTCTCGCCTAGTTCACCCCTGTGATTTGGAGATCGATGCTCCTCCACAATCGTTTGCCAGAGCATCCCCATTCCATCCATTTCCCACGCTCGACAGCTTCAAACCTGGTCGAAGCAAGTCGCTTCAAGCTGTCGAACATCTTCGTGCAAGTGTCAAGGCCAACATACTCCTCCTAGGATACAATCATACATGGACGAGGATCTCCAAGTGCTTTGACTTCGACCAACCTCCAAGTCCTCAGCACGGTGTCCCAGACCATTTTGTGAGCACCGTCAGCTGCGGATAGCATCCCCGGACGTGACAAACCAAGAGATGCATCGAAGACCACCGGGGGAAGGAGGAATCATAGATCGAAGCTTGGAGGCAGGGACTTTGTTCCCTGTTCTTCGAGCGAAGCTGTAGCCGTTCGATGGAGCCCCCTGCTCCAGATTTCACCAGAGACATTGGATCATCCGATCGCTAGAGTCGTGGATCTCCTGATGGAGATCTAATCCCATCCATCCAAAGGCGAAGCGTCATCGAGCATGGAAAAGGAGACATGTGGATAAGTGAAAAAGCTTCGCCATCTGATCATGCGCATAAAGGGGTAATTTGCAAGCCATGCCCTACTCTTTTATATTTACTATTTAGTCTTGTAAATAAAATGTTGATTTTAAATTAAAATGGAGAAATTGCATGTAGAATCGTATACTTCTTGGATCTTGCATATAGGTTCATACCAGATCACCTCACGTGTCGTCCCACGTGAGGTGACCATTTTACAACCATACCCCTGGAACATTTTATTTTTATGTTTGGTCCATAAAGTTATAAAGCACGATACATGTTTTTGGTTAAATTGCACAAAGCTCGTGAAATTTATTTTATTTACATGTATGCCCCCACTAGCAATTGTATTTTTATATGTTTGATGGATTTATTTAAAATATCTATGGTGCTCTAAAAATCATGAAAAAATAGACGTAGGTTCCTGATTGCTTTTAGTTTCACGCAATGATTTTTATTTGCAATTTTGGACCTTTTTTATTTATTAAAAATCATTTTGAGCACACACAATCCTAGTCTAGCGTATAAAATGCCAAAAAAATCAAAACGTCTCTAAAAAATCACAAAAATAGATATTGTGTATTTAAGTATTTTTAGCCTTTAATCCAAAAACCACTAAAATAGGAAAACAAAACTCTTAAAAATTGAAAACCACCAAAAACCTTTATAAAAATCTAAAAAATCATTAAAAATCCAAAAGTATCTCTTTATTTTAAAATTGTATTTATATAATTATCTATGTATAAAAATTGATTTGGATAATTTTGGACCTTATTTGATATTTTTATTATTCGAATCAATTTTGAGTATTTATTAAATCCCTGATTTAGGATATTTTTGACTTTGAAAATCCATAAAAATTAGCAAAAATTCCATAAAAATAACAAAAACATTAGAAAAATATATAAAATCCAAAAACAATTTATTAGCTGCATTTTATGCATATTTACTGGTATTTATAAGTATATTACTCTATATTATATATATAACATTATATATAGTTATATTATGTTTATACCTTAAAAAAGAAAATACAAAATTTTAAAATACAAAATTTGAAAATACAAAAAGAAAATAAAAAATATAGAAACAAAAATCCATATAAATATAAAAAGTTAATTAAAATCCACAAAAAGATATATGTATATACATGGTAAATGACATGGTTGTATATAACCACTTCGTTCACAAATAACTATATGCTAATGTATTTGCTCTCTGTGGTTTGACCTCTACGTGCTTACTTTCTATGCATCTTGTAGTAGAGAATAATAAATTTTAACTCACTTTTGTGCTATTCATTGCGTTTATTTATTTTGTGGGTTATTTGCTGATTGATTGAGATCTATGGAGTGGTCAACACATCGACTGCAGTTTCCCCTTTTGAAGTCGTACGACATTCTGTAGATACCTCTCATTATCTACCACAGTTAATTAAATACATAACCTAAACATCAAGTATGGTTCTCATATGTATTTCATTAGAAATATCAAAAGCACTAATTAAAAAAATTTAACATATGTGGTGGTCTACATATGTCCTGGAGATTGTAAATAACCTACATGTTATTTGTCAAGAAGGGCAAGAAATATGGAAGTTGTAGACGGTGTTGATTTATTTTAATGTAATAGTTATGCACGTGCCAGATCAACCTTTATGACAAATTGATCTATGACCGATGAATCTCGTATTCATCATGCTAAAAATCAAGAACTAAACTCCTTTCTTAAATAATCCCATAAAATACACCAATAATTCCTCTTTATTAACTTATATTATATTATGTATAATTAACCTTTAATTATTGTACGTATTTCATTGTAATTGTTTTTAAAACCCATAAAAATTAGAGTAATAAATTGTATTTAAGTTCCTAACCTTTAAAAAGACTAAAAACTACAAAAAATCAAAAGCCCAAAAATTGGTGTTTCTAACCCCTTAAAAATACCCTCAAAAAATACTTTTTGTGCAAATGACCTCTTTTGCCTTTTTTGTCCAACATGAAACTCGTAGATCTCATCGAGATCTACAATTTTCATGTTTTTGACTTTTTTCTAATCTTGCCTCTAATTAATTCTTTCCTATTTATCTTTATTTTTCGCATTTACAAATTATTTGATTGGGACACGTGGCGCCCTCTAGGCCATCCACGTGGCACGTTCTTTCTCCGCTACCCGCCTCCTCTTTCCATCGTCTGATATCTTTCTGAGGCCCTCATCCTAGTCGCTCATTGCTCATCCCATTTCATCCGTATGATCTGATCTCTGATCAGATCCAAGCCGCCCCCAGCGCCTCACCATCAACCACTCAATCCCTCCTAATCCTATGGACCTCCTCGCTCCACGCCACCAAATTCATTTCCATCATTGGATGACACATTAAGAGCCATCTAATCCATCCGTCTCCACCTAATACTCAGCCCTTAGATCAGATCCTAAGATCTAATCCTCACCCCTCACATCCGTCTCCACCCTAGAAGTTGGATCAAAAGATCCAATAGCTATGTCTTCATCTTCCTCCTCAACACCTCCAGCTCTCAGGAATTACGCCTTATCGCCCCTTCGCACCCTTCCATTTTTGGAGAACTCTTCCCATCATCTCCTCACTACATAACGGTCCCTTCCCGGAGCCCTCAGATTCGCCTTCCTCGCGTGGCCATCTTTACTACGCCTCCTTCACTCCTCGCCATTATTCCATCCGTTACATCTCTGTCGATCATTATTGTAACACACCACCACCTCTTATTTAAACACCCACCCCGCCGCCCGTCAGTGATATCCACCATTCCCGAGGGTTGTGGCCCAGCTCCCTCCGCCCTCTGGTGACAGCGGAGGGAAGCATTGAGGCGATGATGACATGGTTCCTCCGGTGTGATCCATGGCACCCCCCATGTAAAGCTCCGCCACCTCTGGCAGTAGCTCAAGCTCTGTGCACGTCGGGCGAAGACCCAGAGCATCCTAAGATGCTCAGCCCATGCCACCTACTTCGACCATTTCTCTTCGATCTCCCGATTTCTCCAACCTCACATTTTTTCTTAATTTTCTTGGAATTATCCTGATCAGCATATCACCATTCACCGTCTACAGACCATCCCATAAGCTCCGCTAGTTCACCCTCACCTTCGCTGACTACCTTGTTCGCCCTCGTCCCTTCTCCGCATGCCCCACCATGTTCGCCTCTTTCTTATGAGGCTAGCCCAAGGAGAACCCATCCAGGGTTCCATCTCCGACCACCCCCAGCCCTCTGCTTACCTCACGACCTCACGCATGCACTACACAAAGGCACGCCTCGACTATCTAACCAATACAGATCTGCAACGGTCAGAATTCACACCTAAGCTTCGATCTCGTGCTTCCTCTCCGACAACCTCCCTCCACCCTGCTCCTCCAGACAAAGATGGAGCTTCACCACACCTCCAGCACCTTGTGAGCCCATCAGCTAGCTTCTCCAACCTTCATGCGATCATTTGGTGCACAGAGGAGAATCTAGTAGGTCACCGGAACCCTGCCTTCTCCGACGACCAACGGTAGACGATGAAGAGCAGCTATCGTCCGATCGTTTAGAACAGCCTTGTGATGCCACGTAGTCGACCCGAGCCTTCTGTCGAACCTCTAGGCTCGGGTCAAACCTCGCACCAAGACCCCATCAGACGCCATGTTGCCCGAGCCTTCGATGAGTCCCGAGCCTAGCTCCTCACGTGCCCAGCATGTGAGAGCTGGGAGAATTGCAGAGAAGACCCTAGGTGTTGTAGAAATTACACTTTGGTCTCCAGGCGTGTGCACCTCACATGTGTGCCTGGGTATTTTACATAGTTGTCCTCACATCTTCTAGAAATTACACAAGGGCCCCTGCGCACAGTGGAGAAATTATAGTGGGGCCCTGCTGGATTTTACATATTGCAAATAGGTCCCTCTAGGGACCTATTTGTGGTTATTTATCCATTTATTTCTTGCATTTTTATTGCATTTATGCCCTTGCACTATTTCCTTCATAACTTGAGCATTGTAGGTCCAATTTACTTAAATTCAATGTCATTTTGTTCTTATTTTACCATCTATCTCATGGCATGTTTAATTTTCTCATCTAACACTATTTTAAATATGATGAATTTTTATTGTTAGATGATGTCTCTTGCTCAAATGCCTTGTCATAAAATAGATGTTTGCTCATAATGTTATGCTCAAAATGAAACTGATTTCAAACTACAGATTGTTGCTCAATTTAGTGATCTTTCTAGGGTATATTTGTATTAGTCATTTGCATGCATCACCCATGCATTTAACCTTGCATTATTTTCATGCATAATTTTACATCTGCAGCGAGAAATCAACCAAAAAAATTACATGCATCATTATTTGCATGGTTGACTTACATTGTATTCTGCATCTGCACGAAGACCTCGAAATTTAGAAGTTATTCACACATATTCTTAATTGACCAAAATTCGATAAATATTTTAGAGTAGCTTGTGTCCATGTGTTCGACCTTGGTAGACTTGCCAAGTATAAATTTTCCATAACATTCAAAAGATTGTGGTTTTTGTTGACCGAAATCCATCTCCTATACTACTATAATTTACGACTCTTAAAGAGGCAGATTCCTCATTCATCAGATGACTTCGTTGTCGGGGACACGGCTCACATTTATTTATTTGTTGAATTTTGATATATTTTGTGTTGAATAGTTTCAAAATTTATAGGTCTTCTTTTCATGCATTATTTTTGGATCATTTCTGTTGATTAATTTCCTCCCTATTTTTCTAACATTTCTCTTTTGTGGCAGGACCCATGAAGATCAAGGACACTTGATCTCCATGAAGGTGTGGAATTGGGAGCTCCCACTGAAGAGGCCGCAAAAGAGTTGATGGAGAATTGAAGGAACTTTTATAAGATTTGCTTGCATTTGCTATTGTAAAAAAATTGTTTCATGTGCATTTTTAAAAGTCCTCATTATAGGGTTCGCATGTCGTAAAGAAAAGAAAAAAAAGAAAAAAGAGAGTAGATCACTAGATGATCTATCCCCCCCCCCCCCCCCGCACACACATTTGCACATATACACTCATCCCTCCCCACCCATCCCCTTCTCCCTCCTCTTTGTATATATCACAAAATCACCCCTCCCCCCTCAAACCTTAATTCGTACACACTATAGAAACCCCCCCTCCCCCCTCTCTCATCTTCCTCTTAATCTTCTGTAAAAATACACCCCTCCCCCTCGCCCCCTCGTTTCTTAGTGTAATTACTTCTCCCAACACAGAAACCCCCAATTCAGATCCCATACTTAGGCTATTTTTAGCCTAAGTATAAGGGGGACCCGAGTCAGTGATCCCTCCCTCGCTGAGTCTTCTTATACTTAGGTCAATTTTTGACCTAAGTATGGGGGACCCTCCTCCTCAGTTCCGCTATATCACCCTATATTTAACCAAGACATGGCTTCATATCACTTCTGCTATGAAGACATGGCAAAATTTAAGTATAGGGGGTATACCATATATTACTGTATATTTACTTTAACCATAGCTCGTATTTTTAAACCTTTTGAAAAACATTTTTCATCTTGGTTTAAGTAAACCTGTGAAATGAATTTTGTAAAAATCCTGTAAAAATGTTTTCTTAAAAATTGAGGGAATAACTCGTTGTAAATAAACCATTTTTTCAAAAAATTCCATAAAAAATTGAAAAAAAAACTTTCTTCGCATGAGACTTTGACTACCATGTTGAGTAACTACTTTCAGTGAGGGAACCTCGGTCTCCCTTAGCAGAGTGGGTGGTTTAAAGGACATTGTATATGGCTCCGTCCTTAAGGAACACGGGTATGTCTAACGACTCGTACTTACACCCATACTCGCTGAGAGTAGATACATCTTTTCAATAAGTCTGGGCCAGTCATTGTCTCTCAAAAGTTTAAAAAATTGAAAATTGAAGTCCATAAAAATCTGCAAAAAAAATCACAAAAATATTCACTAACGAAGGAGTCGGTGTATTCTTGACACACTCACATTCACTCAAGGCTTGAGGATTTTGAGGGCACTGAATTTTTATGATCTAAAAAGTCTGAGTTAACATGCCTTAGACATTAGGGTTTTAAAAACTTAATTATCCACACTTCTCTAGTTTGAAAGATTTGAGTGCTATGTTGCACTCTTCATCTCCACCTTATAAAGAATATGATCAGCACATCACTTTCACAATTGCATGATTGATGAGATGAGTTGAGCTATCACTTGAGGAACTAGGACTGGTGATTTGAGTTTAGACCCGATCTAATGATGCTCGAGGATGGGAAAAAGTTAATGAAGGCTTTAAAAAACCTGAGTGTCAGCAAAACTTCAGCCAGTATGTGAACAAGTTCACATGCTATCTTTTGATATTTACCTATGTGCCAGGGTGTGATGAAACTTAAATTAATTGTTGATCAGTATGCGTCAACTTTTGGTAAAAGCAATGGAGCTAGCCAAACAAATAAAATGAAAATAGAGAGAAGTTCTCTCAAAGAAAAGCTCTATCCTCCAAAATCAAATTACAAATGAGCTTCCACCAATGGCGAGCGCTCCCAAACATTTCAAAGTGTCCACTTAGACCAAGCGCTAATTAGGATCAAGGAGTCAGGCTGACACCATAAAAGGGCTCAGCATCGTAAGTGATACAAGTTTGGGTGTCGAAGGTATCTTAGATACTCAAAAAAGACACAAGCCGATGTACTCCTAGAAAAACAAGTGTAGACAACTCTAAATTCTCTTGACGAATACATTGATCAACAAACTAAAAATATACATGTGTTGAGTAATAAGGCACTCGAGAGGCCCCTTGTTCCAATGTGAGGGAGAGAGAAATAGACAAAATCCTATGCTCCATCATCTGGCCATCCATCTACATTACAAGTCTGATAAAATAATGAGACGATTGACCGAAGCAAGAATAGACTTAATCCCTAATGTTGAGAATCAGGTCTAGAGGAGAGTCTCTTGGAATGGAACTTCGAGTGATGCCTCGACTCGACTCTCATGAATGCAATACACTAAATTTCATATACTTATATTATATGTACAAAAAGAGAGTCTGATAATTAAAAAAGTTGGATACCTTCTGACTAGAGCATGGTTAAGTCCGGAATTTTAGGATTACTTAAATTGAGGGTCTTCGAAAAAAATTGAGCCTTGAATCTTTCACATGCACTGTCAGGAGATAATCTGACCCTTCATTCTTTAGATGCTCAAGGACGAGCATGGTTTAAGTATAGGGGTAATAGATATGCGACCCCATATCCCATATATGATGATCATAATAATATTTTCAGAATGTCAAACTCGACAGAGGGACTATGAGTCGATCGATTGGGCAGGCCGACTCCAAAAACATATACTTCGGTGGAATCGAAGAAGACAAACAATTGTGGTGAAAAGATCTTCAATAGAGTCTGATGAACGACTAGTAAGATATAAGCAATAGTACTGGCAAACTATACGTCGTTGGATTTAAATATCAATGCCTCAATCATGACTTGCATATGAGCCTTATGCTCCTGGATATAGGCTCGGGTTAAGCAGTGACATTTTTGTTACTGATTTGATAAGTGTGTGAAATTCATAAAGAATATGTGATGGTATGATATATTAACAGGTTCAAAGTGTATATGAAGCTTGTGGGATTCTTGAAGATTACGAATGGAGCTCAAAGTTGTGGAATGTTATCGAAATACTCAACTCAGCATTGCATAACTTTGGATTAGTGAATCCAATGATCCAGTACCATCTAAGGTATTCTTATTCGAATGATCCCTCGGCATTTCCTTTCTCCTATCATGAACCCCAACCACAATATGAGGTTGTTGCACCCACCACATCTGTTTTTCCTTCACAGGATGATGACTTTGAGGACTAACCTTGCCTACGCAGACGTTCATAGAATTATTGACCAACAATATCTTTCCCCCTCTGCATGGCGTAGGATGTTCCTACTATGCAAATATGCATCATGTACCTCCTTTCTAGAATATCTTGTTCCCATTTCAGTCAGATCTCTCGCATCTACACCAGTAGCAACATGATCCTCAACTTAAGCAACGGCCATCACAACATCAACAACAACCTCCACGAATTGATATAACTACTTTGGTTTGAGAAAGACCATGAGAGCCAAGTGTTGAGAGTGTGGGTAGTTCTGTAGAGGTAGTAGAGGACATAGAGCAAGATTATCAAATATCTTTAATAGGACACGACGAATGTTTGGTTCGTGAAAGTATGTATCATTAGTGACATTATGTTCCTTAATTTTATGACATTATTCTCATTAATCTTAACTACGATGCAACATGATTTCTTCTCCAATATTTATGTATATGTTATGAATGCATAAATATGTATATTTGTGTGTGTGTGTAAATATATATTTCCATAGTGTTTACTGATTGATGCGATGCTTATAGTCATATATGGGCCTCATCGCAGTGTCCTAGCATCTATCTCTGACTTCCCTTCCACCTGTATATGGAATGTGTAGGGATGATGAGATGTCGGAGAAAAAGCAGTAAGAAAGAAAAAAAGAACTAATCTTTCAGTAAAGAGAATAGTCAGGGACTAGCTTCCTGGGCACACTCCAAATGCCTCTTTTCTCTCTCTTCGCTTGGGAAGACCTATCCCTCGTACTACTCCTGCCCACACACACCCTTTCGCTCGTTCCCAGATCAGAAATCAACCCGCTAAGCTAGCCATAAGCGTACTGCAAGGGGCCTGCCAGCCAGTGTCAAGATCCTACCCTCGAGAAGCTTCTTCGACGATCATCCCTTCCATGATGAAAGCAAGGGAAGAGCCAAAGAGCGGTCCCTCGAGAGTTCGGGAAAAGAAGCCAGCGGAGAAATTTTCGCGAAATCGCGGAAAGAGAAAGCGATTAGACTGGAAATATATGTTCTAAAAGGCTAGGAAGGCCAGGAGCACAGGAAATGAGCGCGACCAGGCACCGGCAATGAAGGCACACAGGCCATTCTGGCGACCCGACTCGAAGGCAGAGGCTCATCTGGCTAGGAGAGAAGGGGGCTAAGATAGACCGGAAAGTAGCAGGGAATTCCGGACTAGCAATCCTAAGGCCATTACAGACAGGCCTCTCAGGCTAAGAAAGTCATCCCGCTCTCGCTAAAGAACAAAGAAAGCCTTTCTATCTAGTTCACGCTTCCCGCTGAGAGAGAAGTAGAAGGGCCCTCCTCCCGCAATCTTAGAGACAGACCGGCTGAGACCAGATAGAGAAAGGTCGCATCCGGGGCAGCAATGATCTAGTTGCCTCATTGGAGGCACAGACGTCTGAGCCCGGACCAGTTCATCAATCAGTCGTGAAGTTTCATCCATTTCCTACTTTCATTATCAACCTCAGCAATATATAATAGGAGGAGAAAGAAGCTCAAATTCATCGCTTGTTGCTTTCTCTCATACTCATGAGGCTGAGCTGTATAGGTGAAAAACGAGACTTGCACTTCGGATCCTCACCATTTTCGCATAGTCGCGACTGCAGAGAAAAAAGCTAATTCCGAGGGAGCCAAGAGAGAGTCCAGAAGGGGTGAAGGAGCAAAGAAAGGTGCAGCAAAGACAGCCTATTCTCAGGGACTGTCAGCATACCGCTCCGTGGGCTCTCTCATCTTTCCCCGCAACGAAGCTGATATTAGTCGCGTCGCCTTTCCTATTTACCTCTTCTGACTTGCGAGGGGAAGTGGCTCAACCGAGAGGCTTAGGCTATAGAGAAATAGTTAGCGGAGCGGGAGTCAAATGTGCTCTTTCTCTTCTATTTATTCAGTCTATTAAGTAGAGGCCTAGGGCTTAATGAAAAAAGCCTTGGCTTCTTCCCCTCGAACTAGCCCGCCCCATACGCGGAACCCACTGGCAGAGGTCTTCTTTTACTACTAGATTTGATGCTTCTTCGCTTCCTATCTGGCTGTATCTGGGAATGCGCTGTAGTCCCTTCAGACGATCTTGATTTTTGGTTAGATCTCTAAGGGCCAGCTAAAAGATCTCGGTTCTAGTACGTCAAAAAATGAAAAGAAGAAAAGGTAGCCCACTCCGCGGTGAACCATGGCCTTTGACTAGCTAGTTAAAGTCCATCTGATTGAAAGAGTTGCCCGTGGAAGCTACACGTGATGCAGGATCACTACCATTGAGTTCACCTCCTTACTGAGACCCACTTGAGGATTCTGCCCTTCTTCGACCATAGGTTTGAGAAAATACCGGAAATCCGGCCTCCTATTATATATTGGGAGGGATGTACGCCGCAAGCAACTGCTATTCCCGCTCTGAATATCATCCCCCGGAGATGCCATCATGAGGGGAAGGATCTTCCAACTAACCCTGCTCAAACTCTTCGAGATCCTTCTTGCTCCAGGTCAATCCGGGGAACGAAAGCCACATTAACTAGTTAGAAGGCAGCGATACAATTATATCCGTTTGTCTGTCCTTTGACCTCCTTTCCCGAAAGAAGGCAGCATTATATATTTGTTGCTGGTCATGTCTTTACATGGAGAGGAAGCAGTTGGACAACCCTCCTCTCTCTAGTGCGCCGTGCTTTGGGTGTGAAAGAAAGAGCGGTCAACAATTATTAATATATTAGGACTTCGGGAGGTCAACTAGGAAGGCATAAAGAGCACTTGTCCTTGCTTAGGTCAACAACCGAGCCAGGAGGACGATCGCGTGAAACCTCCTCAGTTCCTGTCCCGTGAGCAACCTTCCTGGAGTTGTAGTAGTGCCTTCCTCTTGTAGCAGTCTACCATCACTCTAATATCACAAATATGGATGTGAGAGCCTTCTTTCAATAAATAGTACGGGGTAAGAGGAACATGGATGAGAAAACTCCCCATGCCAGCCCGCCACCAGATGCCTGTGGGTGGCATCGCAACACTCTCATCTCAGACAGGACTGCCAGTCGTGTTGTGCCCGCCAAGCAAGAAAGCTCTTCCCTCCTTTCAACTAGTATATCCAATTTGGCTTGTCGGTTGTATAGAAATCATCACTCCGGAAGATGCTAACTCTGAATATAACAGCTCCACAGAGGAGAGACGTGATGAGTATACCTATAAGGAGTTGAGCGAAGGTAAAAAACGTCCCGACAGCTTTTCTTGTTTCCTTCCATTATATCTAGACATTGATGCCATGCCAGCCTGTTGGGCCTGGGAAGGGTGGCATCGGAGAGGGGAGAAATGGGAAGGGTGACATCGGGCATGGGAGAGATGGGAAGGGAGGAAACGGGGAAAGAGTCTTCATGTAAAGGGTCAATATCGTATATTATACACCATACTAAGAAATGGTTTCATTGATTATCAAATATCATCTCACACTTGTTGCAAAAAAAATTAATTTCATGTGGCCAATATTTACTTGATTATTATTTGTGATGATTAGTGACCTTAATGTGATTCCTTTTTGAATCACTTCAAATTTAATTGTGTCCTGAAAGGTAATGACAAAATCACGATTTACAGCTTGCAAGTTGATGCGTCTACCTAACAAACGTTTCCTAGCAGCACATGCACCATCTAGCAGTCTCGCCATGCTGCAAGCGTTGCACCATAGTCATCGCAACCACCTCTTAGTGCAACCCCGCCTGCTCTAGAAGCTCCGCCAAGGTCAATGTGGGTCATCCTCATTGACAGAATAACGGTGATTCTTACATGGTACCGGACTCGCACAGACTTTATAAGGATCCTACAGGATATCCCTCAGAGGAGGTCCAATCTCTGAATGAGCCAGTTCAGTCAGACTCCCGGTTCATGAGCTACTCACCACAATCAATGCCATCGGCAATGGTTAGTCTTCACATAGCAACATTTCACTATGCACGGATTACTACAACAAGAACAATTCGTATATAGAGTTAGTGGATTTACATTATATAATTGAACATAAGTATGTACGCCTGACGTTTTGCGTAGGGAATGATTGTGGTCGTGGTCTGACTCACATTACATGAATGTAATGTAATTTTGTTAAACTCTGGGTAGAAATGTTCTTTTTTTGTAATATTAGGATGTAATTCTGATCAATTTAGTGATTTTCTCTATAACATGTTCACAATGATTTTAAAAGTGGTATTGATCATTTTGAAACTACTAAATTTGAAATTTTAGTAAATATGTAATATTAAAATAAATACATAATTATTGTATTAATAATAAGTAAATATCATGTATTAATAATAAATGGAGTATTATTGTTGTAATAATAATAATAAAATAATGTATTATATTTGATGCTATAGTTAAATGGGGATTATTAATAGCTTGAGCAGGGAGCGGGTGGAAAAGGTGAACTATTCACTAATCGACGAATGGTTTGTCGAGCACATTTAATGGTCATTGTAGTTTATGAGCAAAGAAAGAGGGGAGGCACCGATCAGAGAATAGTTCGTCAATCGACAAACCATTTACCGATCAGTGCCTTGCTTGGGAAATTTTGAAGTCGGATGCCCTGACAGAGTATTTAGAGGACGAGCATGTCATGCAAGGGAAACTATAAACCAAACCCTAAACCAAACCGCCGTTGTTGGGAGGAGAGAGAAGCTCTGGAGAAAAAAAGGTGATTTGGGACGATCTTGATTTTCGCCTTTCTCCGGATCATTTCCTTCTTTTCTTTCAATTATTTAACCTTACACTATGGGTTAGATCTTCGATTTGGTTTCATCCTACGCTTTTCGAGCATTTTTGGGTTATTTTTTCCGATCTGGGATTGGCTTCTCGTGTGAAACCATATCTCGAGTCTTCAAGGGTTTTATGTATCAAGATCTGGCTGTGAGACGTCCTCTTGAAGTGAAGGTTGATCTGATTTTCATTCCGGTGAAGATCTGGTGCTTTCTGTGGCAGTCCGACGGTACTAGGGTTTTCTTTTTCGTCTTGGCGTCTTGCTATTTTGGGCAAGAAGAGGTAGTTTTGAGATGATTAGGGCTCACATGTTCTGACACGTGGAATCTGGTCGTGTTAATTTACCTATAATGGCAGACCTGGGTGCTAACATTGTGGGTATTTAGCCTGCTATTATTGGAAAGACTAATGACGGAGAAGGAAGGTCCTTCAATGCGGACGATTTCCCTCCGATTCTGTTTGGAAAGAAATCATCCTTCAAAAAATTTGCAGAAAAAACTCTTGAAGCACCAAAGATTCCAACCAGAATATCGTACGCATCTGCGACGAAATCTTCTCACTTCCTCCCAGTCATCGGTGATGCCCTCCCAGTTAGGGAAGCCTCTTAAGTGGATGGGAAAGTGTTATTGCGATCACTGAAGTCGAAGTATTAGTTCTACAGAAACCCTTCTCCAAATCCCTGATAGTGAAGTTTACGAAATCAAGAGCAGAGCTATTGGAGTTCAGGGATTTCTTGAAAAGTAGATTCCAGCATCTGGATGAAGTCTCACTGGGAGCTCTTGACTTTAGACACATATTATTAGATATGAAGAGGAAAAGGATTTCATATCCTCCTCTGCCTTGGGAGATTTCAAGTTGAAAAGTGAATGGGTATCTATTATTAGGTGGTCTCCTTATTTCAGACCAAACTTGAGAAGTACCCAGTACCCAATCTGGATTGGGATTCCAGGGCTAAACGTGCACTTACAGAACACGGACATCATTAAATCTATTGCTCAAGTTGTAGGGAAATATATTTGTGTTGATAAGAACCGGTTGAATTTACAAGACCCAGCTATATTAGAGTTTATGTTGAGATTGATCTTCTTGCTCCTCTACAAGAATTTGTAGTCATAAAGAATGAGGCCCAAACTTTCATACAAAAAATAGTGTATGAAAGATTGCCCAAGTTTTGTCCCTCTTGTTGCATTATTGGGCATACTGAAGCAAACTGCAATAAGAAAAGAGCTGGTGGAGAAGACATTGGTGAAGAATGCAGAGCTACGAGGAGATACTCAAAAAGTTTGGAAAGCCAATGGTGCTTTAATTCATCAAAAAGGAGAAACTCAGCCTATTCTACATGCCTCACCCTGAGTTGTTGGGGGGTCCCCTCAGCAGCAACTCCATACAATTATGGTGCAAGAGAAATTGCAGAACGATCAACAGGAACTTGATAAGATGCTGGAAAATCAGACTCAGAATCAGATTCATCAATTTTGTAATCAAGAGCAAGAAGACTCTAATAACATGAATCCTCTATATCAGAAGAAGAGTCTCCATCCTTCGACGCAACAGCAAGAAGATGAAGCACTTGATGATACCCAATTGTCCAAACATGCTCAAGAGAAGGGAAAAAGCATTTTGTTAGAAGGGCTGGAACCTCCTGCGATGACTATTAGGAGAAATGGTGCGTTGATAATTCAGGATGAACAAGAGAAAAGCCTTAGTAGAGAAGTTGCAGCTCCCTACCCGGATAGACCTCTCTTTTTTCGGCCTATGGAAAAAGAAGGGGATGACAGTTGGACAAAGGTATCTTCTAAAAAGAAGGGAAAACAAGCTACAGAGCTGAAAGGAAAGAAAGAGCCCATTCAGACCCAATCGATTCTAAAAAAGGGATTCTTGAATGCAACCACCCCTACGAAGCCTGCTCAAATTGATCTATCTCATAAAGACCTGATAGTTGATGGTGGTTCTACTACTGGTGAAGTGGATCAACCTCCAGCAGATATGGATGTGGATGGTAGTTCGGATGATGGGGGAATCATCACTTCTTCACTAGAAGTACAAGAAGGAATCTGCAGTCCTGAACAACAACGTTTTGGTGACTATATAAAAGAAGGTTTAACGCATGTCAAAAAGCCTTCAAAAAGAGAAAAATATTCAGTTTTGAAGACAGACAGATATGGATTTGTCTCTCCAGTTCCTTTTAAGATCAAGAAGGAGAGTAAGGCCATTTCTCCTAGTAGATCTGCTCCTTTTCGGCCCACTACTTTGTCTCCTTCATGGCAGAAGATCAAAGAAAGAGACAAGAGTTTTTGTTCTGCACCTCACATTATGCTAGTGACAAACCCTTATGTAAGGGAAGATCCTACTGAGCTGCCTCCCCGGTTATTCCCGCATTCTCAAGAGGGATTCCCTGCTTGTAACTTGAATACTGAAGTCTGGTCAGACCATTCTTTGCAAAATTTTGCTTCTGGACAGATTGTTGAAGGTGGAATCTCCCACTCTGAGAAAGAAGATAATGAGGTAGAAGATTTTTTACCCCAAGCAGAGGAAGATGATACTTATAGTGACAACTATATGCTGAGCCTTCATCATAAATGGCCACCACTTCAGAGAAGATCTCCAAAACTTAAAAAGACAAAAGAGAAAGCATTATGAAAATTCAAATGTAATTTAAGTGATGCCTGAGGGCCATGTTGGCCATTTTTTTAGAAGTTTCCGTAGAAGCTATATGCTTCATTTGCTCTTTCTTGTATTTCCTTTCCTTTTTCAATAAAAGGGGACACCTGGACCCCAGAAATTACCGAACTTATGGGCAAAAAAAAGGGAAATCATTCCTCTCTCCATTTTATTTTCGTATCTTCTTAATTATTCTTCCTTCACTTATCAATTGCACATATCTTATTCTCATTTTACTACAATGAAGTAGACCCAAGGCGAGATAAAAAATATTTGTTGCTATATCTTGAGTGGTTAAATATATGGCAACAAATGTTAGTCGTTGCTTGATTCACGGCGGACATCATATTCATTGTTATATTTCTAGCAATGAATCTTATAAATATATTTTTTCACTGACTTTTTCTTCTAATCGTATAGCAACATAGATGCACTAGGTTTTCTTCCTAGTGAATTTCTCTTCTCCAATGTTGTGAAAGGTGACCGGTAACATTCAACCGTGTGTCTTCTTCTTTCACGTGCTTCACTGTCTAATTCGGTAGACTGTAAAATATATATTCCACAGCCATAACAAAGCTTCATGGCGCATTGCTATCAGGTTCAATTTCCACCAGATCAACTGAAGTAAATATCACATTCAAATACTAATTATCTATCGCTCGAATTCAATTCGTCATTTCTTCTAGATGCATACAAAGTGATCTTGCCAGATTTCTTTATCAGTCCAAATTATCAGATATCCTGGGCAAAAGCTTGCCAAACTCGCCAAGATATATCAACCCAGAAATCTACTATTATAAACTGCGGTTATTTCTAGCTAACCTGTTTGCGATACCTGGATTATGATATCTGACTCCATTGAAATCTACTCGACTAACATCAAAATATCCACATGAAAGCAACAATTTCAACCAGAGTACATGGATTGGCATTTGTCTACTGACTAAAATTTCATCAAAGTGAGCACCAGCTTTAGAACACCAGTCCACGAACGAAGAAAAGAAACTGCTTTCAGCTATTGGTGACGAAGACGACACACAGTTCGAAATCATAAGCAATGGCATGCAATTCTAAAACAATTAACTGAGTGAAGTACTTCCAACTAATGTAACAATGACATCGAGAGGCAGTTGAAATATATTTTTGATGGAATAAACCTATGGCAGCTTTATTTGACAGAGTGAGCAGGGAGATACCCTTATCAAGCCTTCGTGTAAAATCGCACAGCAACAGCGAGACCCAGTATCACCACAGGAACCAGGAACTGGAGCAGCTTGTATATGAAATCGGAAGTCTTGTCAGGGTTGTATTGTGGCTGTTTCGGAGGGACGTACTTGGTCCTGGCTGGGATTGTCGATGCATCAATATCTCCAATGTAAAACTCGTCCATCATGGCTTTGGCGCTGGTGCTATGGCCAATATCCTCAAAATCGTCAGTCGCGTCTTTTGCTGCAAAGTATCCAAGACATGTGATTACAAGGATGTTCATCCAAAATGCTACTGGGAATTGAAATCTTGACTTCAAAGTACTAGTAAAGGATTGAATATATGGATGAGAGTTGGCCATTTCAACTGCAACTGCAACTACATGGAGGTTTGGCTAGTTACAACGCACTGATGCAGCTCAGGATAGTCGAGAAAAAATTTATCAAGGTAGGTCATTCCTGTAGAGATATTCTTATATTATCGTACCGTTTTTGTATTTTCTATTTCTTTCATCTACATTATATAATTTATCCTTTGGGTCTCCTCTATATATAAGAAAGTTCTGGGGTTCCCTTGCATAGTCAGATTAATCATTTCTTTAAGTACAATATTAGAGCGGTGGTCCTACACCGTAGCTCTTGTACCCAAAAGACCGTACCCCACCTGCCGCCCGCTCCTTCTCCCTTTCAGCGGCTGCTGCCGCTCCTTCTCCCTCCAGCGGCTGCCGCCGCACCTCTTCTCGCAACTACCGCCGCCCCAGCGGTTCCAACCGTTGTTGTTGCCCCCTCCCCCCTTGACTGCGACATGTTTGTCCTCTTCTAGGGCTCCGAGAACGTGATGGTGCGATCAAGTCGGTCTGATTTTGGTGTTTCTTGGGTGATTTCAGATCAGTATATCACTCGTTGGTGCAAGGTGCATTATAAGATAATGTCAATGGTCGCACTTTGGGTCTATACATGCAACTACTTCCCTACATGTTTGTGTAGACAAACTTCTTTGGTCTACAAGCCACATTCTTTGGATCCGACAATAGGTCAGAAAGCAAAGTCGATATCCCTGACACAGACGCTTTTCGAGGTCCAACACCAAGAGTGAAGATGGATGGAACGAGTTATGAACTATGGATCATGCAGTTCATGAGTCTAGTGCAATCTGCGGGTAAGAAACGTATTCTTACCGACAAGGAGCCAACTGATAAGACTGGGGTGAATGCCTCATGGGAGGCTGATGATGCTTATGTATAAGTGTGGTTATCTGACACACTGACAGTTGATATCGCCAATGATGTTATGCATCAACACACCGCCAAAACAATGTGGAACATTTTTGCTACTATGTATTCCCATGCAAGTGTGGAGAAGAATGAAATAACGAAATAGCTCGTCTTATTACAGAGGTCTAGGGGTCCTTATATAGGACAAAACCCTAGAAAGCTCAAAGGAGGAGAAGATACATAAGTGCCCATAATAGGGTTACAATGAATGATAATTAAGAACCATAGGATACATTACTAACACTCTCCCTCAAGTTTGGGCATATTTATCAGTCATGTCCAAATTGAAAACAAATCCAGGAAAGGCACTTCTTAGGTAAGGCCTTTTGAATACATCTGCAAGATGAAGATCTGTGTTGATGTGACGAGTCGTAGTCCTTCCAATCCTGACAGCGTCACGAACAAATGGCAATCAATCTCTATTTGCTTGGTTTGCTCATGGAACACAGGATCTGTAGTAATGTATGTAGCGGATTTGTTATCACAGTATAGTGGAATAAGAGTAGTGACAACAATACCGAGTTCTTACAAAAAGTCAATAATCACGTGATCTCACAAGTAGCTTGAGCCATCATCATGTACTCCACTTCTGCACTAGATCAGGATACAACAATCTCTTTCTTGCTTCTCCAAGTAACAAGGTTTCCTCCAACCATCATAGCATATCATGTGGTGGAGCATCTATCCTCTGGCGAACTTGCATAATCAGCATCCGCATATGCGATAACATCTGTGCACCCATTTGCCTCATAAAAGAGGTCATGCCCTAGTGATTCCTTCAAGTATTGTAGAATCTGAAGAACATCATATCAGTGATTGTAATAAGGTTGCTCCATGTGTTGGCTAGCTTTGCTCACTGCATAAGAAATATCCAGTCTGGTGACAGTAAGGTAAAGAAGTTTGCCAACTAGGCTTCTGATCGAGTAACAACTTCGAAGACAGATTCAGAGGATGTTAAGTGTTTCTTTGGATCTGTAGGAATACCAGAGGCTTGATCCAAGTAATCCGGCTTCAGTAAAGATGTCCGGACAGTATTTCCTCTGCGAGAAATGAAGGCACATTGTAGTGCCTAGTACTTCCATGCCCAAGAAGTAGCTTAGTGGACCATGGTCCTTGGTAACGAACACCTTCTGGAGGAAGGCCTTGATCTCCAGTATCCCTTTATCATCATCACATGTGACAACCATATCATCCACATATATTGCAAGTATAACAATACCAATTGTTCGTCTTCTGAAAAACAGAAAATAGTCAAAGGTTGTTCTCTGTAAGCCGAGTGTGTTGATTTCTACAGTAAGTCTTTTAAACCATGCCCTTGGGCTCTTCTTCAAACCATATATGGCCTTGCGAAGTCGATATACACACTCCCCCTCAACTTCATAATCCGGAGACTGCATCATGTACACCTCCTCATCAAAGTCGCCATATAGAAACGCATTTTTCACTTCTAGCTGAAAGATAGGCCAGATCTTATTAGCTGCCACTGAAAGTATAGCACTTATTGATCACATTCATGCAACCAGTGAGAATGTCTCAAAATAATCCACTCCACATGTTTGTGTAAAGTCTTTGGCCACAAGACAAGCTTTTAATCTGTCAATGGATCCGTCAGGTGATTGCTTGGTCGTGAAGACCCATCTGCAAGCCACATGTCTAGTCCCCTTAGGACATTGCACCAGATCACAAGTCCCCCTTGAAATATTAGCATCCATCTCTTCATTCATGGCATGTCACCATCCTGAATCCTGCAAAGCATTATAATGGTCTCTTGGAATAGAAATAGTTATGAGTACATCTGCATATTGTCTGTTAGCAGAAGATAAACTAGTAGTAGAAGTAAAATGAGACATGGGATGAGAAGTACATTGCCTCTTAGTTCTACGCAGAGCAATTAGAAGCTCCTGAGAATCATTTGGGACATCAATGGAGGGGACACTTGTAGAATGCATATCATTATGCAACAAAAGAATAGGTAAAGGAACATATGGTGGTGAAAATATTTGTCTGCGCTTATAGACAATGGGTGAGGTGGGAGATTCAGAGGAACATCTGTAACGGATTGACTGAAGAAACTGGACTTCTCAAAAAAGATTATATCTGCAGAGATATAATAGTGATGTCTAGTTGGATCATAATACCTATAACCTTTTTTAATACGAGAATAACCAAGGAAGACACATTTGATTGCACGAGGAGAAAGTTTGTTTGTAGTATGAAAATTATGAGCAAAGGACACACATCCAAAGATTCGCAAGGAAAGAGGAAAGGGTGACTCAGTTGAGTAAAGCAGAGAGAAGAGGATGGATCCATTTAGGGTTGGAGATGGAATTCTATTGATAAGATGGACGGTGGTCAGAACAGCTTCACCCCAATAGGTTTAGGGAACTTTCATCTGAGTAAGAAGTGAGCGGACAATATTTAAGAGATGTCTGAGTTTTCTCTCCATCGTCCCATTTTGTTGGGATGTATATGGGCATGAGGTTTAATGTATGGTACCTTGAGAGGCAAAGAAGTTTGTTAGGTCATGTTGGGTGAGTTCAAAGGCATTATCAGAACGGAAAATTTGTATAGTAGAGGAGAAAATATTCTTGAGATAATGAAAGAAATTTTTGACAATATTATTAATTTCTAAACATTCTTTTAAAAGATATACCCAAGACGGCATGTTGTAATCATAAGAAAACAACAAAATATTTATGTTCATTCAAAGTACGGATCGGACAAGGTCCCCAAATATCACAATGGACTAAAGAGAAAGGAACTTCGCGACGAGGCTCAATTTTTTTTTGAAGTCTGCAAGGTAGGGGGAAGCACTCGGTGGTGCCCGCCCCATCAAGTTTATAAATAAAAAGGCAAAAGGTTACATCACATGGTAACGACACCCCAAAATACAAAACAAGAAAAGATCATTGCATCATCCACTCATCTACAAGTCTCCTAGTAAAGCACTCGACATTTTCTTTGTAGAATCTCTGGCCCAAGAATACCAAATCATTTCTGCCACGCCAAACCACCCACAGAGTACCCATGGGGAAGAGCCGCTCCCTTCTTAATCTCGCCCTATTCTCATATATCGAATTCCAGAAGGCCTGGAACTCATCGGACCGGCACCAAAGAATCCCCGCCTCCTGCCAAATTTGTGATATCACAGGGCACATAAAAAAAAGGTGTTCCACCGATTCGATTGCATTGTCACATATCACGCACTTGTCCGAGATGATGCCCAAGAGCTTTACGCATCGATCACGCGTCATCAGCCTCTTACGCCTAAGGAGCCAACGCTCGATGAGGCTCAATACGAGCAAGGAACAACGCTCGATGATGTTTCCCAAACTGATACGCCTCGGACTCAAAAGGCTTGAGCATAGAAAGTTCAGGGAACATTAAAGAGAGGGCTTTGGCATACAGATGGTCGAGACGAAGATGCCAGAGAAGAGGATCGGCGAAGATTGACGAAGCACTAGCAAAACTAGAGTCAAAGGGAATATCAAGATAATAAAGATCGTTCTTCTCATGTCCCCCAACAAAAATCTATCTCGTCCGGATGTTCTGAAAATGACAGCAAAGCTCATTAACATAACTCGACAGTTAAGCTCAGTGCATAGCTTGTGAACAGATAATAGACTAAGAGAAAAGTCAGGAGCGTAGTGAACTCCAGTAAGTCGGATTTTGGAGGAAAACTTCGTATATAGCAGTAATAGGTGAAGGAGCTCCATTGGCAACACGAACAATCTTCACAATCGAAGACGGTTGTGAAGAGGTGAGAAGACTACCTTCTCTCGTCAGATGAGTTGAGGCACCCGAGTCAATGATCCACGCAGGAGTGATGTAGAGGCAGAGCTGGCAATAGTACCTGATGTAGTGGCCAGACTAGCAGTAGAAGCAGAAGCAGTAGTGTCACTAGCAGAGTTCTGCCGCAGTTGTCGAAGACGATCATACTCAGATGCGGTAAAAGAAGTCTGACTGTCACTGGAAGGCTGATCATGAGAGGTGTCTACAGTATCATAGGTGCCATCATATGAGGTTGTCTCATAGGCACTGTTGGCATGAGGAGGCATGCCAAACTTTGCCCAACAACGTTCTGACGAATGTTTCATGAGTCTGCAATGTGTACATGCTGGATAGCGGCAGTAGTAGAATCACGTCCACGTCCGCATCCTGAGTCACGTCCTCATCTAAACTCATGGCCAAGAGCACGGCCAAATTCGCGTATGTATCTCCCTGGGTAGTTGGATCATCCTCTAGCAAAATGCGATGCATTCTCAACAGACATACGGGGTGAAGGAGATTCAAGTTCATGTAGTCGACTAAAGATGGTCTCAAGAGAGGGTAGAGCCGCAACAGTCAGAAATTGGTCCTTCACCAGCTTGTATCACAAATGTAATCCTGATAACAAGCGATACACTTGCCACTCTGCACGTTCTCCTATCTATTTGTCACAGTAATCAGGTTTTTTTATTCAAAGAGGAGGTAACACACTATGATGTCCACCCCAATTTATTAAAAAGTAAGGAAAGGGTACTTACAATAGCCAAGACCCAACTATAGTCATGTAGTGAGAAATAACATTTTCGCAGTAGAAGCATTGCGAGGAGAAAATTACATCATTTCTAGCTAACTAAATTGCCCAGATAAGCGCTAGAGGTTGTAGGATTTCCTTCCTTTGTCTATCCTTGGCAACCACCAAGGAGTTCCAGAATAAACTTTAGTCTTTGAGTATTAATCTAGGTCGAACTGGAGGCGGACCAAAGCTGAGAGGTTAGGGAGCAGTTGAAGAGGAGGTGCTCAATGGTCTCCACATGGGCGTTGCAGAGCGGGCAGGAGTTGGACATGTTCGCAAACAATTTGACACAACGGTCTCTTGTCATGATTTGTTTTCTCCTGTGCAACCACAAGAAAAAACCAATTTTCCCAGGAAGTCTTAGTTTCCAGATTAAATTGCAATCTCTGATAACTACGTTTGTTCTTGAAGGAGGTGGTCTGCAGATTGTTCCATAAGCTTTTTCACCGAAAAGGAACTGCCCTTCCATATCTAGTGATCTATGTCGAAAGAAGGTATGTTGTGATGGCTCAGAACCTCCAGAAGAGCGAGGAAATCCTTCAGGCGATGGTCAGAATAGTTTGCGGTAAAAGATGACATTTTCAGTTCCCATTGTCCCAGCAACCAGCCATAGAAGCTGTAAGGTCCCCAGCCAAAGCAAAAAGGAGAGGGAATCTATCGCAAAGCAACCCGTCACCCATCCAATCATCCGTCCAAAACGCAAAAGAGTGACCATATCCAAGCACCGGCTTAGAAGGATCACAAAAGTGTGGCATAATTAAAAAATTCTCGTCCAAAAAGACGATATCTAGCCGCGCCTGAGGTGGTTCAGCTGCCCCAGTTGACGCAAATTATAGATTCGCCGAAGTAGTCTGCAGCAAAGGTCCTTATCTACTCCCCACAGCCTGCCAACCCACTTAATAAGTAGAACCTTATTCATTGTCTCCAGATTTTTGATCCCCAGGCCGCCATCAGACTTCATAAGCGTCACAATGTCCCATCTTACCAGATGAATACTGTCGCCATCATGCCCTGCCATGCTCCAATGGAAAATCTCATAATCTTCTCCAGTCTTTGGCGAATACCGGCCGGCAGGATACAAGAGGAAATGAAGTATATTGGAATAGCGTCGAGAACAGACTTCACAAAAACCAGTCCCCCCCCCCCGAGATAAAAAAGTCGATCTTCCAGCCCCAAAGTTTGCTCTCCATCTTCTCAATAATTGGGAGCCAGTCCGTCAGCTTGATTTTGCCAGATGCAAGAGGGAGACCAAGGTACCGCAGAGGAAGGGGATCGCATGACGTGCCCAGCTCAGCTACAAGAGAGCATTTCTTCATCAGACATCCCAAAAGGAACAACTGTGGACTTGTCAAGATTCAAAACTAAGCCTGAGAGTTTACTAAAAAGCTCTAAAGTGGTAGTCATGCCTTTCGCCTCATTCTTCCTACCTTCAATGAAGAGGATCGTGTAATAAACATGCTGAAGTAGCGGGATGGAAATGTCACCGGCAGAGAAGCCTACAGTATAACTCCCAACTATGACACGATCAACCATACAAGCCAGCACATCTGCCGCAATGACAAAAAAAAGGGGAGCCAAAGGGCACCCCTGCATGACTCCCCGTTGAGGTTGGAAGAAACCTCCCTCCGACCATCCATTGATAAGGACCGAGAAGGAGGCAGTGGTAACATACATTTTCATCCAAGAAATCCAAATGTCCAGAAAGTCACGCTTAGACATAGCCGCCCAAAGGAATTTCCAGTCCACCGTGTCATACGCTTTTGAGAAATCAATATTCCAGAGCAGCCCTTTTCACTTGGTTCGTTTCCACTCCCCAATAATTTCAGTAGCCATCACCAGGCTATCTAAGATCTGCCTTCCCGGAACAACAAGCGGGTTGAAAGATAAGAAGCTCCTCAAACAGGCCTGTGAGGAGTCGGTAGTACTCGATCAAGGATGTATCTCCTTGTTTTACAGACCAAATCCATATATAGATATCTGAGAGTGGACTTCGTTGTCTTTTGGGAGTACGTATTCTCAAGGCTCTCCCACATTGCCTTTATTGGCTCCTTGTAGAGAAGATCCGAAGCTATATCCGGGTCAACGTTGTTGGTCATCCATGTGATCCCTTGGTAGTTGTCCACGTACTAGGTATCATAGTCCTTATCTGTCTCCTTGGGCGGATCTTTAGTGAGGATATAGTTCTTTCACTGACCACCAATAAACGCATTGAATGATCGAGACCATAGTACATAGTTCTCGGAGCCCTTTAGTTTGATAGGCATGCCATGTACTATCACAGAAGAAGTCGGGTATAGGGGCTTGGGCCCTGCAGATGCCATGGTGACTGCACAGAACAAGAAGAGAAAGTGACCGAGATAGTTCCGGCAGCTTTACTCAAGCATCACAGAGTCCTAGCAGTTCATTACTGAGGAAGTCAGGGCCTGGAGTACTAGGCTTGTGGGGTACTAGGCAACGGTACAACAGGACAGAGCCTGGAGTACCGAGCGAATGCGTAGCAACGCTTGGAGGCGACGCAGTGGGCGATTAAGGCACACAGCGGGTGCCTGTCGGGGCAGCAGCGAGCGCCTAGGGTGCTTGGAGGTGGAGTAGATGTGCAGCAAGACGGCGCTTGGACCTCTGGGCAGAGGTGCAATAGTGTTGGAGCTCCGGGCATAGGCGCGACGAGGCCTAGAGCTCCAGGCAGAGGTGCGGCAGGCGCCTAGGGCATTGGGTGGAGATGCAGTGGGTGCCTAGGGCGCCTGAAGACAACGTGGGTCTGTAGCGGCGGGTTGAGATGGTCTTAGCTGGTGGTGGCAGTAGAATTTTAAGTCAGAACACCGATCTAGGACCACTGCTCTGATACCATGTAAAGAAGAATGAATAGCTTGTCTTATTCCAGGGGTCTAGGGATCCTTATATAGGACAAAACCCAAGAGAGCTCAAATGAGGAGAAAATAAATAAGTTCCCCTAACAGGGTTACAATTAATAATAATCAAGAATCGAGAGATACATTAGTAGTAGCGAGAAATGAGATGAAGATCATGCAATTACAACATGACATATTCACAGTCAAGCAGAATGGTCATCCACTTCATTTTCGGTATACGTCTCTTCACGGCATATTCGAGAAGCTTCACAGCTTCATGCCTCTTGCAGTCACCCTTGAGCAGCAGAATTCGTACATGAACACTACCACGGTTGGCGTGTTTTTATCAACACTTGACCCAGAGTACGATGTTGCTCGCTATAGATACTTACGGATGCCATCATCCCTCCTACGGAGGAGGCATACCGTAGGCTTAACAGGATCATTGTTCCATTGTTTGTCTCTGCCCAGACCTCCTCAGCGATGGTTGCATCTCGCGGTAAGGGGGGCACTTCTCAGTTTCACGATCGTGGTGCTCATGGCAGGGGAGGTTGCATTCTTCAGCCATGCACCTATTGCCATCGTCCAGGATACTCGCAGGATACATATTACTCCAAGCATGGCTTCCCAGCTTATGCTCGTGCAGCTGAGCAAGATGAGCCGCCTACAGGTACCATGTCCAACTAGAGATTTCCGGACTTTGTTGTACGTTTGAGGGAGAATATGCCTCTTGATGGTTCTCATTCGCTTCAACTGCTCAGGGAAGCCATTCAGATGTTGCAGCCTCTGTGTCTGTCGGTACCTCATGTAGTACATATACTCTTACCAATTGTCATAGGACTGGCATGACAGAGTGGATTATGGACTCTGGTGCGTCCCAACATATGTGTAGAGACAGAAGTCAGTTTGCATTGTACAGAAAATTAGCCCCTGGTAGATCAGTTATCATAGCTGATGGGACACATTCTCCAGTTCAGGACAGGGGGAGATCAGTCTGACGCCATCTATGTGTCTACAGAATGTGCTTCATGCCCTTGATTTTTCAATGAACTTATTGTTTATTAGTCAGATTACTTAAGGACAAGTATTGTTCTGCTATTTTTTATACATCTTCACTTGTGTTTCAGAACATTCTTACGAGCAGGGTGATTGGATGTGGCCATGAGCAGTGCAGCCTCTATCGATTGGTCCGCACTCCGTATGTTGGTGTCTCGTCTAGTCTCACAAGACCAGTCTCCCCGTGTATGTGGCACATGGGCTTAGTCACCTTCCTCTCCGAAAGACGTGCTACATGCTTCCTCAGATTTCTCCTCGCTTCTCTTTTCAGCGTGAGGCTTGTTTGTTAGGGAAGCGTCATCGATTTGCCTTCCCAAGTCGTCAGGGACGGAGTAGTAGCTCCCTTTTTATGTTTATTCATATAGACATTTGTGTCCGAGTCGTGTTCCTGATCACCAAGGACACGGGTTTTATCTTGTGGATGTAGACAATTTTTCTATGTTGTTGTGGGTTTTCTTGTTAAAGAATAAGTATGAGGTTGGAATTGTAATAAAATCTTTTATAAATGAAGTAAAGAATTTTATTTCCTCTACAGTTAAATTTGTGTGAACCGACAATGCCTTGGAATTTTGGACTCTTAAGCTTTCATAGTTCTTCTCGTCACTTGGCATCGTCCATCAAACTCCATGTGCTTATACCTCCCAATAAAGTGATGCCATTGAACGTAAGCACCGTCAGTTGCTTGATATGACTCGGACTCTTCTCATTCAAAGTCGTGCTCCACATTCATTCTAAGGTGATGCAGTTCTCACTGCATGTTATTTAGTGAATCACGTGCTCTCTTCTGTGTTTCGTGCGAAAATTCCATTACTTTTTCGGAGAAGGATTTGTTCCCACTCACTCATCGTGTGTTTGGCTCGGTCGCCTTTGTGCATCAGTTGTCGCCTAATATTGACAAGCTTTCTCCTAGAGCTATCAAATGTGTTTTTGTGGGGTATTCCATGACACATAAGGGATACAAATGTTATAACCATCTTCGTAGGAAGTACTACATCAGCGCGGATGTCAACTCTTTGAGTTGGTGAAGTATTTCTCTCATATAAGTGGCAAATTAAATCTCTGATTCTAGAGAGGAGGTCTACATTCCATTGCCTCCTATTTCAACACCTCCACTAGTGGTCTCACCACCTCCACCTCCTCATATACCACCACCCAGTACCCATCGTCAGTTCTTCCCACGATTCTACATTCGTAGGTCATTTCTCTCATACAGGTGACAGATTAACTCCATCTGATTCTGGAGAGGAGGTCTACGTGCCACCGCCTCCTCCTATTTCACCACCTCCACCTCCACCATTTCCTCTTATACCACCACCCAATACCCACGCTCAGTTCTTGCCATGATTCTACGTTCGTAGGTCGTCCTCTGCTAATGGGCCTCCCCACTCATCTAGCACGCCCAAAGTATGTTCTGCGCATCTTGTTTATACCGAAGAATCTCGGGATTTGTCTTTGCAGCAGACCATTACACTGTCTGCATGGGTGCCTTTGCAGGAGGCTGGTATACGAATAGAGGAGATCCCCAATGACATGGATGTGCCTATTGCCATTAGAAAATAGATGCATACGTGTTCAGCATATCCTCTTGCTTCTTACATTTCGTTTGACCATTGACTACGGATTTCAGGCAGTTTGCAGTTGGACTTTCTACCGTGGAAATTCCACGGACTTATCAGGAGGCTTTGTGAGACAGTCGGTGGCATCTTACCATGGAAGAGGAGATGGTCGTGTTGCGGTCCGGTAACATGGCACCTGGAGTTTAGTCCCATCTCCTTCGGGAGCCTTTATTGTCAGTCATGTAGGTTCATCCAGATGTATGGGGTAGACTATCTGGACACATTCTCTTTAGTAGCTCACTACTCCATTCTTTGGGTTCTTTTTATTGTTGTCATGGTACGCAATTGGCCTTTTTGTTTCAGCTTGATGTCAAAAATGCACTCCCATATGGTGATCCTCAGGAGGAAGTCTATACGCAGCTGCCACCTGGGTTTGCTGCTGAGGGGGAGTGACAGCAGGTTTGTAGACTTCACAAGACCATCTATGGTCTCAAACAGAGTCTTGGGATTTGTCTTTGCAGCAGACCACTACATTGTCTGAGTGGGTGCCTTTGCAGGAGGCTAGTATACGGATAGAGGACATCTCCAATGACATGGATGTACTATTGCCATTAGAAAACAGATGCATACGTGTTCATCATATCCTCTTGCTTCTTACATTTCGTTTGACCATTGACTACGGGTTTCATGCAGTTTGCAGTTGGACTTTCTACTGTGGAAATTCCACAAACTTTTCAGGAGGCTTTGCGAGATAGTCGGTGGCATCTTACCATGGAAGAGGAAATGGTCATGTTGCAGTAACGTGGCACCTGGAGTTTAGTCTCATCTCCTTCGGGAGCCTCTATTGTCAGTCATGTAGGTTCATCCAGACGTATGGGGTGGGCTATCTGGATACATTCTCTCCAGTAGCTCACCACTTCATTCTTCATGTTCTTTTTACTGTTGTCGTGGTACGCAATTGGCCTTTTTGTTTCATCTTGATGTCAAAAATGCATTCCCATATGGTGATCTTCAGGAGGAAGTCTATATGCAACTGCCACCTGGGTTTGCTGCTGAGGGGGAGTATCAACAGGTTTGTAGACTTCACAAGACCATCTATGGTCTCAAACAGAGTCCAAGAGCATGGTTTCAGAAGCTCTCAGACTTGATTGAGCAACAAGGATTCACAATGTTGAACGGGGATCATTCGTTGTTTGTTTAGAGGACCCATAGAGGTATTGTTGTTATCATGATTTATGTTGATGAGATCATCATTACAGGAGATGATGTGTAGGGTATTAGAGAGGCAAAGGGGTTTCTTGGTCAATAATTTATCACCAAGAACCTTGGCACCCTAAGGTACTTTTAGGGATTAAAGTTTGCCAAGAACCAACAGGGTCCTGTGATGATTCAAAGAAAATATGTAACAGGTCTTCTAGCTGAGACGGGCATGATTGGATGCAGACCTACTAATATTTCTATGGATCATACCATGAGGCTATACGATGATGATACAAAGGAAGTGGACAAGAGAAGATACAGAGAACTTATGGGGATGCTACCATGGTATTAAAAGGCGCGCCTCGAGGCGGTCGAGGCGTACGCCTCGAGGCGAGGCGGGCCTTTTTAGCCTCGAGGCGTGCGCCTCGGCCTTGTCCAGTGAGGCGTGCGCCTCGACTGGCTGAGGCGTAGCCTCGAGGCGGTCGAGGCGTTTTCCGATGCGTTTTTTGTTTTTTTTTGAAGATTTCTTGTATGATTTTGATAGTTACATGGTGGTTTGAGAAGCTTATAAATATATACTTGTTTAGGATAATGATTATACAAGTTAAATGCCTAAATCTGATGTTTCTTTCGTACCCATAACTCCACATTTACTATTAATTATGTGTAACTATTTCAGCAAACTACTTCATATTTACTGTTAATTATATCTAACTATTAATTTATGCAAAATGTATGCTTAAATTTGACCTCTTTCATATTCATATACTTGAATTTGACCTATTTCATATTCATATTTACCATTAACATGCCAAATTATTTTAGTGAAAGCTTACTATTACATCCTTAAACATATAAAAATGTGTATACGAATTCGAATCCTCATAAAAGAAAAAAATTTGGGACGGGGGCGCTGCCCCCTGCACCCCCGCAAGGGGGGGCCAACCTGGGCCCCCCCTAGCCCCCCCCCCCCAGGCTCGCTGACCGGGCAGCGAGACCCCCGTTCTGGTAGGGTATGGTGCAACAGGGGGGATGCATACAACCGTTCTTCACCTGGGTATAGTAGAACATATAGTTAGGATTCAAATCATATGATTCATATCAACAACTTGGATATTTATAATGACAACTATAGCCAATCCCTTTTAGATAATTTTTTAGTGATAGTTATAAGTTATAACCAATGATTTTCTTTTGATTAGGTAGAAATTTAGAAAGGTTTATGGCATTGAGTCATTGATATATCCCTTTTTCATGTTCTTATCTTCATAATATCATCATATATTACATTGTTATATACTATATGTTTGTCAGATTATATTATTTCATCAATAAATATATGTATTATATATTTTATATTTATTTTTCTATACAAAACTGAGGCTTACGCCTCGACCGCCTCGAGGCTACGCCTCGCCTCGCTTCCAGGGAAAACGCCTCGTTCCGCCTTTCATTTTTTCAAACCTTGGATGCTACTTTATGTTAATATGACTAGGCCAGACATTTCATTCGTTGTTAGCCAGGTCAGTCAATTCATGGAGCAACCTATAAAAGTTCATATGTATGCAGTCCATGTGATTATGAGGTACTTGATGTCATCTCCAGGTGCAGGATTATTTTTCAGAAAATGGGCATCCCTTACAGTCACATCTTATGCATATGCAAATTATGCAGGATGTCCTAAAGACAGGAAGACTACTTCGGGATTTGTTGTATTTGTCGGTGGCTCTTTAGTGCCCTAGAAGAACAAGTAGCATACAGTTGTTGCCAAATCTAGTGCTGAATCAGAATACAGAGCTATGGCACAGGGTAGCACGGACATGATGTGGGTTAGAACTGTCCTGATTGACCTAGGCATTGATGTACCACTTCCTATGCAATTACAATGTGACAACCAGGCGGCTTTATTCATTGCTAATAATCCTACTTTTCATGAAAGTATGAAGCACATTGAAGTGGGTTGTCACTATTCACGTGATATGATTCAAAAAGACATTTCCACTCCTCATGTAAGTTCAGAGGAGAAGAATGCAGACATCCTAACCAAGGCTTTAACAGGAGGGTCCTTTTAGAAGTGTTCATCCAAGCTGAGCATGAACGACATCTATGCTCCATATTGAGGGGGATGTAGAGATATTCTTATGTTACTGTACAGTTTCTGCATTTTCTTTTTCTTTCATCTACATTATGTAATTTACCCTTTGGGTCTCTCCTTTATATAAGAGAGCCCTAAGGTTCCCTTGAATAGTCAGATTAATCATTTCTTTCAACAATTCCCATATCGAACTCAGACAATTATGTGATGTGTATGTCACACCACGACCCCACAAAACAAGAATGCATGTATGGAGAGGTCACCTGTTGAAGACACCAAGACCTCGTCCCCTCCAGGATGATCTTCCAAGAATTTTGTGACATTATAGACCTGCATAAAATAAGAGAGGCATTACGAAAACATTTTCGATGAGAAATATAATTTGAGTTTACCCATTATCAATAAATACACTACTGAATGTATCTGGACTGTTTTTTTGCTTCTAAAATGATCAGAAAGGCTTCTATCATCAGGGCTCCATTCTTCCATTCATTATTCATATTCCACAGTTTATAAAATAGAGAATGTTTCATATACCCCTTAGGGTTCGTTTGGTTGCAGGGTTGGGCAGGGTTGGGTTGGGTTGAGTACTATTCACAGGGGTACTCCCTCCTCACATTTTACTATTCACCCAGCCCTGTGAATAGTACCCAACCCTGCCCAACCCTGCAATCAAACGAACCCTTAATGTACCGCAGCATAAGTAAGCAAGAAACCCAAAAATAAGCTTATTTGTACTTCCATGTCCATGAGAGTGTATTTTTCCAAAATACCAGAAGCCGATCCCTTGGTAAGGGTGCTCCCTCTTGTAGCAATCCCGCTCCCCAAGGTCAAATGGTTTAACATTACAAATTCCCAGTCCTGATTCTGCCAAGCCATCAGGATTATACAAGAAGCTAGAGATAGCATCCTATCAAGTGCTATTTGGACTTATATCAAGTAATTGTTAAATCAATACTATATACAAATTGTAAGCAGCTAAACCGAATATAATGTGTCGTATAATTATTAATTATCTGGTGCTTTCTTCTCAGTGTTTAATGCACCAAAAAAAACAAAAAGTTCCGTTCAAATCATGTCGAAAATAGTGAAATGTTGAGTCAGTTGATAATTAGATCCTGTGGAAAACAAACCTATGGCGTAGTATAGGATCATGTGTTTGTTTATCCCCACATCGCATGTTGTGAGGGTCGAGTGTGAGTGGGGCATGTAGATAAGATATTGTGCTACAGGTTTCAGTGAGAAGATTAAATGAGATAGCATGGATATTAGGCAGGTTCTCCTGTGGATTCGGATGGTCATCATGAGCATATCAAACCATGTATGGATGTCTTGACATTGTTGTTGGCTAAGTTTTATCTCCTTATTTCAGATTTCAACAAATCATAGTCGTGTTTTCTGAAGTAAAGCATTGTACAAAAGATAATAGCATGCTTCTGCTTGAGAGAGAGAGAGAGAGAAAGATAACAGCATATTAACAACTAAAGTTCGGAAGTGAGAGTAAATAGGTTAAACTGTACTATTTGCTTCCAATTGCCGAGATGTTGTTATGTTGATGTCATATTTGCTTCTTTAGATATATACCACCTTTCAGTGTTAACATATCTATCTATCTCACATCCTTCTTAACTCGGAATTCTATTGGGCCTACATCATGCAGCCCAAACCCATTAAATTTTATTCATCAAAAAATACCATGATATAGCCCATACAGAAGTGGGCCCTATTGGAAGGAACGAAAATAGATCGACAAGACTTTGGAAGAAATCGAAAAGGCAAGAGGGTTATCAAAATAGTAAGCAAAATGCTTTGCCAACATGACCTTAGTGAATCAAAATACGCAGGCTATCCAGGTCTGGGGTAAGCAACCAAAATGGGCACTGCTCCCAAGACAGCTAGCTGAATTTAAGAAGAAAAAAGTTTCCGACTTCACTTTTGATTCTCATAAAGAAATCAGTTATTATGAGTGAGGACAATTACTCTGCCCCCCGAACTGTCAAAATGGCATCTTAGATTTTTATATACTATAAATTATCTCTCATTTCAATTTAATTGTAACAACTCGGAGCCTTCTTTCCGCGAGTTTTGCCGGTGTAAGACTCCCATGGATTAGATATGGATAAGAATGATACAGGGGTTTCATTAAGATCTTTATTATATTATAAGATAAGGATTTTCATATAAGAATGTAACATTGATAAAAATAAACAACTGAAAATGGACAGCAATAATCAAATAGTTCACCAAAAAAATCTCTTAATCCCAAGTTCGTATACAGTGTCCAAGCAAACATGTGCACCCTGTTAGATCGGTCTCTCGCGGAATGAATGAGTGGTTAAACCATCGTCGGCATATGCGCAAGGGCCAAGTCTCGCGGAGACCTTAACTGACGGGGCATGGGGGAACGGGGTGAACAACACGAGGGTATGTGCCCTATATATATCTCCATCGGGGGTTGCAATGCATCATCACAACTCGGTCCATCCTCGCTCACTAGGAGCCCCATCCCAACCACCCTATTCCCATCTCACTCTCATGAAGAAGTTGATGGTGGCATACTTTATAGGTAAAGCAGCGGTGGGCATGATGAGGTCCAAAGATGGGGAACAAGCCATTGCAAAAATCTCCACAAAGTAAAGTTTAGGGTAGTAATAATTAATGAAAAGGCAGCCTTCCTTTTCACCGATGAATGAAGACCAAAAGTTTCTTTTTTGTTTTTCAAAAAAGAACAGAAGGCAAAGGATACAATAACCATTGATTAAGATCAAGTTATGAACTGCAAATGCAGACTGTTGAAGACATCTTGCAAAATGTAGTTGCTCCCACGAGTTGGGAAGTCAATTTGATCCTAATGTGGAGTCAAAGATAGTAGCTAACTTTATTTCCTTTTGAGCTTATGCCAAAAAAACTCTGGGAAGCAATGATCATGCAATGCTTTCATGGGAAATCTCACGACTCTTGCTACAGACTACATAGAGATTAAGGATCGAGAAACCAAAAGATGACCTTTAATCCTTATTAGTCATCCAGAAAATTCATTAAAATGGCAAAAATTACATGCTTGAACAAAGCCAATATACTTTCAACTCTCAACACGTCACCTTCAGATAAGATAACCTTGACATTCACCATGTAAACATGAATGAGGCCCTCATGAACTATAACACGATCCATAGGCCGCAACTCATGACATAACTTATCTCACGACACCTTCATCTCGAAATGTTATACATTAAAGAAACAGTAAGATCTGGTCTTGAACAGTCAATATTATCGCACATCGAACTACATTCAATATTTAGGTAAACTACAGTGCGGATAAATGATAAGTGCTACTTGTATCTCAAGAGCCTAACACGCCATTTATCCTGCAAAAGCAACCAAAGTGGAACTAAAAATAACTCTCATATGTTCTTTGTCCCACGAAAGCAATCCCCACAGCTCAACAACTAAAAAATTCAACTCAAAAGCAATCAAAGGAGAATGAAACTAACTCTTGCCTGTTCTTTCCCCTGAGAATTCAATCCTACAACACGACAACTAAAATTCCAACTCGTAGTCAACTACAGGCATTGTTTGCCTCACAAAACGGGTTTGAATCGATGAGAATAAGATTATTCCGCTCACGAGGTTAATTAGTCTACACCCCTTTGTTATACCATGACGACAAAACTTCCAGTTATTTTCACTTTTTCCATAAGACCAAAGCACAATACTTTTCTAAACAATAATGACACTTCACTCGATCACTCAAATGACACCTTAAACTTACTCTCCGAAAAAAACAGAAAGAGAACACCTTTTGAGCTTTGAGCCTATCAAAATTAAGAACCAACAACGAACAAGAGTCGATTTCGGCATCGACCCACTTCATAAAACGATCCACAAACCCTAGAGGAAAGGCATGGTAGTGGATTGAATCACCTTGCCGTGGATGACGAGCCAACAATCCTGCGGGGTGTTGTGCTTGGAAACCTCTTCAAGGGTGAAGACCTTCGCGTCGCCACCCATACTCGGTCGGAACCGGCGGATCTGGACGGGGATTGGGCAGCGGAGCAGACGAGGCGGGGAGGGAGGATGATGGTCGCGGACGAGAGAGGAAATGGGTGGGTGTGGGTGTTGAAGTTTGATGTGTATTTGGTCCGCCGTTGGTGTTTTAAAGTCGTTGGGGTTAGGTCAGCAATGAGGGTGTGCATACGCATTTGACTGTTGGGGTTAGGTCAGCAGAGTGGGAAAACTGGTTGCTGGTTTTAAATAATCTTTTAAAAAAATAAGGGACTTTTATATTGTTGTTCCTCAAAACCTTTCCAATAGCATTTATATTCATATCTATATCGTAATCATACAGTAAACCCCTGTAACGCCTCTTTATTAACACGAGAGAAAGAGAGAAATGAGAGAGAAGTTAGAAAAGAATGAAGAAGACATAGGTGTAAGTATACAGGGATGTTTTTGTACCATTAAATATCTATAAGTATTTTGCTTGGGTGTATAGTTAAGTTGGATTGCGGTAAGCTCTTTTTTCAAAGGATCGTCGAGATAGATAATTTTTTTAATAATATGTGGTGGGATGATGAGGAGATTTTGATAGGTAAATAGGAAGCGATGTGATATTATTTAGCGTTTTCATCAGTTGTGCCCTTCTTGGATATTGCAATACCAGTTATGTCTCTCCTTTTTTTGGAATAGCAGTTGCACCCATATCTTCCTACACCATTATCACTAGTGCCCTTCTGTTAGTTTGGTCGTCAATGAACTGAACAAAATCACGATTTATTCAATACATCTGCCAATACCTCTACCCCCACCTCCTTCTCCCGCAACCCCTCCGCCCAACCTCCTCGTCCTCCACCCAGACTAGACCAGCCCCGACCTCCTCTGCCTAACCATGCCCTGAGAACCTCTTAATGGTCTAGCGGTAGAAGCAGTGGCTCCCGCTAAAAAAGATCAGGGTTCGAATCCCCCTCAACCTCCACCCCCTCTAAAAAACCATGCCCTGACTTCCTCCTCCTCCTTCGCCCAGCTTCGCATGGAGTTCTTCCACCTCAAACTCCTCCGCCCAGACCAGCCCCATTCCGACCTCTTCTGCCCACATCTTGCACAAATCCGAGCATCATTAGATGCAAACAACACCTCCGAGCACACAAGGTGGATGGAGATCTAGAGCCTTTCCTCCACCATCAATAGCTCAACATTCATTATTTCTATAACCTTCGACCAAGGTTATATTCCTCAAGCCTCGTCTGAGATTGCATGTCATCAATCCTGGAGACCTAAGCAATCACCTACATCGCATTGAACATTTGGAAACTAGGAACAAAGCATCGTCATTGACGACCAAGCATCTTCTCTGATTAGAATCACCTATCGATGAGTCCATCTAGAGCATCAACACCTGCACTGTAAGAGAATATGGAGGCGAACCATCTCCTTAATGGAGATCAAACTCATCCAAAACTTCAGCAAACCATTAAGAATCGTAGATCCCACACGTGCTTTGAGAGGTCTGAGCACCATCATCTCGAAGTTGATGCGATAGCATGTCCATCAAAAAAGATTCACATGGAAACCGAACCATCTGAACATTCACTACAACAATTTAGGCTTTTTGAGATGACAACTAGTGATGGTCACATAACGACCGTCCCTTTTGATAGTTTTCAGGGATGGATGCACGACGACCATCGCCTATATGCACATTATGGGAGACAGTCTGCGGGGCGTTGTATCCTTTTGTAATGAGGGAAAGGGGACAGTCGCTAATGCATGTCCCCTCTACTTGTGCTAAGTCGCTGCTCATTTTACCTTCCCAAGGGGCCATTGGGAACGGTTCTGACCGTCCCCTATGGTCTTATGTTGGTGTTGCGACAGATCTCGGGTCATAAGGGACAAACGCTAACGACTGCCCCCTCTATCCATGCCAAGTCGCTGCTTGATTTTACCTTCCTGAGGGGTCTTTGGGGACGGTTTAGACCATCCCCTATGCTCTTATGTTGGCGTTGCAACAAACCTCGGGTCATAGGTGGTGGGCCATAAAGGACGGTCGCTAACGACCGTCCCCTCTACCTGTGCCAAGTCACTGCTTGATTTTACCTTCCTGATGGGCCTTTAGGGACGGTTCTGACTGTCCCCTATTATCTTATATTGGCATCGCAGTAGACCTCAGGGTATGGATGGTGAGCCCACGACGAGCCATTATGCAATAAATGTTATTGCGAATATCATTCCCTGATCTGAAATGAAGAATAACTAATTTGCATAATAGGTCCCTTAGTACAATTAGTTATGTTCCATGGCCATCATAATGATCATACAGTTGTTGATTCAATTATTGGATCATAGAGGCTGGTGCTTGGATGAATATCTAAAGAGTTAGATTGAGAACTCATCAAGCACCGTCAAATAATTATTAAGAGATGATCTCCAGCTTAAGTAGGAGATGGCGATCCTTTCTCATAAAAGCCGATACCTAACTAACCTCTTGATGCAGGTCCTCTGCATAAGAATAGAGATTTGAAGGTGTTAGATAAGTTAGGTCAAAGAGTTTACTTAACGTAATCGAGATAACCAAAGTCCTATGTCGTATGATGTCACGATATAGGCACGCATCCTCTGACCGGAGATGGATGTGCTACTATATGTCTGAGTATGTACATTTGGCAGACCAATAGGTTGATGACCTAACCAAGGTCTATACACCGGCGCACTGGTGTGCATGCAAGGTCATATGAGTAATATGATCTCTCAAAGGGATCATACAGGTTCACTTACTGAACTAGAAGACATGAGCTCACTCATGAGATATTGGGAAGAATCAAATTCCATACACAATCGTCTCGCTTTGGAAGCTTGACTGAATTTGTAGGTTTGATATATACTTTTGGAAAGTATATGATTAACACCTGGGTATGATATATGCTTTTGGAATATATATGATCGATACCAACTCCTAATGATCAAATGAGAAACTTAATGATAAAACCCTTAACGAGACAGTCCGAGAGAGATCTAAAACTTCGGGTTTAATCTGGGTCTTCCAGTATGTAGGATGTACAAGTATTGGGAATACCTGAGGGTAATATGATCATAAACAATTGTATAACCATGACACTTCCATTCCGAGGGAGTGATGAAACAAGCCTGGATTTTAGTGACTCCTCTCATAGATAAGTGATCTAATCTTAGTCGAAATGTTGGACATTGATATGAATGTGATTCAGATACAATGAGAAGATTAGATCTACGACTTTGATTTAATCAAACATCTAAGGGAGGTCCACAAGATCTGGATTTGAGATGTAATCTCAATATCCAAGTCATTATACATGGAATAATACAATTGCCATGTCCTTATCTCCAAGTATCCGCGGAGAAAGCGCATTATCCTTGAAAGAGTTCAGGATAATTTCATTGTTGATGTGTATCCGAGCACCGAGAAAATTGATACTTAAATGTGATATAGTTATCATGAATAATATGAATTTGATTAATATTATAAGGAGAGTTATCAAAGATAATTAAATGTGATTTAATTATCAAAGATGTGAATACTGTGAATGTGATTCATATTATTTGGGCACATGAGAATAGAGATCCAAGATGGTTAAATATGATTTAATTATCTTGGATATGAATAATGTGGATAGCACTATCCATATTAATCATATATATTATAAATGTGGTTTATAATATATGAGAGAGAGCTATTTTTTATTTATATTTGTTGATTAATTATTGATGTGAATTAGATTCACATTGGATAATTAATTGAAAATATAATTTACATTTTATTTTGGGATGTGAATGTGATTCACATTTTTTCAATGGCATGATTGTAATATTTCACAAGATAGTTATGAATTATTTTTGTGAAATAATTAATTACAACAATTGTTTTTGTAAATATTGGAGATATCACGAGATAATGAGATCTCATGAGATAATGAGATCTCATGAGATAGTGAGATCTCACGAGAAGAGTGGTCGTCCCCTGATTTTAGGGGACGTAGTTAATCTCCTCATTATCTCCAAGACTAGCCAATTGAATTGATTTGAAATTAATTGTGTTGATTTATCAATATAAATTGATTTAAATTAAATCATTTGTTATTGTGTTTTTTACACCAACATCATGGTCATTGAAAGCAATACAAATCAATCTCACTTATTGATTGTGTGATGTCCACGAATTGGGATCCATGGCCTCCCAAAACCCTATATAAGAAGAGGCACCCCTTTCTCTTTCAGATACACGATTATGAATGCTCTCTCTCCCTCTCTATTTATCCACACTCCAAGCCTCTCTCTCTCTCTCTTATAATGGTCGTCCACCATGGAGCCATTGAGAGAGTCTCCATCGTCGCAGCATCGTCGTTATGCCACCGGAGTATTTGCTCGTGGAATCTCTGTCTCCTTCGATGTGCCTCGCTCGTGAAGAAGACGTCGGATCTTGTGTGACGAGATCAGGAGATTCGTCGCTTGGATCATCAACATGGATTGGAGAAGGATGTTTCTCATCAACCTGCTCGCAAGCGTCTCATCTGTCGGATCGGACTTGAGACATGAGGTCTCTTCGTTTAGAGACTTGATCGCAACCACGCTTAGTATCTGGTGATTACCAATACTCCTCTATGTGCATTCTTGTCCATTTTGCTCCGTGAAAAGAGGTACAAAATTATCGCTTTTATTTTTTTATACACGATTAAATATTATCTTGAATGATATAATGGTAGTCGCGTATTTTCTTCGTATAGTTAATTCATTTTCTTTGCAATCGAATTCATCTTTGTATGGTGTATTTCATTAAATCATTGTAATACACTATTATTTATGAATCAATGCTATTTTGAATTCACCATTTCTTCCCCCATGTATGTGTAGTAAAACACCATTTCTGCCCCATGGGGGCATGATTATCGGACATATACTTTTACTTGGAACATGTCAACCGTCACATCATTGTATATACAAACTTGAACTACAAAGTAATATTCCAACTATGTGGGAAGAGAGCAATGAGTACATTCCTTACCACGTGCCTTTGATAAGGGCAGCATGATACATGTCTATAGTGTGGGAAGAGAGCAAAGAGTACATATTTTACAATTTTACTTTAAATACTTATAATTAGTAATGATAATATTATGCATTGTTGACACATAGTTATACATTGTATTGTATAATATTAATAATACTATTTAAAATTAATTTGATGTAATATAGTCCAATATTATAATTTAATGTTCTTATTCTGCAGCGAAATGGATAAGACATGGGTAGATAAAAGATACGATGATTTTCAGGAATATAAGAGAGTGGTGATCATGTTCTTCGATTAGGCATTTCAACTAAAAAGTGTTAATAAAAATTTTGGTGGTACCAAAATTTATTATACGTGTGTGAGATGTAAGTATATTAAATGTAATGTTAGAGAGGAAGTTTATAACCATCTCATACTCAATGGATTTTGGTTGCATTATTCCATTTGAACTGAACATGGAAAGGTTATATAGCATATATGAATGGATGAGGATATAGATGTAGATGTAGGAACCACTGCAATATCTTTGAACAATGTTAATCATGAGTTATTTGATTTAGTGGATAATTTAAGAAGACCTGAAACACAAGACATCGGTTTAGATGATATGCTTGAGAATAGTTTGCTAGATGTAGAAGCCATGTTGGCTCCCAGAGTTGAAATGGCACATTTATAGTTTTTTATTGAAGATGTTTAAGATGAAAGTAAGGAACGGATCAACCGCTGCAATAACGATAGATGTATTATTTTTAATCCGAAAGTTATTGAATAATCCTAAGAAGTTTCCAAATGATTGGAAAGTGGCGAAGCAGTGATTCCGATCGCTAGGTTTGAAATACGAGAAAATTGATGCATGTGTTAATGATTGTGTACTTTTCTGAGAAGAAAATTCGTATTGAGTACTTTGTCCCTAATGTGAAGCTTCAAATATAAAGAAGAAAAAAGTAACTTAAAGAGGAAGAAGAAGTTGGTGAAAATATTACATAACTTCCCGTTAATTTCAAGACTAAAACGTCTCTTTATGTCAGAAAAAAATACAAAGTTGATGATGTGGCATTCTCGTTCAAATAAATGAGATGCTATTGGAATTATGAGGCACCATTTGATGTAGAGGAATGGATAAAATTTGATCAAAGATATCCTCATTTCTTTCAAGATGAGAGAAAATATTCAGTTGAGATTAACTTCAGACGACTTCAATTCGTTTGGTAATATAAATTCGAGTTACAGCATTTGGCCTGTAATTTTGACGGCCTATAATCTACCACCATGGATGTCAATAAGTTCTTCATTATGATGATGACACTACTGATTCCTGCTCCTAAAGGTCCCGATAATACAATTGATGTATGCCTACAATCGTTGATAAATGAATTAAAATTATTATGGACCACAGGAATACATACATATGATGCATGTAGGAAAGGAATATTTAAGTTTCATGTCATACTATTGTGGATTATAAATGACTTCCCAGCATACGCAAATATGTCTGGTTGGAGTACTAAAGGAAACTCGTGTGTCTTGTCTGTCTTGAAAAAATATATTCAACTTGGCTTACTGCAAGTATGAAGCATTGATATTTGGGTCATCATCGATTCCTGCTACTAAAGTATAGGTGGCACATGGCAGAAAATAATAACAAATTTGACAGTTTACCATTTGGATGCCGACTTGATTTAACTCGTGTGATTGGCAGCAATATTTCGGAACAATAATTACTTATATAACGCAATTGTTTAGGATGAACTTAGAAGAAAAGTATGTCTGGTGGATGGAGAAAACAAAGTATTTATTCAGAGAGTTATCTTACTGAGAATATTTACAAATTCGTCATAATTTGGATGTCATGCATATTGAGAAGAATGTTTTGAAGAATATTTTGGGGATGTTAAATCTTTCAGGTCAATCAAAAGATAATTTAAAGACGGGATGTGATTTAATTCAACTTGGTATACATGAAGATTTACAACCAATTGAATTAGACCATGTAGATGGATTACTTTACCTGGAGCAATATATACATTAACCAACAGTAATTGTGATAAAATTCTGACCTTCCTAAAAAAATTGAAAGTGTCAGATGGGTTCTCTTCACAGTTGTCGAGGTGTGTAAATGAGGGAGAATGTAAGATAATCGGATTAAAAATTCATGACTGGCATGTTTATATGGAAATATTACTCTCATTCTCTATTTGCAAGATTGTTGATGATGTTGTTTTATAATACTTAACATAATTGAGTAGATTCTTCAAAATCTTGTGTTCGAAAGTTTTTGATCTGTTGATCTTACAAAGACTAAAAAAAGACATTGTTATCACATTATGAAAATTAGAGCAAATATTCGCACCCGCATTTTTTAATGTAATGGTTCATTTAATAGTTCATTTAGTAGGTGGAGCAAGGATCGGTGGACTGATGCAATATCGTTGGATGTATCCGATAGTAAGATGTCCTAGAAAATTAAAAGTAAGGTCTTTAATAAGGAACAACTTGAAGGATGTATTGGCAAGGGATATCTTAGTGAAGAGTGTATTAATTTTTGTGAAATGTAGAAGGTGGAAGCGAACATTTCAACTGATTTGAATGAAAATGATAAAGGAGAAGTCGTAGTGGAAGAGGATGAATCCAAATTGTGGATCTTTCAATCATGTAGCAGGCATACACTCAACGGTGTCCGTCGTATAATATCTGACAAGGATAGAGATCTCATACATTTCTTTATTTTGAAGCAGTTATCTGAGATCGATGAGTTTTTTGATGACTGCAATTCATTATTTAGTGATACTCACCTTAAATCTCAATTCATCAATTGATTCCGTTTACGTGTGAAACAGTTAAAGGAAATGAAAGATGACAGGTGAAACTTTAACCTTGACATTCTTGGATGCATACCGTATTCACAAATTATGTCATACAAGGGATATATTGTGAATGACTATAGATTTAGAACAAAATCCACTTATGAGATTAAATCAACGCAAATGCCCGATGTTATAGTAAAAACATACTTACCTTCATGTTTAGACGACTACTATGGGGAAATACTTGACATAAAAAAGATCAACTTTACTCATGAATGTCGATGTGTTCTTTTTATTTGCAATCGGTTCGATGTCGATCGCGAGGGGATGAGATATGGAAAAGATAGAAATGGGATTATTTCTTTAAAATAATCATGAAAATTTCAAACAAATGATCCTTTTACTTTTATTAGTCAGGCATAACATATGTTCAACATCCCAGATAACTTAAGTGAATGGTGGATTTTACCCGTGAGGACAATACCACGAGATTTTTTTGATGTCAATGATGATGATGAGTTATTAAATATAGATGATGCATATCAAGCTGAAATCCAAGAACATCCATCTGGTGTTGTAGATGCGGATGTGATAACATGCACTGGAAGATTTTGTGACATTGTTATAAGTGTTTAAAGTGTAAGTTCATCAATATTTTTCCAAATTTATTTGATTCAATATCTGAAGTATTAAATTCTTATTAACTCATTTAAATGTTTTATTATTTATGCAGATATGCCTCAACATCCTAGACACATTCGTTATGCATCGCCTGCACCACGTGCAGGTAGTGAGATTTATGATCCTGACGATTTTAGTGGCTCGGCTAGACTTAGAGGCCCCATCATGATATCGATTGTTGGACAAATTGTGTTCCAAGGAGGAACTTAGGATACAGATAGTTGGAGGTGATGCAGTGGGGGAGAACTCGGCTGTGTTTCAGAGTTACCTAGGTAGGTGTGCAGAGCCAAGGTTCCTATCCATGTTACAGATTGGCATTTAGTGGAGCGGCCAATAAAAGATGCCATTCTTAATGATTTGGAGGTATTTAAGATTAATAATAAATCAAAGTTGTTGTTGAGTGTATAAAATTAACTTAATTATTTATTGCATCATTTATTTTGCAGGCTAATTTTTCATGAGATCGTGACCCTGTCACGGATGATATAATTTTAGGACGTGTGCGGTATTACTACGTAAATATCAGGATCATCTGAAGCCTCGAGTAAGTATAATAACTTGATTATTCATCATTTATGAAATGTATGTAAGTATTTTTCTTACAAATTTTCAGTACTTCAACCTGGAGCTTCCATTGGAGACATTTTTGACGAATTGTCCTCTTAATGTATCCGTTGAACACGAAAGGGCATTGATGTATATTTGGATGGGGGAAGAACATGTTGTACGATACATCTGTGTGTCTCATCAATTATTTGAAATTATATTACTTCCATTACTACCTTTTTAAAATGTATCTCAAAACAGAATGCTCAAAATCGAAAGAAAGGTTTCAAGTCTACCCATAGAATGAGGAGAAGGAATACAAATCAACTCAAGGATGACTTTGTAAGTAATCTACTATATGTGTTATATTTAACTTTTATCCATTGTTATATCTTAAAATCATAACGTTATAGTTATCTTTTTTACACTAGGCAGTGGAGAACATGTGCCTAGCCAGATGGAAGTCTTTGGGAGGTTTAAGAGTCGCGATGTGGGCGGAGAAGTTCACTAGGTAGATTCTGTCTATGGTCCAATTCATGTAAGCTATTAATAATATTTTTACATATGTTTTAACAATTCAAATAGATTTTGAATTTACTTTAATAATATTTCAGGAGGAGATGATCAGACTCACGACCACTAGCTCTCTAGACAACACTTGTACGAGTCAGCCACCTCTTACTCCTGATGCGACCTTCCTCCAAGCGACAGGACCAGAGCATCACGGACGAGTCCATTGTGATGGTCATGGTACCACCCTACGGAATTGGTATGGAGTAGGGATCAGCTAGTCATCTTCCTCTCATAAGACTTAAAGAGAGAGAGAGAATTAGAGAATCGGATTTCTAGCATGAATGTTGAGATTCAGAATCTGCGACAACAAATGACAACTTTTAATGTATTCATGCAGGCACATCAAGGTGTAGTGTCGACTAGTCACCTAACACAAATGGATAATTTAGTTGCGAGGCTAGGCGACACTGATGGAGGAGGAGGAGGAGAAGAAGAAGATGATGATGATAACAACGACAACGATAATGCAGATATAGACGATGCTTAGGATTACTTTAGATATTTTCTTTAATTAGTAGGATATATAGTTTAGTGTATTGTATAATTAATTTAAACAAATATTTTGCAAAGTAGCTTACTTTGTTTAAATAGTTTGAACGGTTTATATTAGAATAGTTTTATTTGAATCTCTTAATGTAGATGTCATTTCAAATATTTCTTGTAAATTCCAATGTGTAATGAATGTTATTTCAATTTTTGATCTTACTCTTCATTATGAAGAGAAAATATTGTTACAAGTACTCAATGTTTAATGCCATTCTTTGCAGGGTAAAATGAAGAGCATATCAGTAGCATTGATAAATTTTTTTGATAGCAGAGGATCAAAGGGGGCATTCACGACCGTCCTTTCCGGTAAGAGCACCACACCCTGGACGCCATACTGTCCCCTATGATAATCGTATGAGACGGTTATGACCATACCCCCTTCTCAACATTTTAGGGAACGGTCACGACGTTAACCGTCTCCTCTGCTCTAAACATTAGGAGATGGTGTAACATCCCGGGCTTAGGTCTCCGTTCCATTATTGAGGAAAACTAATCCTGACAACTTGTTGAGTACGGGCCCAGATGGACCTGTTAGCAACCACTCAAAATGCTTAAGCAAAAGTTGTCAAGGAGTACTCCCCATCACTTATATAAACCACATCCACACTTCGTGAGTTTTAGATGTGGCACTATGTTTGGGGTTGGGGTTTTACAACCTCACCCACTTATATTCTCAACGTCCTCGCTGCGACATGACTCATTCACTTATTCCCAGTGACAGTGACGACCGCATACTCCCAGCTATAGTCTCTTCAGGTAGCCTTTTCCACTATCAGAGGAAACCCGCTCTGATACCATTTGTAACGCTGCGTACATAAGTCCCCGGTCCGTTATCGAGGAAAATTGACGCTGACAACTTGTTGAGTACGGACCCAGATGGACACGTTAGCAACCACTCAAAATTCTTAAGCCCAATTTACAAGTAGTAGTCCCCATCACTTATAAACCACACCCACACTTCGTGAGTTTTAGATGTGGCATTATGTTTGGGGTTGGGGTGTTACAGATGGTCACGACCATCTCCTCTAAGTTGACTTTAAGGGACGGTCACGATTGTCCCATATGTCTAATTATAGGGGACATTGTCAAATACCGTCCCTTATAACAAATGGGATACAAGCTATGGAGACAGTCTTGTGACTGTCCCCTTTACTCAAAAGGGACGGTCATCCTATCAAAGGAGACGGATAATGATCGCTGCTGTTATATACTTTCTCGTAGTGATTGTGAAGTCATCATTGTAACATCACAATCCCTAAACACCTACATCTAAAACTCGCGAAGAGTGGGTGTGGTTTATAAGTGGTGGGCATTACTACTCGACAAGTTGGGTTTAAGCATTTTGGGTGATTGTCAAGAGGTCCATTCGGGCCCGAATCCATAAGTTGTCTGGGCCACTTTTCAACGATAATAAACCGGTGACCTAATCCCTTATGTTACAAATGGTATCAGAGCGAATTCCCTCTGATAATGAAAAAGGCTACCCGAAGGGACCTAAGCCAGGAGCATGCAACCACCACTATCACTAGGAATAAGTGAATGACCATGTCGCAACGAAGATGTTGCGAATATAAGTGGGGGAGGTTGTAACACCCCAACCCCCAAACATGGTCCCATGTCTAAAACTCACAAAGTGTGTGTGATTTATAAACGGTGGGGATTACTATTGACAATTTGGGCTTAAGCATTTTGTGTAGTTGTCAACGGGTCCATTCGACCCTAAATCCATTAAGTTGTCAGGGTCATTTTTCCTCGACCATTAACTGCGAACAACACCATCGCATCAAAATTTCATATATAATAGAGAAAACCAAACTACCACCTGAAGATCAAGTCAAACAACATCACTTAAACGAAGCTGCATCGGAGCTTTCGAGAATTGGGGAATAACATGACCAAACTTAGATCGATTCTCCATTCTCCTCTCCTAGAACAACTTCAATTACCTTCCTCGTAGAGGTTAAATATATGTGTAGCCTTAGATGGGTGTCGACAATGAGATAAAAGCAATAGCGTGCCTTTGTCAACCCATTTCCATTATCGATTAGCTCCATCTTCAGATGCTTTATCATGGCTCCGGTAAGAGGCTTTGGACGGAGAGGTTGATGATCTCATATCTTCTCCCCTTTTATCCAGCAGACGATAGTTGAGGAAGTCCAGATATAATCCTATGGCAGCATTCCACCGTGAAAATCCGAAAATCGAAAACACGAACCTACCCTCCAACCTGTTTGGTTGCAGGGTTGGGCAGACTTGGGTTGGGCTGGGTTGGGTGAATAGTAATCTGTGAGGAGGAAGTACCCTTGTGAATAGTAACCAGGGTTGGGGTAACCCTGCCCAACCCTGCAACCAAACAGGCCCAGCAGCGTCCGACATCGTGCTTCCACTGTTACGCACCCCGAGGTGATCGGGAGTTCGAGCCCCATCTTCTCATTCCAGTGGGGACAACTGCCACCATCCTTGTTGGTCATGGTAGAGAACGCGTAGGTCCTAGACAACTGGGTGTGACCGGTGATGTAGGCGCTCTTCTTGATGGGATGACTGAAGAGTCAGAGATCCTCCGCGAAAAGGATGGTTACGTCAAACCAGAAGGCCATCATGTGTCGACCCACCTTTGCGCCACCTCACTAAGTCGTGCTCCAGGGCATCTTCTAGGTGGAGGAGAAGGGGCTAGAGTGGGAGGTGCGGATGAGGAAGAGGAGCTGGAGGCGAAGGAGGGGGGAGGAGGGACTGGAGGGAGAGTTACGGAGGAGGAGGTGGTTAGAGGAGGAAGGGTCGGAGTGGAAGAAGGGAGGAAGAACGGAAGGAAGAAGAAGATGTTTGCCCTCGATTTTTTATTTAATTACCTTTATGTCTCCAAAGTTAACGTGTATATGCGATAGAATGAACGACAACTAACTTGATAGGCACAAGTGATCATTATGAAAAAAAATACAGTGTGCAGCTAATTTTTCAAAAAAAGAAGGAACATAATTGATATTGCAATATATAAAGAGGATACAACTGACAAAAAAACTTTATTATTTATGTACTTTATATATGTATATGCATGATTATAAATTTATAATACCTTTTGTTGGGTTTTTCTACGGTTAGAAATATTATAAAAAAGGAAACTTAAGTGTGCCGACTAACCCGAAAAGTATCGTGTTGTTTGTGCTGACCAACCCGAAAAGTATCGTGTTGTTGATAGGCATAAAGAGGCAAAATAGACTTTTCTAGCAAGAAAAATCCAATTCCAATATATATATATATATCTTACTATATATTATGGCTCGTGACCCCGTTACTGTAGCAAATTGTCGCCCCAAAAATTTCATCAATCTCGCCTACGTCTTACAATATATGAATCCCGTGAAGATATGCACTGTTCACCATTTTTTAATTTGTCATTCATGGCACCGTCAAGCCAACGGCAGATTTTAATTTGTCCCCAGCTGTCGACATGCATGATCGTCTTGTGCGTACGTGTTGTTTCCTCGATCAGGTGGTCATCCTCCTCCTCCTTGTGCAGCCAACACATATGCCCCTTGTCGGACGCATGGCACCATCCTCTCTCGATTACCTGACGCATGTTCTGCTAATATATATCACAAGTTAATGCATCTCTCACGAGCATCCGAATCCTCACGGGACGAAGGCTCCCATACAAATAGGGCTGCAATCTCTCCCTCCCTCCCTCTCTCCCCGCACGTCTTACCTTCTTTCCCGGAGAGACGATCCAATTGCCGGGACGCTTCAGCACCATTTAGGTTAAAAACGAGTTACGTACCTGCCCTTTACAGATATATGCACAACTTTTATGATGGGTCTTTCGGATTCGATTTAGAATGTTGGTTTTAAGCTCGGAAGGACGAAAATTTCGATGGTGCCGTTATAACTGATGGAGGACAATATAGAGTCCGCTGAGGAGAAGGCCATTAGGTATGGAGGAATGAGATTTTTTATCGGGAGTTGAGAGATATACGACTCTTTCTTGGATATGTAGTGTTCTATTTGTAGAATGTAAATATTACTATTAAAAATCAGAATTGTATATTGTTATTTTGAAGTTGTCGGTCTCATCAATATTTGTCTTTGTGCTTGCCAAGCCAACAACATTCTCGTCGGTACCGCACAGAGAACTTGGTGGTCTGAAGCTTGATGGCGCTCGTGGATGGCAACCACCACAGAGATGGGGTTCTCGAGAACTGGAATGACGTTGTGTCCATGGAGGACATCGACCAATTAGTGGAGCTTGGGCGGAGATGGCGTTATTAACTCGGTGTCAGCGTTCACTCATCCAAAATCGATGTCACTGTTCGCTCGTCTAACGTGGTATTCCATGTGTTTGGTTCCATGTACTTTTTAAATTATGGCATGGGTATTGCATTTAAGCTTTTATACGATGTCCCTGCAAATTCACAGTTGTCTTGGACTTCTTTTCAGATTGTTGGGAGATATACATGCAGAGCCTCTGCCTTTTTTAGCTTCTTCATTGGTCATTTGATGGTTTGGAGCGCCATAGTTTGATGGTTAAACACGCTACTCTGTTCTTCTCAATCTCTTCTCCTCTTATAGTGAGTGGCTCTATTCTATTCCAATGTATGGTGTTGCGTGCTAATTTCCCTTCCAGAGATCAAATGACACCGAATAAGTATATAAATGATGGAAAGAACTTACTCAGGTGCTTTGTATGTACTTCTAGCAATTGCTTGAAACTTCTAGGTTATATACGAAGTAACAGATGTTTTTAATTCCATGCATTATTTTTTCACTTACGGAGAAATGCATGCACGATTTTGCCTTTTTCTATCTTCTTATTTGTCCTCTCCGATGGCTTGACAGTGGTTTTTCATTCTTCTTACGGCGAGGAGCTCTATTCTATCTATTTAGCAAATGATGTATCAATAAGATAATTAAACATTAGGAAGTATGTAGAGACTCTACATGTCCTAGATATGATATAAATGTTGATTGTCATAATGTACATTCCTTTAAGTGGTTTACTCTCTCAAATCCAATAAATTGTTTTTTGTTTGTTTAATATGATCAACACTAGCAATTACAGAGTGCAAACCAAGGTGCCATGTTACATGCTAACTTTTCCTTCCTCTGATAAAAAATGACGGACAGAACTCACTCAAGATTCCAGACTAATTATTATATATAAATATAAAGCAAGGATTGTATGCCTATTGCAATACTATCTTTTTAGAAATCTAAAATTTTCTTAAAAGGGTAGAAAAGTAAATGGTGATTACCCATGTCATATAAAACATTTATAACATTTTCGTATAAAGTATTCAACTATAATATCAAATAATAAGACGGGTTTTCCCGTATCTTTCCTTCTGTTTGCAATGTTTCTTTCATACCTCTACATATGCACTTCGTTCCCGAGCGTGCCATATCAGATATCTGATGTATGTTTTTTTTTTTGTTCTCTTATGCACAATTTCCCAATTTTATGGTTCTCATATTATTTTATGCCATTGTAATTGTACCCTTTTAGTGGCTTGTGTATGTTATTGACTCAACTATTGATCTTATAGGTCAATGATTATTTGTACAGGGAAACTTATTTTACTATAAATGAATGAGTTGTTCAGATCAGGGGACTTACTGAGAATGAATTGTTAGTTGTCCAGATCAAGGCCTCGGGTGAGAAGACCCCATCTGATGAGAATTGCATTTTTTTTATAAACCCTTTGACTACTTGCGATGGTTACTCGATGAGGAGGTAAAATTAATTCAGTGCAAGCTCATCTTGATATACACCAATTAGACGTTATATATATATCCTGTATATTTGGAGATGGATATTCTGTGCATTGGTGAGAAGTGATCTATACAGAATCTGCACTCAACGATTATAAATTTCATAGCTTTGGATAGCACTTATGCTCTTACTCTTCAGACATGAAAGCTTGCTATTGATTATGGTTTCTTTCTTTACTTGGGAAAAAACTGCCAAGTTCTATGAATTTATGTTGGCTCTGTTTTCTTCCTTCATACTTCAAAGAGAGAGGTTGGTTTAATCAGAGGAAATAGATCGCATTACGGTCTCTGTAGTTGTTTCTTTCAAAATTTGAATACAAAGGTGGCAAGAATAGTTGTCATGTCCATGGAACTTAAAGCACATGACATTATCCATGTGACAGAAGCCGTTAAGCCATTAAAAGTTCTCTATGGTGTAAATTATGGAGAAGAAAGTCTCATTCCCGTGCAAAGCACGGGGTGCCCACTATTCCTTTTAATCCATCGTGATTGTTATTTTTACTCTTTCTTCATTCTCAAGTTAGTATCATATGAGGTTACCAATTAAGTTTTTTCCTCTCTTTTGTTAAATTGAAATCAACACAGATTTTGATATATTTTTTCTACAATACAGCAGTTAAATTAAAATCAACATAGATTTACCTTAATTTCTAAACTAATCAAGATTTTTCCACGAATTTTTTTGCCTTATTCACTCTACAAACTAAATTGAAAAAACTATTTTGAGAGATTGCTCTTTCCATATTTGTTATTAATATAGACTATTTTAGTTGTACCTTGTTGGAGAAGTTGATATATTAAAATTGTCAAGTTTATTTTATTTATCTATTAACTAATCATCAGTTTTGATACACTTTATTTCATTTCAATTAATGCACACTAAGAATCATCGTATTGATAACTATATTTTATTATTTTTTTGTTCTTTTTTACTTCAGTTACCCATGTTTGTATTGGTAAAAGTTTTTCACATGTTTACTCTTCTAAACAATCCTCATTAAATTTTCTTCTAAAAAGGAGTGCAAATTGCCTAATTCGTCACAATCATAGTTTACTATCATTTTTTGCACTTTGTTTTTTAAAAAAATCGGTTGTTTTTTATGGTCTGCACCTTGTATGTATATATATTAAAGGCCGTCAAAACATTAATTTTTACCGAAAAATCGCGGTTTTGCCCTTCTCGCCACCAGCTTCCTTTCCATTTTTGCCCTCTTCTCCAAAAATATTTCCCAACACAATCCCCACCCTCTCTCGAGTCCCCCCCCTCTCCACCCCTTCTGGCGATGCCCTAGAAGGCGTCCACCTCCCCGCTCCTCCCCTGCCGCCGCCGCTCATCCCTCCCCAACCGCCGCCTCCTCCTCCGCCCCGTCGGAGCCGTCTCCACCGACGACCCCGACGCCGTTCCCATCCTTAGGGACGGCGCCGCCGCGGACCTCCACTCCGGCATCCTCTCCATCTCCAGGGAGGCGGATGGGACCGCCTCTGCCGCGCGCGTCGGAGGCTTCGCCTTCGAAGGGGGCGACGTGGTCGCCACCGGGGGCTTCTCGTCCTCCTTCATTAGAGTTCCATCCTTCCCTCGAATCTAAACCCCAATAAGAACCTAAACCTCCCCATTTTTGAATGCATCTTCCATTTACTTGGCAAGGTCCAGGTGATCTCCCACTTGCATCGGACCCTACCCCTGTCCAGTTTCGTGGCTCTGGTGGCCACTTGATGCCATGACCCGTCATGCTCGTCATGTTCTGCTCGACCTTGTGAATATAAGATAAGATAGAGCATAGCTTAAACCCATTAAGTTGCTTACACACCAGTTCGAGGTATTGTAGGTCATGCATCTCCATATTGTATTAGTGAAAGAGTCTTCTTCAAATTCTATGTCAGAATCCTCAGGCAACATGTTTCTTTAAGCCAGAATAATCATCATCAGTTAGAACATCATAACATCCTCTAGGTTAGCTAAACCTATTATATGCAATGAGCTGTCGGTTTTAATATGCGGGAATCATATTGATGATCTGTAGTCATCCAAAGCAATGGGGTTAACCATTTAACATTTAAAAAGTGTAAGGCATGTCATTTCTTTACTTTGGGAGTATCTAAACAAGTGGGAGACTGCCTCATTCTGAAATCCGACACATATTTGCATAGCGTAGTCATTCCTTAGTAATCTTAGCCATGGCCCAAATTTTCCGCAGAACACTATAAATAAATATAAGCTCATATGAATATCAAATTTTCACATTCCCTCTTTGTGAAGCTTTTTCTCTAAAGATCAAACGATGTAAAACAGGCTGTAATAGGACACAATTATAATAAATGCATAACTATGCTATTAACTTGGGGGTGGATTGTCTTTTCTGCAAATGGAGCTATGCTCTCATCCATTTGACTGTATTTTATTACATTTTTTGTAATTGAACTTAACATGTATATCTGATTGACCATGATTAACCTATATAGTTCTGGTAGCGCATGGCCATCTAATATTTTACTTGTAGATTCGTATTTGCATAATCATTCTATTTAACCTTTCTGAAAATGTCCCCATGTTTTTTTTATCAATTGATACTTATGTGCATTCATTTGTCTTTTACTTATTTGAGAAACCTGCAAGTTAGCCATTCTTGATTCTCTTCATGCTAGTAGTTTCTTCAACCTTTGCAGTACATTGCAATAGTTCTGAAAGTCATTGCCACAACTCGAGTACAAGTTGAGATTCTCATGTTTGTTAGTGCAGGTGAAAATCTTTCCATACACGGTAGTTTAGTGCAGGCAACTTGCTATGGCATCAGGTGATTCATTAGAGAGTCCTGATTTTGTGGGTGCTGGGAATCTGCATTTGCCAACAAATTTCAAATTGTCTTGGTCGTTTCATACACCAAGTCACTTGCAATTGACTTCATCGGATCGCAATAGTCAGCCAGCTTGTCCTCTGTGCAGAGGCTCTGTGACCGGGTGGATTGTTGTGAATGAAGTTCGAGAACTTCTGAACCTGAAAGTGCATTGTTGTGAAGTGAAAAAATGCAAGTACATGGGAAACTACCATGATTTGCATAAACACACGAAGCTTAATCATCCAAATGCAAGACCATCCGAGGTTGACCCATCCAAGCAACTTGAGTGGGACAATCTCCAGCAGTCATTAGAGGTTATAGATGTCCTTAGTACCATACATTCAGAGGTACAATTTCGCCTCAATACTCGTGTGTACTAACTGACTGTGGCATCATCGGAGTTTCAATTTTAGAAAATAAGGAAGGTAAAAAAAATCAAGTACGAATGAGGTACCTCATGGACCCAAGGACCGCGGCAACTCCAACGCCAACGCACCCATGGCCCGCTTCTCCTCCAGCACCCCCTCCCTACCACTCCGAGGACCCACTTAATAAGCTGATCTTTTTCTTGAAAGCAAGCACCAAGCTCTCATATAAACTAATAAGTTTCATACGCTGATATGTTGTAGTATGTTAATGTTAGATAAGGTCTTGATCTTTAGGTATGTCTTGATGGTCCGTCTTGAAGGGCCTCCATTGAAATTGAGAAAGCAGGATATGTTAATTAAGGTGAATTAAAGGTGATTTGGATATGTGGTTAACTAATATTTCAGTGATTATATATTGATCTATAAAGAACCAAACCCTTTTTGCTGATGGAAATGGAGAGAAGATAAAAGAACTTCTAAAAATAAATGTGTTTTTTATACCTGAGTTTTCATTTCATAGTACTTTCTTGATGTTACTAATTACTTAAGCATTTTTTTGATGTTACCAATTATTTCAGCTGCACTCCTACAAGGAGATTAGTTTCAAATTACTTTGTCCTAACTTGATCTATCAATATGAAAGCTAAAGGGGACTCATTCCAATGTATTAAATTTTTTTCCAATTACAATATTGGATCAAAGAACTCAATACAACAAAATGGGTATACAGTGATGTTTTTTTTAAAAATCATCACTATATCATCTATTAGCTATATAATGATAATAATATATATTGTGAGAACTATTTTTTATACCTTAAATTAGCAACAAATGGTATATTTGTTGTTATATCATTAACGATAAGTAATTAAAATTTTGAAAAAAAATAGCAAGAGACAAGCATTTCTATAAACTGTCATCAAAAATATTACAGAAGATATGATATTCCTTGCTGGTTTCAAGTATAAGATATAATTTGCAATGAATAATATCATTTTTATGTATTTAACAAAGGATAATTATAAGCACATTTTATTGTAGTGACTCGACTTCTTATACAATATGGTAACAATATCTATGCATTCCCATCTGTGTTTTGTTTATATCATAGGCATATATGCTTTCTTTTATTATGAGAATATAAAAATAGTTATTTGGCAAAGTTGGATACGATGCGGTACTAGGGTGGAGCATTGGGCCGGGCCAACCCGGACCCGACCCGGGCCCAACCCATCAAAACCCGGACCCGACCCGAATCCGATATTTACATGGGTCGGGCCCGGGCCTTCAATTCCCTGAAAATGTGGAGTCGGGCCGGGCCGGACCCGGACCCGGAAAAACCCGTAAAAGCCCGCCGGCCCGACTTCTAAGCACGCACACCCCAACGCTACCAACGCTACCAACGCTACCTATCTCACTCCTGTTCTATTCTAATATCTAGATGGAGGATACCATATTGTTTACGTATAATCTAATTAGCTGTACGGAATACCGGATAGTGCCCGTATGTTTGCTTGGTTGTTTTGATGGGATCAACCACGAGAATTAGGCCAAACCATGAAAGCTCATGATCATATTGGAAAATCCCTCTTGATTAGATTTGTACACAAATAGAGAGAAGAAGACGGTATGCTTTCAAATTAATTCTTTAATTTCGAAATAAGGTGTCCAATGGTATTTTATAATAGATATATTATTATCACAATAATATATCTATTATAAAATACCATTGGACACCTTATTTCGAAATTAAAAAATAAGGTGTCCAATATTGCGATGATATATTATTGTGGTACTTATATAACATGTGGCATTTTTATTCTCGTGTATCATGTCCACACGTACGTCGGTACCTGTCCAGGCAAACACCGCATGTTCAGCTTTTTATAATACGTATATTATCATTTCTACGAAGATTTGTCATCTGCGTTGTTTTGCATCGTAATGGGTTAATGGTATGGTTGGGATGATTTCCTTGTCATTGAGACCCACTCAAAGTCGACATGAGAAAAACATTGTCAAATTGCTTGATTTAGATGATAACAACAATAACTATATGAATACAAAATTAATATTGCAACCTGGCCGGCCCGGCCCGAACCCGAGCCCACAGTAGCGGGCTTTGGGCCGGGCCCGGATCAACGTTTTCACCATTTTTCCGGGCCTCGACCCGGCCCACAGCCCGAGAAAAAATCATGGGCCCGGGTCGGGCTTTCCCGGGTTGGGCCGGGTCGAGCCCAATGCTCCACCCTATGCGGTACATATGGTACATACCTAATCATAATATTTTATTTACAAAGGTAAAATTCATAGATATGATGTTACACTCGGTAAAGACTTATAATATGTGCACATGATGTAGTAAAATTGTAGGAGCTTGCCCTACATTTGTATAAGTATCTAATTCTTTAGAACAACTGTAAAGCTACGTGAACTGCTTCCACATCAAGAAGTTAAAGTTTATTGTCCATTTTTTTGTGAACACATCACTTAATCACATATGGTATGTATCCTATATAACATAGGTAATGAATATATTACAATCACATATTTGATAATCTGCATTTATGGATTTCCTCATACAAATGACCCTTTATAAATGAATTTACTTATTATTTTTTAGATTTCTCATAAATATCTATTATATACTTTTTGCAATACATATTGTAAAAAATTTTAAGTTTTTATTTTTTACCTACATACCCGTCCAAGCCATGTTTTCAAGATTATAGCATATAAATATTCTATGTTATATTTATATCTATATTCATAATGTTCTTCCAATGATCACTTGCCCGTGCAAAGCACGGGTGTGCATCTAGTATAAATTAAAGACCGTCAACTCACGTGACGGGCATTACTTTTTTACGCAAAAAATTCCGATTTTGCCCTCCCGTCTCCACCAATCATTTCATTTTTACCCTCGCAGAATGTGATGAATTACCCAAAGTCGTCCAAGAACAGCCACGGAAATATATATATATAAATTAAAGACCGTCAACTCACGTGACGGGCATTACTTTTTACGCAAAAAATTCCGATTTTGCCCTCCCGTCTCCACCAATCATTTCATTTTTACCCTCGCAGAATGTGATGAATTACCCAAAGTCGCCCAAGAACAGCCACGGACAACCCTCCCCCCAGTCACCCTGTCCCCACCCCCCCACTCCCCCGAGAGTCGATGTCGCCCACCGTCTTTCCAACTCTGCCTCCGCCTGTTTCGACACATGCAATCGACGCTTCTCCCACTCAAACGCCACCTTCTCTCACATCTTCCTCCCGCTAAACCCCTCCCCTCACCGTGCAGGCTTCTCAATTATTGTTTACATTTTGGGGGAAAATCCCAATTACCAAATGGCTCCAGTTCAGGGGTCGCTTATGCGACATCTTCGATGACCGAAATCACATCTCATTGGAGCTACATCTTTAGATTTGGGGAGAACCCTACGATTGCGACGAGTTCCACATCAACTACCGCCGCATCTGCCAAGGAGAGACTTTCTCCTCCTTCTATGGGGATAAACAACTGACACACCAACTTTTGCACAGTTGATTTTATAGAGTAATAAAAAAACTGCTAATGGATACAGATGCACCATGCACAGAAAGAGGATCGGCAGATGTGGTGGTTTCTCGGCTCGAACATATTGCAAGCGATGAGGCCTAGAGATTCGAGCAGCATCGTGGAGGGATGTAGAGCGGTGATCGGAGATGGGATAAACTTTTTGTTTGAATTCTTCAATGCGATATGCATTCGTCTATAAATAGAGAAGGTATCTTCCACTTGGTTTCTATACAATCGAGCAGAGCATTAATATAGCAAGAGAGAAGATCTCGCAAGACTTCCTTAGATATGGCCCCCAGATTTATGGGTTAGTGCTCCTCTCCTCATATTCCATGACCAATATCTCCACCGAAGATACGGATGGAAAGATTGCTGGTGAGCTCTTCAAAGATGAAAACTTATGATTTGTCGAAGTTCTTTTTTAATATTTACAAGCAGAAATATAATATGTCACTATTAAAAAACTCTTCGTCGTAGATATCTTTTATCGCCATATTCGAATGCATATGAGGTCTCTGCTGATCAGTATGGTCGCGATGATGGATACGGGAGGGCACACTACCGTGGAGGGTGGTACTGTGGAGGTTGGCAAAAACATGAAGTGAGGGTGAGGAATCATGGATGGCTTGTGGTTGGATCGTTGGTGTGTATGCACATCAGAGATGCATTCCTCCATCACACCAAGTATGGACATGGCTGTTGGAGCTCTATTCGTAATTTGCCGGTACCAAATTATTATCTAGATGTCAATTGTGCTCTGATATGCATTCCTCCATCACACCAAGTATGGACATGGCTGTTGGAGCTCTATTCCTAATTTCCTGGTACCAAATTATTATTTAGATGTCAATTGTACTTAATTCGAGTTTTTTTATTTTGGAAGGTCTGCATATATGTGGAAAGAGTTGCAAGTATAGATGAATTAATCATTACCCAGTTATATCCTCCCTTTCGACGTCATTCCCCTCTCAAAAATCTGATCTTGCTGATGGGATTCTGACATGAGATTGTAAATTGTGGCATAATTCCTGTGAAGAATGGACAATGAGATCAAGAACCTGTGAAATTCCAACATCAAGAAGAAGCTCAAAGAGAAGGGCATTGATCCCAACACCCACAAGCCATTGTCAGGATTAGGATGGGACCTTCTCAATACAATCTTCAGGTGCCTAGCTACTCATTCCTTGACGAAAAATAAGTTATTGTTTGGTTGATGTCTTGTTCTCTAAAATATGCCTGGAGATGAGCATTACATCTTCAGAATTGTCATTACCTTTTTCAATATCCTTTCAATCATCTTATTTTATGGACCATGCTTTTCTATGAGTAACTTTGATCGTAAATAACAATTTATTTTTAGAATCTTCTCTGCACTATATGATTTTGGTGAACTCTCATCAAATTTTCTTTACTTCTTGCTTGTATTTTGGTTAACAGTTACCTGTAAACAAGTTGTGTATGAATGCAACATATGAATCAGAATTATATCATTAACCTTGCAAGTGAACATGCCGTCATTTTTTTGATGTTCAAGCATCGTCTTCTAGGCTGGTAGTTTTATTACAAGTGAGATATGATCATTTTTTGTTTGATTGGAGGAGAAAAATAGTGGCTATAGCTCTATGGTTATGTGAAGGCTCCGATAACGAATCTAAAGTTTTATAGAAGATATTATAATAAATGATGATATGATCATTAAAATGTTATTATCATAACATTTTCCTCCCCCGTGTGAAGCACGGGGTGTGCACTAGTGGTGCTTGTTGACGGAGAGTATATCTTTTTCCAGAGATTTAATATTTGAATCAACTTAAATAATTTGCTAGTTGACTAGAATTCGTCTAAAGAATAGAAGTTCAAACCTTACCCACTGTCATTTGGTCAAAACGAATCAAGATATTTTGACATTTTTTTACAAAAACGGTAATTATAAAGTTAGGAATTTTTAGAATCTTATTTACAATTATATAAATTGATATCCATATTTGATTGATATTCAAGCACATATATCAATATTTTGATAATTTTTTGAAATAATAAGCGGATATTTGAATATGTCAATATCAATTTTCATCCCTAACACTTTGTGTCTAACCGAATTTTGTCAATGACACTAAAACCCTTACTTATTTCAGAATATCACAACGATCCCCATAAAATATCGCTATTGATACGTATGTCACCGCTTTTATCTATTGTGGTTCAAATAATTAGAAACGATGACTGCAAAATAATCTACGAGCTATGTTATTTTTCATCTAAATCTCTTCCTCTGCACCCTTTGGCGCTGAACTTCTCTCGCCTCCTCTCTCCTGCCGACCAGCTTCCCATGTAACGAGTTGCCCTACCCCTCAAATGGTAGAGAAAAGATGAGAGAAAAGAACAAGAGAGACAAAAAGATAAAAGTGACAAACATCTTTCATCACGGGGCTAAACGACCTCGAGTAAAGATGAATCTTCCGTCGATATATCGAGCTCTCAAGGTACAAGTCGATTAATAGACGGGAAATTAAAGAAAGAGAAGACAACCTGCCCTACCCGTCTCGCATACTTTGATGAAGAAGAAGGAGCATTAGGAAGAAGAATATAGTTTAGTTTATAGCTGACATAAAAAAATTATTACATTTTATTCTTTTATTCATTATCTTAGACGCTTTGATCTTTAGGGGTTAACGATAGGAGCACATGTGTAAATAGGAATGCTTTGTGAAGGTCGTCATATTATCGTAAAATAGATAAGGTTACGGATGTTATTTGACAAAGTTTGAAAAGAAATTAAATGCAAAAATCCCTTAATTTTACGTTAAAAGGCCCAGCAAATGGCCCCCATATATGTACCAATTGCAGTGCAATTTCAGTAAACACCATTCTAAGCTGTACAAAATTTAATGAAAAATAACTATATATGATAAGACAATTACTCCTCAAATATGATTTTCACATCGCCATCCACATAGAGGATCCTCTATCGTGGTGATGCAGGCTGTAATCGTGTGAGTTGCTCGATCGTGATCGAGCGGTTCACACAATTTGCATGGAACGGAGCTACAAAAAGTGCAAAATTGTGTGAACCGCTCGATCAAGATCAAGGAACGTACACGCCTACAACAAACTCCATTGCACTACAACAAATAATCCGTCCCCCGTCATCCACTCTTTCCTCTACTTTGTTGACGAAGAATTATCTGCTCACTTCTTAAATTGCATGTTCATCACTCGTTTCTCACTTTATATTCTTTTTCTTTATATTCTTCAAATTGTAAGAGGGCATGACAAAATATTTGAATGTATGATTGTATCTGTTTTACATCTATATTTATTTATGTTATTGTAATATATTTTTAATATTAATCAATTTCCACACGTCTTATATCATTTTGAGAGATGCAAATAGACAAATGTGGGTTTAGATATAGATATTACTGTATCATTATCTAATTTAAAATATTGATATGGATACTGAAAGTTCATATTACGAATATGAAATTGGATTATTACAATTCGATTACGAATATTTAACATTCGGATTATCTTCGGAACTCCTAACACTTACATCTAGAACAAATGTTTTTGCGAAGCTGGAATTAATAGTTGCTTAAACAAAAGTAAATAAACTAGAAATGCAATAAAGTAATGAAGAAAATAAAGTAATATATTAAATTAAGTAACTTATATAACAAATTATTAAATAGTATAAAGATTTATATTTTTCTTCGTGTTTAAAAATGATTCCATTATGCAAAATATTACAAGTAACATGTAAAGTGAGTCTACACTCCGGGGTGTAGGCAATCCATACACACACTCCAGTTTCATTATTTCAAATGAAACCTCGAGGAATTTAGATTACTAAATATCACAATGGCGTCGCTCCAAATCCAATAATCCTATCATGTTCATCAAGACTGTCAAATTTTAATGGTCTTAGAATGACTAAAACTAACTCGTTCCATATGAACATGTTAAAAAATATTTGTTTTACACAAAAATTGAAACATATATTCCACTAAATATAATAAGAAAATTCTCCTAAAGTTTCATTATAAAAAAATCAAAGAATGATGAAAAAGGGTGGGTGTAAGGAATTACCTAGACTCTAAGGCATATTTGGTTACTGGGTTGGATTGGGTTGGAGTATCATCTTGTGAATAATAGATGTTTGGAGGGTTGAGAGGGTTGGAATGATAATTGTGATGTGATTTGACATTGTTTGTGTTATATTATCTTTTTTAGTGATTGTAATATTTTTTATGTTAATAATTTTATTTGAACAACGTTAAAAAATATTATACCAAAACAATATAGGATAATACAAGTAATCTCAACCCAAGAATTGAGGATTGAAACTAGAAGTATGCGAGTACCCCAATGTATCCTGACAACCAAACAGATCTTAAGGTGTAGGTTCTCTTTTCTAATACACATGGATGCATGTATATAAAATATACACGTAGATTCGGTATCTTTATTTATATAAGGGAGTGTTTGGATAGTGGGTTTAGGTGGGTTAAACTGGTTGCAGGTAACCCATTTTTGGGTTTTGATGTTTGGATAGAGGGTTAAACTGTGGGTGGGTTAGAAGTGGGTTTGGGGTGATTTGATTGTATTGGAGTTTGAAAAAGTGAGAAGTTATTGTGATGTGATTGTATTGGAGTTTGAAAAAGTGAGTAGAAGTGAAGTAGTTTATAATTTTTATATGATATGATGTTATAGTATATTATTTTTTGATGGAATTGATGATGGAGAATTGATTTATTTAATTTTTTTAAAAAAATAAAAAGTAGGACCCACGTGGAGGGAGAAAATATGGGATACAAGAACGCACCCAAAGTATCAGCAAAATATAACACCCATGTCATTATACATATTGGACAAAATAAAAAAAACAGTTACCATGGACAAAATAAAAAATAGATACCATGACAAAGTCACCCAAAGTTGATAGCACCCACATACCTAATCACATCCAACTTTAAATCCAAATTTAACAACTTGGGAATGACAACCAGACAGTTGAGTGTGACTTTGAATATAAATAAATAAGAGTACATGTCAATGTCATCTTCAAATCCACCCGCCCTTCTTTGGAATCATGGGGCCTGACCACAGATTTTACACATTTATTTATTCATTTAATTTCTCGGGGATTTTTTGCAACAAATGGATTGTGACCTTCTAGTTTGGCGTTTCACTCCACAATTTATGTTAATTTGCAATCTAGATCACTAGGGTTCCTAAGCAACAATTTTGCTAATAAAGATCAGATGAACATTTTAATTACTTTATGTTGAAACTAGAAATGCACTAGGTTTGACGAGGGACGTAGAGTGCATTGTTGCACTAGGTGATGGCTTGGAGAGGAAGACCTTCTTAATAGATTTTTGTCGCATAACGATGTTAATAATTTTATTTTATGTGTTAGTTAAGAAATGTATTAACAAAAGCATCATTTTTTTTTCAAAAAGAGAAGCATGTAGAATTCGGTATATATGGATATACTTATATATGTATAGGAAAAAATTCCAGTGAGCGCTTAATTTATTAGGATTGTTATGAGCACCACTTTTCTACAAACCCGTACAATAATTTTGAGCAGTATATTTTATTATATAATAAAATGGTATATCACATTCTTGATAATAATGGTTACTTTCACGTAAAGCAAATCTCAAATTAACACGAAATAATCATATCTTTATTTGTATTACAAAATTTTTTATATTTTTACAAAGGATCATTTCGTGAGGAAATGACATTTATTTGTGATGTTTTCTTTTTGTGAATGACCAAATTTAGTAAGAATATGATATGTCATTTGTAATAAATTATATATTTAGCTAAAATGATTATAAATGATATAAATACAACTAAATGGTTTTTGTGCCAACTAACAATCCTAAATGAGTGTTCAACTTTAATAATATCATATAAATTTCACTTCATCAACTTGCTACATTTAGTTAGGCTAAATGTGATGTGGGTAGAATTTGCAAAAAGTTACGATGAAATAAAAACTCGTAAAATGAGATAATTGATATCGGGTTACAAAAGATTGTATCGTTTTACAAAAATGTATTCCAAAATACAAAGATATAATTACTCGTGTGAGTGGACAAATGTCCTAAATTTAGCTATTTCTTTTATTCTTGATCAGATTTGTTTCCTATTATATTGTCTGCTTTGATAATGGCATCGTGACTATATTTTTTAATATTTAAGATAATTAAAGTATGAATTAATTAATTATTATATACGTGGAAACATACTAATTTTAGATGGTTAATTTAAAATGTGTGATGTTTAATGCAATTACTTTGGTATTTCATCCATAGCAAATGGGGTTTCAACCAGCTGATTTTTTTTGTAAAATGCATTATATTTTTGTGGATTGTATGCGTTTTTTGTGATATAATGTATGTAATTGTAATATATTAATCCATCACTTCGGTATTTTATCTGTAATCAATGTGGTTTTAACTCATTAGAATTTTTTTTGTAAAATACATCTTTCTTTTTTGAACTTTTTACAAGTTTTGTGAAATGAATTGCATATATGTAATATATCTATTGTGATTCAGAATTTCTGGTAATATTTTTTCAATGATGCCACGTAAAACTATGACAGCTTTTGTAAAATGCACTTCCTTGCAATCCCTTTATAAATATCACAAGATGTTCTGCAAAATAAAACAACATTATGTAAGATCTCCTTATAACTTTTAACAACCAACAATTAACTAAACAAATGTAAACCTTGTAAAGAATACTCTTCTTGCTTAGGATACTTGAACCCAAAATCAATGGGATTCAAATTCAAAACTAGAAACCTAATTTATATGTCAACATTGCTTTACATCAAGATTCTCTTTGAGTCCATTTCTTTTTACTTTACTTATGGACGAGTTGACCAGTCACATTCAGGATGAGTTACCTTGGTGTATGTTATTTGCTGATGATATTGTGTTAATTGACGAGACTAGAGATGGAGTAAATGAGAAGCTTGAGGTCTGGAGACATGCGTTGGAGACTAAAGGATTTCGTATAAGTAGGGCTAAGACTGAATATATGGAGTGCGCCTTTGATGGAAGCAATGGTGAAGGAATCGAGGTGAAGCTTGGTGACGATAACATTCAAAAGAGAGATTCCTTTAGATATCTGGGATCTATTATGCAACATGATGGGGAAAATGATGGAGATGTTACTAATAGAATAAATGCAGCCTGGTTAAAGTGGAGAGGAGTCTCTGCTGTTCTCTGTGATAAGAAAATTCCTTTAAAGATTAAAGGAAAGTTTTATAAAGCAGCCGTGAGACCTGCTATACTTTATGGATCTGGATGTTGGTCCGTGAACCATAGACATGTGCAGAGAATGAATGTACCAGAAATGAAAATGCTAAGGTGGATGTGTGGACACACACATAAAGATCGGATTCATAATGATGCAATCAAAATGAAAGTTGGTGTAGCTCCGATCCAGGATAAGATGCGAGAAAACTGCTTAAAATGGTTTGGACATTTGCAAAGAAGATCAGTTGATGCACCAGTTAGGAGATGCGAGTGTTGGGATGTTGAGACGGCTAAGAGAGGGCGAGGACGGCCCAAGAAGTCTTGGAAAGAGACCACACGAAGGGATCTTAGTTTGTGGATATAAGCTCGGGATTGGCCCAAGATAGATCTGAATGGAGACGAAGAATCCATGTAGCCAATCCTACTTAATTGTGGGAAAAGATTTTGTTGTTGTTGTTGTTGTACATTACTCTATACAATATTTTAGTAATTAAAAATTTTTCTTTCTTAAACTTAACCTAACAGATGGTGATAATAAACAAGAAAAAATAATTCTTTATAGCATTTCAAAATCAAATAAATTAAGAGAAAAACACCAGCTTAGATCAATTTGCATACCCGCCTTTATGATAAAAGAACGTACATACCAAGCAAGAGGATGGGGAATAGAAACAACATTAATGCAAATCACGACCTTCAACCTAGCCTCTAATACACGATAAAAATTTGAAGTCAAGAGGATGAGGAAAGATGAGATCCCATTTCATAGGAAAATACTATATTTAGAAGGATTTTTTATCACTTGTGCCCCTCTGAGATATCACAATATCAGTTATGCCCCTATCTTTTTGGTAATATCAGTTGTGCCTATCACTTCTTGCTCCGTCATCAGTTGTGCCCTTCCGTCAGATTGGCCATCAAAAAATTAAAATAACCATGGTTTATTCAAATCATGGTGTGGTTAAGAAGGGTGAGGAGGAGCTCGAGGGAGGAGCTCGGGGCGAACCGCGACGGAAGGAGGGGGAGGCCCAGAGGAGGGGGAGTAGGGGACGGCGTCGGGGAGGGGACGACCCAGGGGAGGGAGCACAACGCCGGGGAGGGGAGGGGCAGGGGCAGGGGCGGGGGCAGCGGGCTGGGAGGGGGTGCGGGGGGGAGGAGGTGCCGGGGGGGGGAGGTGCGGGGCTGGGAGGGGGTGCAGCCCAGGGGGAGGGGAGCAGGGGGCGGCGTCGGGGAGGGGAGGAGGTGCAGGGGGAGGCGGTGCGAGGCTGGGAGGGGGTGCAGCCCAGGGAGAGGGGGAGCAGAGGGTGAAGGATATGGTTAGATCCTCAAGCGCATCACGGAAGCGTGAGCGTCGCATCGAATACGACGAAGAACGACTAGTCGCACTAGTTGTTTTATGCAGCGGAAATTAAAAAATTTTCTTGCGACGAAACCACATGATCCAAGAACACTTCTCGGATCGTTTCGTCTAAACCACAAACAAGTATTAGGTTTACCTCTTGAAGCGTGGTTGCGATCAAGTCTCTAAACAAAGAGACCTCCTGTCTCAAGTCCGATCCGACGGAGGAGACGCTTACGAGCGCGGGGATGAACCGCGTGCTTCTCGCAATCCATGTTGATGATCCAAGCGACGGATCTCCTGATCTCGACACACGAGATCCGATGTCTTCTTCACGAGCGGGGCGCACCGAAGGAGACGGAGATCCACGAGCAAACCATCGGGCAGCATAACGACGATGCCGCGGCGATGGAGTACCTCTCTAGGGCATCCATGGTGGACGGCCACATGAGAGAGATAGAGAGAGGACGTGTAGAGAGAATGAGAGAGAGAGAGAGATTTGTTGCCTCAACTTATGTGTCTAGAAGAGCAATGGGGTGCCTCTCCTTTTATAGGGTTTTGGGATCCATGGATCTCAATCCATGTGTCAACACAAATCCAATGGTCCACATCAATTTGTGTTTCTTTCAATGGTCATGATTTGTTGCTAAAAACACAACAACAATTAATTTAATTTAAATTAAATATATGTTGATAAATCAACATAATTTAATTACAAAATTAAATCATCAATACATGGAGATAATGAAAGGAGAGAAAGCCTCCTTCCATGTGGAGAGGGGGGACGGCCTCCCTTTCCTAATGGGAGTGGTGGCCGTCCACCCTCCTCCATTAGGAAGGTGGCTATTTCACCTTTTATGTAATCTCCATTATTTGCAACAACTTTTGTTGCAAATTATTTCACAAAAAATAAATCCAATTTATTTTTTGAACATTGCAATCATGCCATTGAAAAATTGTGAATCACATTCACAACCCAAAACAAAATGTAAATTACATTTTCAATTTGATGTCCAATGTGAATCCAATTCACATTAACATTTAATTAACAAATGTAAATTACAAATATCTCTCTCTTATATATTATAAATCACATTTATAATATATATGACTAATATGGATATTGCTATCCACATTATTCATATCCATGATAATTAAATCATATTTAATCATCTTGGATCTCTATTCTCTTGTGTCCAAATAATATGAATCACATTCACATTATTTACATCTTTGATAATTAAATCTCATTTAATTATCTAAGATACCTCTCTTTATAATATGAATCAAATTCATATTACTCATGATAATTAAATCACATTTAATTATCCATTTTCTCAATGCTCGGATACATATATCAACAATAGAATTATCCATGAACTCCTTCAAGGATAATGCGCTTTCTCCGCAGATACTTGGAGATAAGGACAGGGCGATTGTATTGTTCCACGTATAGTGACATGGATATTGAGATCGTATCTCAAATCCAGATCGCGGGCCTCCCATAGATGCTTGATTAAATCAAGACCGTAAATCTAATCTTCTCATTGTATCTGAATCACATTCAGATCAATGTCCAACACTTGGACCAAGATCAGATAACTTCTCTAATGAGAGGAGTCACTAAAATCCAGACCCGTTTCATCACTCCCTAGGAATGGAAGCGTCATGGTTATACAATCGTTTATGATCACATCACCCTCAGGTATTCCCAATACCTGTACATCCTGCATACTGGAAGACTCAAACTAAACCCGAAGTATTCGATCAACTTTATACTATCTACTTCATGGTTTTATCAGTAAGTTTCTCATTCGATCATTGGGAGTCGGTATCGATCATATACTTTCCAAAAGCATATATCATACCTAGGTCTTGATCATATACTTTCCAAAAGTATATATCAAACCTACAAATTCAGTCAAGCTTCCAAAGCGAGACGACCGTGCGCACGGAATTTGATTCTTCCCAATATCTCATGAGTGAGCTCATGTCTTCCGGTTCAGTAACTGAACCTGTATGATCCCTTTGAGAGATCGTATTACTCATATGCCCTTATATGCACACCAGCGCGCCGGTGTATAGACCTTGATTAGGTCATCAACCTATTGGTCTGCCAAATGTACATACTTAGACATATAGCAACACATCTGTCTCTGGTCAGAGGATGCGTGCCTATATCATGACAGCATATGATATAGGACTTTGGTTATCTCGATCTCGTTAAGTCAAATCTTTGACCTAACTAATCTGACACCTCCGAATCTCTATTCCTATGCAGAGGACCTGCATCAAGAGGTCGGTCAGATATCAGCCTTCAGAGATAAGGATTGCCATCTCCTACTCAGGCTGGAGATCATCTCTTAACAATCATTTGACGGTGCTTGATGAGTCCTCAATCTAACTCTTTAGATATTCACCCAAGCACCAGCCTCTATGATTCAATAGTTGAATCAACAGTTGTATGATCATCAAGATGGCCATGGTACATAACCCTAATTGTACTAAGGGACCTATTATGCAAATTATGTATTCTTCATTTCAGATTAAGGAGTGAATTGCAATAACATTTATTGCATAATGGCTCGCCGTGGGCTCGCATTTCCAACAATCTCCCACTAGCCCAAAGAGCCATTAATGGGCTAATCATTTAAACCCGCACTCATGTGACAATCATAGGCTATTTAGAAAATAGCTAGGTAAGCTGATCAGTCACTCTGTTCCCGCGAGACTATGCCAAGTCCTTTTACGGCACTTGCATATCCCCAATAACAGTGCTCGCATCTAATGCGAATGTTGCATCTCATGCAACCAATACTCAATCTAGTTGGTTACAGTGTCCCTGACATCATAACCAGTATCCCCATAATCCTTATTAGAATACCTTCATTCCTGGAGATCTCTATCTCCTAAGGTATCTAAAGTTTAGACCTTTATAGATCACTATCTACATGGTCTTAAACTTTTGAAGATAAGAATTTGAGATCACTATCTCAAAAATCTCCTCATTTATGAAGATTTTGTTATTACTGCAATCAAGTGTTTTATCTCTACAGTAGGATTAGTAACAATTTACTACTCCCACTGCATGACAGACATCTGGTATTTGTACACTCTAGCATACACTCAGCTTCTCGTAACTAATGCACAAGTGCAAGTAGTTGTAGCATTTACTTCCTCAACTCTTTGAGGTGCTATCCCTTAAGATAGGTCAGTACCATATCTTAAGGGTTAGAAGCCTTTCTTGGAATTTCTATGAATAGAATATGTCCAAGGTATACTACAAATGTGACAGTCCAATTATCCTCTTCTCTTGCCTTCTGAACAACTTCAGAACTAAGATCTAAGAGGTATCTTTGAAATCATATTTCAAGATATGGAATAACCAGATTATAAAACACTTATTATTATCCTTATATCATTTTAAATGATCAGGATATCATCTATATTTAGCACAATGAACACATAGGCACTCCCACTAAGCTTCGCATGGCTCATCAAGATTTCATTTGAAATCATAACAATTCCATCAAATCTTATGGTCCAACTTCAAGAAGCTTATTTGAGTCCATAGATGGATTCCTTGGTTTGCACACCTTGCTTTCCTCAACCATGAAGCCCTGGGGCTACTTCATGTGAATATCCTCAAAGAGGTATTCGTAGAGGAATGCAATATTGACTTACATCTTGAAGATGCAATAGTCAAGTTGTGTAGCTAAGATTAGCAACATTCTGATGATTTTAAGCATGGTCACCGAAGAGCAAGTCTCGTTGCAAGCAATGTCTTCTCTTCCGGTGTGTGGCTCATGGCTACGAACCGTGCTTTGAGGGTCTCTACCTTCTCATCAGGTTCCCTTTCTCTTGAAGATCCATTTACACCTTTACAGGTCTTACCTATATAGGTGGATCCTATAGGGTCCATATACAACACTTGTATATGAAGTCTACTTTAGACTTTTATTGCTAACATCCATCTATCCATGCTATGATCTTCAGAAGCTTCATCACATGAAGTTCGATCATTGTCAGATTTCTCTGACACATGGAATCCTTCCTCAAACTCTTTTGAAGAGGTTTTAGTGTTTCATCTTCAATTATCCTTTTAGTTTCCAATTTCAGGAGCCTCATTATCTTTTCAAGATTAAATGAGTTCCTACACTTCATTTTCATCTTGATTCTCAAGAGTCTCAACCTCCAAGAATCACATTCTCAGAGATGAGATATTTCAAGAATCTCAAGGTCATAAAGTAGGTATCCAATACCATCCTTTATTTTCCTAATGAAGTAGCACTCTCAAGTGCTAGATTCCATCTTGCATGGAACCTTATTAAGGATATATATTGTAGTCTCTACTACACATATATACCTGGAAACTAAGGGATAATTATGCTAAAAATCATCATTGATAAGATCATGTCACACATGATCCAATTGTATCTTCCTATAACTCTATTGAGTTAAGGTGAGTCAGGAGGATTGAGATAGAAATGATATTCATATCTCCATAAGGTATCCTTTGAATTCATCTAACAGGTACATGCCACCTTGATTAGATCAAATTCATTTTATCTTCCTTCAAACTTTGGTTGTAGACCAAAATTATGAAATCTTTGAACATTTCAAAGGTTTCTTCAGGTGAAGAGAAGAAATTTCATATCATACATAATCATCAACAGATATCACATATCCGTAATGTTTACTATGATATAGATGATCTACATACATCAATATGCATGAGATCCTGAATACCTTGGCATCTTACACCTTTCTTTAAGAAGGGTGTATTGGACATTTTACTTTGAATACAATATTCAAAAGTATGTAAGTTTTGAAATTTTAGACATTCTAAAGTTTCATCTCTTACTAGTTTATTGATCAAATCAATAGACAAATGTCCAAGGCTTGATGCTAGATCATTGTCAAATGATCTTCATCCTCCTATTGATCTTAAGGTTTAATTTCAGTATTTAGAAATGTTAATGAACCATTCATTAATTTTCTAATTTAGTGAAGTCCACTAGATTATTAGATTACTATCTGAAATATATACATCATAACTCTTTATGATAGTTCTATCTCAGATTCATGTTTATTTCTAACATTTAGAAACAAACAATGAGTGTATTCTTATATCTAGGTCATAGAGACATTCTCTAAGACTAAGGACTCTCCCACTGAAATTAACAAGTCTATCAATCCAACAGAGATTGTTGCAACAATTGCATCAATATCCATGTGGATAACTATAAACCTTTAAGATCAAATTTTCCAGTCTTCTAAAACATATGCAACCTATTGCAAATGTCATCAGAAGATTGAGATACAATTATTTGACTTTATCTTATCAATGATTTATGTAGATTAATCTGATGCTCCATCCGAGTCCTTCTCTAAGGATTCTAGATAGACTTGATAGCCATACTATCAACACATCAACTTATTGCAGTATTGGCATTTATCCAACTCTTCGGATGACATATGGAAGTCATAGATGTATAGTCAACTCTTTGACCATACTTCTTACTCGGGTCCAACCCATGCTTCCACTGCGCTCCCTTTATCTATAAGCAACCATTGCTTAAGACTAAGGATCTCTTATGTAAGAGCATTTCAACATTTATACATGCTTCATTAAATTCATACAATATGAATATTATGAAGCTTTATGAATGACCAGAGTATAGATAGTAGAATGATGACACTCATCATCTACATCCATCTAAACTCTTAAGATATAGGTTCAGGTAGGTACTCAAACAATTTGAATACATCATCTCTTATAGAGCTACCATTCTGCATGATGCAGAGAACCATGTCACTCATGATTAAATGTCAAGAGCACATATATGTATGCCAAAATATCTTCATTGATTTTATAAGGATTATTTGACAATTGCGATCATCATCGACATGTTACTTCCAAAGTACATCCAATGAGATCAAGACTATAGAGACATACAAACCCTAGGGTTGTAGTCTTATTACTATTTAATTGTAATTCCTCATTATTATGAGGAAACTTGCTCATTGCAACCACATACATTATGTGTCCAACTGCAAGTACAATATCTGGATCATGAGTCCAATCCAAGATATTTCACTGGTTATTATTGAGTATATCATTGAGTGGGTTTTAATGAAGGATTATCTGAAATAAGAAATTTGCATAAATATATAAATATATATATTTTACTTTGATTTAGGATTTTTTTATATCAAAGTTGTCTTGCCATGTCAACATTGAAAGTTCATTCCCTTAATCACTTTCAATGTAAGAGATATACTTACCATTATATCTCAAGCAAGATCTGGGATCTCCTTCCTTATCTTTGTTGCATCCCAATAATATGAGAACCTACAACTCGGATAAAAAGAAGCGGGAACACATTCCGCCTTGCAAGTCCAACTTGCATCTCCCAATTCGGTCTTTAACACCCGGGCCCACCACCCCTAAGGCGATGTTGACCCGTCATTAATTGAACCAACCGTCAACAGGAATACAACTCGCTATGCGCAATCCAATATCGCCCCAATAATATGAGGACCCGATATTGGGGTCACTACGCATACGTCCTTACTCTTTCGAGAAGCGAAGAGCCCGATCCAGATGCGCTTGCATACAGGAGCTGTCACTTCGGACAGGCGTCTCCCACATGCAATCCCTGGCGACGGAACCCTTCGCCTTGACGGGAGACCATGGATGTCACTTATGTGATCCTCCACCTCATATTCAAATTTTAATTAATTATCGTGAATCACATTCACATAATTAATTCTTCCAAGGGAATTATTAACTCTAATCATATTAGAGTATTTCAATCTTAATTGGATTCCAATTAATCTAATCATATTAAATTAATGATCCAATTAATATCCAACAAACATTTTAATAGTTACTTGAATAATGGTATTATCTCAAATACGTATTATTTCGAATTTTAATAATTAGAAAAATACATCTTAATCCCTCGGACATTATCCCGTCCCTACTCGCTGTCATGGCCAGTACCGACGAGAGTGGGACGGACCACATACGTTGCAACCCGCAACCCCAATGCTCTCCGACTAGGCACCATATCCGCCTCGGGAAAGGATAATGCCAAATTGATTAATTTGTACTTGAGATGATCATCGGTTCTTCAACCGAAATCGTACCATATAGTAATAATCAAAACATTTTTGATTAACATTATAATGAGATTTGCTAAACAAATCCCAAGTCCTATTCAAGCAACATGTTTGTTGGAATGTTGATCATGTAGATCATGTAACCAATCTTGATCTAGATCACATCTAATCATTTGTTGGTTAGGGCAAAGTCATTTAAGGACATAATTATCATTAAATATTTCAAAAATATTTATGCATAATTATTCCAGGAAATTAAACAATTTAATTTCACTTAATGATTAAATGACAATCACTAGGTTCTTGATTAGGAAAGTATTTCCAGCAGTGACCCTCACTTACTAAAAATATCATATCTCAATCAATTTAAATCCAAATTAAGCAAAGTAAATTTCTAAAGTTTGCTAACTTGATTTACAACAGAACCCAAGTGATTTGCACGCATTTCAAGGTGTTTCAAATCCGCAATTAACATCTTAATTACGTCATGATCCGCAGTCCCCGAAACAGTGGATACATGTTCACTAAAATGAGCATATCTAGAGCAAACGGAATCGAAATCACGCAAACTCAGATCCTACGGTTTCCTTATTTAATGGGAAATAAAATCCAATTATTATTTTGGTATTTAAACAATTTAAACAGTGCCGAAAATAATATCAAAACAGAGATGCGAAAATGAAATGCAAGAAAACTTTCGCAAACCCTAATGAACCGAAGTCGTCCTCGGTTTATGGATCGTATCCAAAAACACCGACCTATGGCTCTGATACCACTTGAAGGATATGGTTAGATCCTCAAGCGCATCACGGAAGCGTGAGCGTCGCATCGAATACGACGAAGAACGACTAGTCGCACTAGTTGTTCTATGCAGCGGAAATTAAAAAATTTTCTTGCGACGAAACCACATGATCCAAGAACACTTCTCGGATCGTTTCGTCTAAACTACAAACAAGTATTAGGTTTACCTCTTGAAGCGTGGTTGCGATCAAGTCTCTAAACAAAGAGACCTCCTGTCTCAAGTCCGATCCGACGGAGGAGACGCTTACGAGCGCGGGGATGAACCGCGTGCTTCTCGCAATCCATGTTGATGATCCAAACGACGGATCTCCTGATCTCGACACACGAGATCCGATGTCTTCTTCACGAGCGGGGCGCACCGAAGGAGACGGAGATCCACGAGCAAACCATCGGGCAGCATAACGACGATGCCGCGGCGATGGAGTACCTCTCTAGGGCATCCATGGTGGACGGCCACATGAGAGAGATAGAGAGAGGACGTGTAGAGAGAATGAGAGAGAGAGAGAGATTTGTTGCCTCAACTTATGTGTCTAGAAGAGCAATGGGGTGCCTCTCCTTTTATAGGGTTTTGGGATCCATGGATCTCAATCCATGTGTCAACACAAATCCAATGGTCCACATCAATTTGTGTTTCTTTCAATGGTCATGATTTGTTGCTAAAAACACAACAACAATTAATTTAATTTAAATTAAATATATGTTGATAAATCAACACAATTTAATTACAAAATTAAATCATCAATACATGGAGATAATGAAAGGAGAGAAAGCCTCCTTCCATGTGGAGAGGGGGGACGGCCTCCCTTTCCTAATGGGAGTGGTGGCCGTCCACCCTCCTCCATTAGGAAGGTGGCTATTTCACCTTTTATGTAATCTCCATTATTTGCAACAACTTTTGTTGCAAATTATTTCACAAAAAATAAATCCAATTTATTTTGTGAACATTGCAATCATGCCATTGAAAAATTGTGAATCACATTCACAACCCAAAACAAAATGTAAATTACATTTTCAATTTGATGTCCAATGTGAATCCAATTCACATTAACATTTAATTAACAAATGTAAATTACAAATATCTCTCTCTTATATATTATAAATCACATTTATAATATATATGACTAATATGGATATTGCTATCCACATTATTCATATCCATGATAATTAAATCATATTTAATCATCTTGGATCTCTATTCTCTTGTGTCCAAATAATATGAATCACATTCACATTATTTACATCTTTGATAATTAAATCTCATTTAATTATCTAAGATAACTCTCTTTATAATATGAATCAAATTCATATTACTCATGATAATTAAATCACATTTAATTATCCATTTTCTCAATGCTCGGATACATATATCAACAATAGAATTATCCATGAACTCCTTCAAGGATAATGCGCTTTCTCCGCAGATACTTGGAGATAAGGACAGGGCGATTGTATTGTTCCACGTATAGTGACATGGATATTGAGATCGTATCTCAAATCCAGATCGCGGGCCTCCCATAGATGCTTGATTAAATCAAGACCGTAAATCTAATCTTCTCATTGTATCTGAATCACATTCAGATCAATGTCCAACACTTGGACCAAGATCAGATCACTTCTCTAATGAGAGGAGTCACTAAAATCCAGACCCGTTTCATCACTCCCTAGGAATGGAAGCGTCATGGTTATACAATCGTTTACGATCACATCACCCTCAGGTATTCCCAATACCTGTACATCCTGCATACTGGAAGACTCAGACTAAACCCGAAGTATTCGATCAACTTTATACTATCTACTTCATGGTTTTATCAGTAAGTTTCTCATTCGATCATTGGGAGTCGGTATCGATCATATACTTTCCAAAAGCATATATCATACCTAGGTCTTGATCATATACTTTCCAAAAGTATATATCAAACCTACAAATTCAGTCAAGCTTCCAAAGCGAGACGACCGTGCGCACGGAATTTGATTCTTCCCAATATCTCATGAGTGAGCTCATGTCTTCCGGTTCAGTAACTGAACCTGTATGATCCCTTTGAGAGATCGTATTACTCATATGCCCTTATATGCACACCAGCGCGCCGGTGTATAGACCTTGATTAGGTCATCAACCTATTGGTCTGCCAAATGTACATACTTAGACATATAGCAACACATCTGTCTCTGGTCAGAGGATGCGTGCTTATATCATGACAGCATATGATATAGGACTTTGGTTATCTCGATCTCGTTAAGTCAAATCTTTGACCTAACTAATCTGACACCTCCGAATCTCTATTCCTATGCAGAGGACCTGCATCAAGAGGTCGGTCAGATATCAGCCTTCAGAGATAAGGATTGCCATCTCCTACTCAGGCTGGAGATCATCTCTTAACAATCATTTGACGGTGCTTGATGAGTCCTCAATCTAACTCTTTAGATATTCACCCAAGCACCAGCCTCTATGATTCAATAGTTGAATCAACAGATGTATGATCATCAAGATGGCCATGGTACATAACCCTAATTGTACTAAGGGACCTATTATGCAAATTATGTATTCTTCATTTCAGATTAAGGAGTGAATTGCAATAACATTTATTGCATAATGGCTCGTCGTGGGCTCGCATTTCCAACAGAGGGCAGCGCTGCGGAGGGGAGGAGGTGCAGGGGGAGGAGGTGCGGGTGTCGGGGAGGGGAGGAGGTGCGGGGCTGGGAGGGGGTGCAGCCCATGGGGAAGGGGAGCAGGGGGCGGTGCCGGAGAGGGGAGGAGGTGCAGGGCTGGGAGGGGGTGTAGCCCGGGGGAGGGGGGAGCAGGAGGCAATGCCAGAGAGGGAGGAGGTACGGGGGGAGGACGTGCGGGGCTGGGAGGGGGTGCAGCCCAGGGGGAGGGGGAGCAGGGGGTGGCATCGGGGAGGGGAGGGGGCGACGAGCTGGGAGGAGGTGCGGGGGGGATGAGGTGCAGCGCTGGGGAGGGGAGGGGGTGCGGGGCTGGGCGGCGCGGGGGCAGGGGCAGGGGCGGCGGGCTGGGAGGAGGTGTGGGGGAGCTCGGGGCGGAGCTGGGCGGCGCGGGGCAGGGGCGTGTGCGGATAGGGAGGAGGAGGAGGTTGGAGGAGGAGGAAGATAATGGGGAATAGGAGGAAGACGAAGAGGGTGTAAAATGACCACATAACCTTTTTTAAAAAATTAATTCGGCTTATGTCCTCAAAGTTAACGTCCGTTTGCACTGTGGATGGACGGTCACTAACCCGAGGGGCACAAGTGATAAAATAGCAAGAAGTGAGGGGCACAACTGATATTACCAAAAAGATATGGGCATAAATGATATTGCGATATCTCGGAGGGGTACAAGTGATAAAAACCCTATTTAGAATTACTTAATGCGGAAGTGATTGCCAATGTAATAATCACGTGAAAAGGGGAGGATAATTAATTGATTCTAAAAATGGAACCGATGTTATTTCATAGATGGTTTTGGAAAAAATATAGTTTTGATAATAACCGTTTATCATAATCAAAAGACTCTTAGGAGGTGTCGCACCATACTATAGGAGAGATGCCATCACATTTCAAGTTTTTCCTATACGCACATATAGGAGAACCTTCAAATGAGGCAATGTCTCATCACTTTTGTGATGAACCATTAATATGGACTTTTAGATCTTAATCGCATGGTTGAGATTAAATGGAGATTAATGTTAATTATTTATGGATGAAAAATCTATCTTCATCATTGTCACATTTTAAAAATAGAATGTGAACAACCTAGATCTTTGTTTTATCACCACTTTCCATTTTCTTTCTCTCTCTCTCTCTCACGCATGAATCCACATTCGATGCATGGGCATCAAGCCCCTCTCATTCGCATCTAGGGTTTCTCCTAAGCATGTTGCCGCCACCCATGTTGCTTCAAGAGAGAAGCCCCCTCCCCATGGCAGCATACAACAAGGAGGACGGTGCCCCCCTCCCGATGGAGATGCGTGGTGATGGAACAAGTGTATGATGACGACATGGATCAAGATCTAGATTATGTTTCTCTCTCTTCGACCTTCTTCTCAATCTTGATTTAGCTTGCAGGCTTAGAGGGCCCATGGAGGAAGAAATCACAGAGGAGGTGGCACAGACGAGGAAGATGCAGGCGTGGGGTTGACGACACCAGCATCCTACTCTAGTCAACGCCTCTCGGCCACGGAGTAGGATGCATAAAGGAAGAACGCACACAACTCCTCGTAGATCATTTGTTACATATTATCAATTTCTAGTAGTTCAATTTAATGTAGAACTCTATACAAATATTACAAAGTGATCAGGAACTTTGCAAAGGATAATGTAAAGAATACAGAGGAATGCAGAACAGTTATAAAGATCCATTCAAAGAGATATTTTTTATTGTAGAACACCATACAAAAATCCAAGCAAGCACAAACTTTATAAAGGCATTGTGGATATCGCATTATGACATTTATATACACATACTTAAAAAAGGAAAGTTGAATTTTACAAAGGAATATGGAAAATTTATGAAGACTTATACATGTTACAATTATGCAATTAAATTTACAAAAGAACACATCTCCTTTAAAATAAATGATATATTGCAATTATGAATTCATTCTTTGAAAGTGCAAATTTACAAAGAAAAGTACCTATTCTACTTTATAATTATTGAATAGAATATAAATAAATGTAATAACCAACTTGGCAAATGAAAAATAAATACTACGTCAACATGTTAGAATTTACAAGCAAAAAAACCCAATTTGTTGAGAATGTAAATGACAAATTTATAATGTATTAATTAGAATACCCAATCTATGCAATCCTAAAATCGTAAATTGATATCATTAAATGAAATTTTAATGTAACGAGATCGGATGACAAAAATACTCTTTTGGATAATATTTTTGATGCAATCATCAGATTGAAATCCAATGGATCTGATTAATGGCTCACCACAAAAGTGGTGAGATCCCACCTCATTTGAAAGGGTTCTATGTATATGAAAAACGAATACCAATATCTACATCGATCAAATTTTCTAAATTCACAAGTGCATCAACCAGACGATATAATATGACATTAACATTCACATATTTTCATTCATATTCTTTAGAAGTAAATTAAGATATCAATATCATCTACAAAGAATAAATATATGTCAACATTCGTTTCATCCTAAACAACAAAATTCTTCTGAGCGAGGTATAAGTCACAATTGAAGTACATTTCTTGAAGTATATACTGGGAATAATATCATATCCGATTTTATTTATTATAAAAGGGACATATCACTAAATCTATGGGTGTAGAAAATCAATGCAATCCATTTCCCGTCGATTATTTGAAATGATGGACAATGGAGATCCAATCCATAGTCGAGATGATAATAATTTTTTTATTAGTATGAGTAGATTGTCCTCTATAATTAAAAACGAGTACTAGCCCTATGCAATACAAGGTCAAGTGTCGAAGATAATAAAAATACAATTACGTTAATTTACTTAGAAAATAAAAGCTACCAAACCTCATTTTAATGTGTATTGTTGTCATGGTCAACAATCAAATGAAACATTCCTTTCGGATGGAAACTAATAGGTAATCAACATTTCTCACATATATCCTTTCAGATGGAAACTAATAGGTAATCAACATTTCTCACATATATCCGTAGATGCCGGAAGAGAACAGTCAAGTTTGTTTTCCCTCTTATCGACCAAGTGATAATCATCAACCCATCGCCATTGATAAGTCTCAAAGGTTCAAGAGAGCGTCAAACTCCGACAACTCCCCACTATCCCATAAGTCAAATAGTATTGGATTGTTACAAGAATAATGACCTTCAATGGTCATGAATACAAAGATAATGACTATGGATAATATGATTTTAATATTAAAGTGTATATTATAATTGGAGAGACGTTATAGAATTTCTGGACAATTATTGAGGGTGTACATGTCATTCGAAGGCCCTATATATATATATGGGTGTTCTTATGGTGAAAACACACAAGAACAAGAACTCGAGTGATCCTAGGAGCTCCAAAAATATCTTACCGAAATCTTTTCTTCAAATTGTATCAGAGCAGCGATCTCGATGAATGATCTGATCTCCTGAGTCCCATTGATGTCCTCGATCTTCTGATCGTAGTCGTGACTGGACATTTTTTCTATATCAAAAGGCATGACGTCGTCAACAATCCCAGAGATCCTCTGAAATCTCTTAACACCATCTTATTGCAAAAGGTAATTTCTGAGTCTTTTTTGAAAATACCACTTACTTTTTTTATCAGGTTGTCTTCTTCGTTTAAGTGTCTAATTTAGATATATTTTTGGATTTTTACCAGTTGTGTCTCTCCGAAAAATTCCAATATTAGTTATATCCCTCTCTTTTTGGGAATATCAGTTGTGCCCCTGACTTTTGTCATTCTATCACTTGTGCTCCTCCATTAGTTTAACTGTCAACGAGTTGAACTTATCATGTTTTTTTTTCAAACCATTGTCAAGTTAAGAGGGGCATAGTTGTCCAGACTTCTTTATCTTCTTCTTCCTCCATGTATCCTTCTTCCTTTCTCTTCGTAATTTCTCTCTCTTAATTACACCTTCTTGCATCCACTAAATCGCTAATTTTTTTCATTTTCACGAATATATTGCTCATTGTGATCAAATGGTAAATTTAGTTGAATTTTTCGACAAAATTTTTGAATCAATTAATAAGAAATTTATGTTATCTAAATAAATGTTGAAAGTTTTCAGCCCAAAACCAGCTCCTCCCCTCCCCTTTCCATCCTCACGCATTGCGATGCCCACTCCCTCTGCACGCATTAGCGATGCCTTGTTTCACGCCACTTTTTAGTACGATGACAACATGGAAAATTCAAAATTGCACTCAAGAAGGATCCTGTACGCGTGGTTGGTGAGGGCTTGAAGGAGTACATACCTTACACTGTACGTGTCCCTCATTATTTCACACCTCGCCGCCTCCGGCGAGATGAATAGTGGTGTGCCGCCGATGGGTTGGCAGACACAATCGATGAACCTGACACAATCGAGGTCGGCGAGCATGGCAGAAGGGAGGTGCAAGGATGGAACGGAAGTGCTAGAGGCGGAGGGGAGGAGCGAATGCGGATGATGTATTGGGGGCCGAGAGGGAGTTGCGGGGCGGAGAGGGAGGTGCTGGGGGCAGAGAGAGAGGAACGATGGTGGAACGGAGGTGCTAGGGGCAGAGGGGATGAGCGGGGGTGGAAGGGAGATGCGAGGGCGGAATAGAGGTGCTGGGAGTGGAGGGGAGGAGCGTGGGCGGAGGGGAGGTGCGGGGAAGGAACGAAGATGCTGGAGGTGGAGGGGAGGATCGGGGGCAGAGGAGAGGTGCTGGGGGTCGAGAGGGAGATGCGAGGCGGAGAGGGAGGGGCGGAGGGGAGGTGCGAGGAAGATGGGAGGAGCTGGAGGCGGGGAGGAGCTCAGGGCGGAGGTGGAGGTGCGGGGCGACAAGAGGAGCTGGGGGCGGGGAGGAGCTCAGGGCAGAGGTGGAGGTGTGGGGCGACGGGAGGAGTTGGGGGTGGAGAAGAAGGTGCGGGAGCAGAGGGGAGGTGCGGGGGCAGGGGAGGAGCACAGGGCGGAGAGGGAGGTGTCGAGGTGGGAGGAGGGGAGGAGATGTTGAAGGAGGAATAGGAGGTTGGGGATGATGAAGAGAGGGGGAGGAAGAGGATTGACTTTTCAAGCTAAATTTTTTAATTTAATTCCTAATGTGTCCCTAAAGTTAATGTTCGTTTGCGTTGAGGACGGACGACAATTAACTCGAGGGGTACGAGTGATAGAATGGCAAGAAATCCGGGGTACAACTAATATTCCCAAAAAGGGAAGGGCATAACTGATATTACAATATCTTGGAGGGGCACAACTGATAAAAATCTTATATTTTATAGTCGATGGCATATTCTGTAACCACATTAGATTTCACCATCTTACTATATATTATGGCTCGTGACCCCGTTACTGTAGCAAATTGTCGCCCCAAAAATTTCATCAATCTCGCCTACGTCTTACAATATATGAATCCCGTGAAGATATGCACTGTTCACCATTTTTTAATTTGTCATTCATGGCACCGTCAAGCCAACGGCACATTTTAATTTGTCCCCAGCTGTCGACATGCATGATCGTCTTGTGCGTACGTGTTGTTTCCTCGATCAGGTGGTCATCCTCCTCCTCCTTGTGCAGCCAACACATATGCCCCTTGTCGGACGCATGGCACCATCCTCTCTCGATTACCTGACGCATGTTCTGCTAATATATATCACAAGTTAATGCATCTCTCACGAGCATCCGAATCCTCACGGGACGAAGGCTCCCATACAAATAGGGCTGCAATCTCTCCCTCCCTCCCTCTCTCCCCGCACGTCTTACCTTCTTTCCCGGAGAGACGATCCAATTGCCGGGACGCTTCAGCACCATTTAGGTTAAAAACGAGTTACGTACCTGCCCTTTACAGATATATGCACAGCTTTTATGATGGGTCTTTCGGATTCGATTTAGAATGTTGGTTTTAAGCTCGGAAGGACGACAATTTCGATGGTGCCGTTATAACTGATGGAGGACAATATAGAGTCCGCTGAGGAGAAGGCCATTAGGTATGGAGGAATGAGATTTTTTTATCGGGAGTTGAGAGATATACGACTCTTTCTTGGATATGTAGTGTTCTATTTGTAGAATGTAAATATTACTATTAAAAATCAGAATTGTATATTGTTATTTTGAAGTTGTCGGTCTCATCAATATTTGTCTTTGTGCTTGCCAAGCCAACAACATTCTCGTCGGTACCGCACGGAGAACTTGGTGGTCTGAAGCTTGATGGCGCTCGTGGATGGCAACCACCACAGAGATGGGGTTCTCGAGAACTGGAATGACGTTGTGTCCATGGAGGACATCGACCAATTAGTGGAGCTTGGGCGGAGATGGCGTTATTAACTCGGTGTCAGCGTTCACTCATCCAAAATCGATGTCACTGTTCGCTCGTCTAACGTGGTATTCCATGTGTTTGGTTCCATGTACTTTTTAAATTATGGCATGGGTATTGCATTTAAGCTTTTATACGATGTCCCTGCAAATTCACAGTTGTCTTGGACTTCTTTTCAGATTGTTGGGAGATATACATGCAGAGCCTCTGCCTTTTTTAGCTTCTTCATTGGTCATTTGATGGTTTGGAGCGCCATAGTTTGATGGTTAAACACGCTACTCTGTTCTTCTCAATCTCTTCTCCTCTTATAGTGAGTGGCTCTATTCTATTCCAATGTATGGTGTTGCGTGCTAATTTCCCTTCCAGAGATCAAATGACACCGAATAAGTATATAAATGATGGAAAGAACTTACTCAGGTGCTTTGTATGTACTTCTAGCAATTGCTTGAAACTTCTAGGTTATATACGAAGTAACAGATGTTTTTAATTCCATGCATTATTTTTTCACTTACGGAGAAATGCATGCACGATTTTGCCTTTTTCTATCTTCTTATTTGTCCTCTCCGATGGCTTGACAGTGGTTTTTCATTCTTCTTACGGCGAGGAGCTCTATTCTATCTGTTTAGCAAATGATGTATCAATAAGATAATTAAACATTAGGAAGTATGTAGAGACTCTACATGTCCTAGATATGATATAAATGTTGATTGTCATAATGTACATTCCTTTAAGTGGTTTACTCTCTCAAATCCAATAAATTGTTTTTTGTTTGTTTAATATGATCAACACTAGCAATTACAGAGTGCAAACCAAGGTGCCATGTTACATGCTAACTTTTCCTTCCTCTGATAAAAAATGACGGACAGAACTCACTCAAGATTCCAGACTAATTATTATATATAAATATAAAGCAAGGATTGTATGCCTATTGCAATACTATCTTTTTAGAAATCTAAAATTTTCTTAAAAGGGTAGAAAAGTAAATGGTGATTACCCATGTCTATAATATCAAATAATAAGACGGGTTTTCCCGTATCTTTCCTTCTGTTTGCAATGTTTCTTTCATACCTCTACATATGCACTTCGTTCCCGAGCGTGCCATATCAGATATCTGATGTATGTTTTTTTTGTTCTCTTATGCACAATTTCCCAATTTTATGGTTCTCATATTATTTTATGCCATTGTAATTGTACCCTTTTAGTGGCTTGTGTATGTTATTGACTCAACTATTGATCTTATAGGTCAATGATTATTTGTACAGGGAAACTTATTTTACTATAAATGAATGAGTTGTTCAGATCAGGGGACTTACTGAGAACGAATTGTTAGTTGTCCAGATCAAGGCCTCGGGTGAGAAGACCCCATCTGATGAGAATTGCATTTTTTTATAAACCCTTTGACTACTTGCGATGGTTACTCGATGAGGAGGTAAAATTAATTCAGTGCAAGCTCATCTTGATATACACCAATTAGACGTTATATATATATCCTGTATATTTGGAGATGGATATTCTGTGCATTGGTGAGAAGTGATCTATACAGAATCTGCACTCAACGATTATAAATTTCATAGCTTTGGATAGCACTTATGCTCTTACTCTTCAGACATGAAAGCTTGCTATTGATTATGGTTTCTTTCTTTACTTGGGAAAAAACTGCCAAGTTCTATGAATTTATGTTGGCTCTGTTTTCTTCCTTCATACTTCAAAGAGAGAGGTTGGTTTAATCAGAGGAAATAGATCGCATTACGGTCTCTGTAGTTGTTTCTTTCAAAATTTGAATACAAAGGTGGCAAGAATAGTTGTCATGTCCATGGAACTTAAAGCACATGACATTATCCATGTGACAGAAGCCGTTAAGCCATTAAAAGTTCTCTATGGTGTAAATTATGGAGAAGAAAGTCTCATTCCCGTGCAAAGCACGGGGTGCCCACTATTCCTTTTAATCCATCGTGATTGTTATTTTTACTCTTTCTTCATTCTCAAGTTAGTATCATATGAGGTTACCAATTAAGTTTTTTCCTCTCTTTTGTTAAATTGAAATCAACACAGATTTTGATATATTTTTTCTACAATACAGCAGTTAAATTAAAATCAACATAGATTTACCTTAATTTCTAAACTAATCAAGATTTTTCCACGAATTTTTTTGCCTTATTCACTCTACAAACTAAATTGAAAAAACTATTTTGAGAGATTGCTCTTTCCATATTTGTTATTAATATAGACTATTTTAGTTGTACCTTGTTGGAGAAGTTGATATATTAAAATTGTCAAGTTTATTTTATTTATCTATTAACTAATCATCAGTTTTGATACACTTTATTTCATTTCAATTAATGCACACTAAGAATCATCGTATTGATAACTATATTTTATTATTTTTTTGTTCTTTTTTACTTCAGTTACCCATGTTTGTATTGGTAAAAGTTTTTCACATGTTTACTCTTCTAAACAATCCTCATTAAATTTTCTTCTAAAAAGGAGTGCAAATTGCCTAATTCGTCACAATCATAGTTTACTATCATTTTTTGCACTTTGTTTTTTAAAAAATCGGTTGTTTTTTATGGTCTGCACCTTGTTTTGATTTTTTTAATATGTTTTTTGGGTTGACCAGCTATTTTCAATAATTCATTTTAATCTTTTTTAATAAGAAATATACCTCATCTTCTTATTCACCATCGCCTACCTTTTCGTCTCTCTCTTCTTCTATTTCTCATCTATTTCTTCTCTTAAATTCAAAATAACGGTCACAAAATTAGTCGCAATCGAGCTTGTGAAATCAGAGCACCTTAACAGTGCAAACTGCGAGATGTAGAGTCGTAGAATTCGTTATGGTCGTAAGCATGATAATATCCATTTCGTGATTAATAAGCCCGCTCCTGAATTGCCTTAAAATCCTACTATCGAACAAATTAGAACACATGAGCAATGGAAAAAAAATAGACAACGTGGCACGTAGCTTCATGTTAATTCATATGGAAGATAACTGATTCTGATTTTCGAAACACTTGAAAATGATTTTAAGCTATGGAATGCAATGAAAAAATACCACTCTAAGTTAGAGGTGAGTATTCAACTTCTGTAGAACAAATACAATTCCCACAAAATGAAGGAATCTGAAAATGTAATCGATCACGTGAATAAAATGATCGTCATGGCAAAAGACCCATTGACAACATGACCAGAAATTCTCGATAGATTATAAGTGGCAACTATTCTCATTAGTTTGCCATCCTCCTTTGATGTAGCGACAATATTTCTTACATTGAGTGGTACCATTAAGAATTTTTCCGATCTTCCTGCTCATTTAGTGATGGAACAAGACTTGGTCAATTAGAGAATGAGGACAGAGGTCTTCGAAGTTGAACCTGAAGATGAAGCAAATGTGATGCAAAGCAAGAAGTGATGGGGACCCTCCAAGACTTTATTCAAATGAAAGCACAAAAAAGTACCATGAGGCTCATGCTATGGTTGTGGGAGTTTTTGTCATTTCAAGACCAACTTAATGATAAAATCGTGAAGAAAACATTTCAAATATGATCAGAAGTTATGTTTTCCAATATGCATGATGTATGAGTATTAAGAATATTCAAAGGTAAAGTGATTTTAATCGATTATATAACTGTGATGCTTCCATTCCAAGGGAGTAATGAAATAAGTTTGGATTTTAGTGACTCTACTCAGAAGATTGATAATCTAATCTTAGTCCTAATGTTGGACATTGATCTGAATATGATTCGGATGCAATAAAAAATTAGATATAGTGTCTGACTTGATCAAACATCTCTGAGAGGCCTTCTATATCCGGAAAGTGATTTGATCTGTGTCCAAGTCACTATACATGGAATATACAGTCGTCATGTCCTTATCTCCAAGTATCTATGGAAAAGGTGCATTATTCTTTAAAGAGTTCAAGAATAATTTCATAATTATCAATATCTGAGCATTAAAAAGTTATTATTAAATAAGATTTAATTATCATTAACAATGTGGATATGATTCATAGTATTTGGACATATATATACAATCGTTTAAGATAATTAAATGAGATTTAATTAGTATAGATAAGATCCTTCCTACATCCTCCTCCATCCTCATCCCCTCCATCTCATTCTTCACATTCACTTGGAGACGATAAAATCACTATTGACATACTACTAATCATGGTCATACTTGCCCCCATCACTATGGGCCTGTTTGATTGCTGGGTTGGGTGGGTTGGGGTAACTTGATGTGAATACTAGATGTTTGGGATGATTATGTGGGTTGGAGAGGGTTAGAATAAAGAATGTGATGCGATGTCACTATAATTTGTGATGGAATTCCAACCCAATAATAGAGAAGGGTAAACCGGATTACCCCGAGATAACCCGATTACCAAATGGAGACCAGTCTAGGATGCTCGGCATTATCTTACTCCAAAGTTCATACTTGTTGCACGAAGGTGTCTCACCTCGACCTTCACAAAAATCAACCACATCACGTTGAATGTATGCATATTTTGTGTACAAATTAACATGAATGAATATTTATTGTATGATTAAACAGTCCACATATATTTTCGTAGATATCGTTGCTCGCATCTCTCTCACCAATCCACACAATTTAGCCATTTCTATCTGTTATAATGTGGATGTGCTCGTATGTGACCATCCAATCTATTAGGAGACCGGACTCTTTTTCCCAAACCATAAAAAGAAAAACAATTCTTATTAATGTTACCATTATAATAAATGTGTACTTCGATTACCTCCTCTAAATCACCACTGACTGTCTTCCTCTTCATAGCCGGAATTGATATGTGATCCAAATAATTGACCAGAGTGATGTGAGCCCACATCGTAACTACCTAATAGTAGGTCGTCTTCGTTGATATCTTAAATTGTCCACTAGTAACATGTGATAAATAAGTATATAAGGAAATTATTTCAACTAACATGAGGCTCTTGTATGATTTGTTTTCGAAGCTTTACATCCACGTCCCACTAATCATCAAATATTGGCGATATAGAACGCGTATGATTGCTCCTATTTGATTACAGCATCAGAGAAAATCGTTGACATATCATGACTTTATGATTTATTTAATGTAATAAAAGTGAAACGGTTACGAATTAAACATTGCACATCTCTATCGTTGACGTCTAATGGGAATGGATCCAATCAAGCTTTAGAATCATGATCAAAGAAGAAAGCATGTATAATCGCACAAGACGAAAATTTATAGTGGTTCGACAACATGTTTACTCCACTTGCTCACATTAGACTCTCCATGTTATTGCTAGAATGATTTTAAGATACAATGTGTGGTGCCCCAAGGTTCCTTTTATATTGCAACAAAAGAATACCAATTGTATTCGGCAATTCTCACTATCATCTCTCAGTCGATTAAGATGCAGGAGGCGGATTAAGCATTTCAACAACCCAACCCAATATCTCTCAATCAATCAGGATACAAGATACGGATCAGACATCTCAAAAATCCAGCATGGCAGCTCTTAACAATCAGGATGGATGAGGAAGATCAGACATCTTAGCAAACCAATACATTAACTCTCAATCGATCACAATGTAGGAAGGAGGTCAGCCACATCAACAAATCCTCTCCATCAGTACTCATCCACTCAATCTTCACAGGTGATTCCACATGTGGATCATCATCACTAGTCTTGGTGTGAGCTTTCCCTTGTTTTCTATGCTTGAAGACCAATATAATCTAAACATGTCTTCGGCTTCTCCACCGTCACAGACTTGGTGAATATGTCAGCACGATTTCCTAAGTTGTGGATCTTCTTCAACTTAATTGTCCATCTTCTAGTTGCATCAGAATGAAGTAGTACTTCACATCAATGTGCTTGATCCTCAAGTAAAAGACAAAATTCCTTGCAAGATGAATTGTACTTTGAAGGTCATTAAATAATTGGGATTTTTCCTTTTATTTGATTCTTCCATCAGACCTTTTAATCATATCATTTCCTTGCTAGTTTCTATTGCCATTAGATATCTTGCTTCTGTGGTCGATATGGTCACTATCACCTAGAGTCTAGAGGTCCAACTAATGGCTCCACTCTCCAGAATAAAGATATACCCTATTATGCCTTTGTTGCCGTCGATATATCCTACAAAATACAAGTCCACAAAATCTCGAATAGAAATGTCATAGTTCCATAATGCAATTCCATGTTAGAGGTATCTCTCAGATCACATACAATCCACTTCACAGTTTCCCAACGTTCCCTACCATGACTCATCATGAATCTGCTTACAACTCCCACTGCATGGGAGATGTCTGGTCTTGTACAAATTGAGTATATCCAACTACAATTACCATACCGGTAAGGTACTCTGGACATGTACTCATGCTCCTCCTTCGTAGCAGGTTCTTTCTCCTTTGAAAGTTTGAAGTGGTTCCCTAAAGGTGCTTCAACAGATTTTGCATTTTTCATGTTAAAGCTCTCTAGTACCTTCTTGATGGACTCTGACTGAGACAATCTCATCTTCTAGTTCTTCTTGTCTCTGTTAATCTCCATCATAAAGATTTTCTTTGCAGGACCTAGATCATTCATCATAATCTCCTTGAACAACATTGCCTTGATATTTGTTATTTCTTTCTTATTGGAGCCTACACCAAGCATGTCATCTATGTACAACAATAGAATGGTGTAAGAAAGACTTATGCTTTTCTGTTGAAATCTCTTTGCTACAAGTCGAGCCTTGTATCTAACGATACCATCAACTTCCTCCTTTGTCATGTATACCCATTTGTTGTGCAGAGCCTTCTTTCCCTTCGGTAGTGAGGCTAAATCCCACATCTTGTTTCTTGTAAGGGATTCCATCTTATCATCCATGGATCACTCCCACTGCTTCATTGTCTCACTTGTAGTGCTTCATCAAAGAATTAAAGCTCACAATTATCAACCATTATTAGTCAGTAATAAGCAATTCAGGGAAGTGAATACCTTACAATGAGTTTGTTGATTCTGTCGATTTTCGTAATATCAGAGTTTGAGGATTTCTTTGTGGGATGGGTTGTACATTCTCGTCATTTGGTTTGATGTGTCTTCAAGAGTTTCATCAAACTCCACATAGTATGGTTCTTCATTCATGGGTTTCCTTTGTCAGTGCATCCTTGTAGAAGGAAGACTCATTAAATGTAACGTCAATACTTCCGACTACCGTCTTGTTCTCCAAATCCCACAGTCTATATCCACGATTTTTTGTACCATAACCAACAAAGATTCACTTCATTTCTTTTGGGTCAAGCTTTCCTATGTCTTCCTGCTCAATGTGAACATGAGTTGCACATTCAAAGACACGTAAAGGAGAAAGTGCTACCTCCTTTCCTGTCTATACTTCTTCTGGAAGTTCCCCATCCAATGCAGCATATGGACCTCGATTGATTAAGTATGCTGCCATGTTCACTATATCATCCCAATGTGCATGCATGTATCCTCATGCTTCTCGTACGCTCTAGAATATTCATGTTTATGTACTATTTTGTCCGAGCTTTCTTGGGACCATTTTCAATCTCTGGATCACATTCTTGGCGCAGTAAGATTCAACCTCCTTATTGCAGTATTCTTCCACATTATCTGACTAGAGATATTTCAACTTTAAAACGTACCTCATTGTCAACTAAAGCCTTCCACATCTTGAAGGTCTCAAACACATCGAGTTTATGTTTGATAAAATAAACCCATACTTTTTTAGTTGCATCTTCAATGAAAGTAATGAAATAGTAAGATCCGCCAAGGGATGGTACCTGAGAAGGTCCCATATGTATGTATGCATCAGCTCTAGTCTTTCCATCTTTCATATTCTTATAGTTTTTGTGAAACTGACTTTCTTTTACTTTCCCAAGATACAATTTACACATAAGTCTAGATCAACAATCTACAATCATATCAACTTTCCTTTTTCGGACATGATCCTCATTCCCTTTTCGCTCATGTGACCAAGTCATCTATGCCATGTGCTAACATCACACCTAGAGGATGCAACTTTTATCACATCATATGAACCTGATACAATATATAGGGCTCCTCATTTCTTACCTCGAGTCAAGATTAGTGACCCCTTGGACATCATCCATGAATCTCAATCGAATTATGTCACACACCACTTTATGATAGCTTCCTTGTATGGTTGGATACGTTTTTAACATTCTTCAACTTCAATATGCCACCATTGGGTTGGGAGATGTCATTATCTCTCTTTCCTGTTATGTTGAGCATTCATCATTTCCTAAGTAAACCTTTCCAAAATCACCTCTGACATACTTGTGGAGGATGTCCTTTTGTAGGGTGATATGAAATGAAGCACCCGAGTCCACAATCCAGGACTCACTCTGAACATCTACAACACATATCAAGACATCACTATCCTCATCATCGATAATATTTACAGTATTCTTACCTTTATCAGTATTCTCCTTTATAAATTCTTGGAGCCTTGCATTCTGTCTTGTGATACCCCTTTTGATTGCAATTCTAGCAGACCACAATCTTCAAACCTCTGTATTTGGATGTTCATAAGACCACAATCTTCAAACCTCTGTATTTGGATGTTCATATTGGTGAATTTCCATGTAATGCTTTTGGTTCTTGTAGCTCTTCATGCCTCCTTCTGTATTAAGGTGGAACTTGATGTGTATTCCTCTCCAAAAGTCTTCCTCTGTATCTATGCTCCAGGAAAAAGACATCAATATCCTTCAACTTCAAATTTACAAAGTCAAATGAGTTTTTAATTGCTATAACTAATGCATTCTATCTATCAAATAAACTAGAAAAATGTAGAATGGCTTTTACCTCATCTTTAAACACAATCTTCACAGACCAACTAGCTATCAAGTATTAAGCCATCACAGAGTTCTCAATCATCTTTAGATTGAAAAGCTTCTTCATCAAATACACCTATTTGATGTGGATGGCTTCTCATACATATTGTCAAGAGATTTTAAAAGATTTACCGTCATCATCTCCGTTTCAATATGTGAAGCCACTAATGGAGCAAGTTGAGCATAGTCTTCGTTCCTGTATCCTTTTGGTCTAGGACCTCTACTCCTCATCCTTCATGGCCTCATGCTTTTTCTCTTCGATTTGAAGGTATAGATTATTCTGACACGTAACTGAAAAAGTGACCTTTGTGAGGGTATGATATTCTACACAAGGCAAGAACATCGTCGCTAAGGTGAGTGCTCACAAAACCTGAATGGCTTCCAATAATTAACCCACGATATGAATTATAAAATAATGTAGAACAAAGTGAGTTAAAATTTATTATATTCCAGATAAAATGTGTAAGGTGCACAAGTAGTTTGGGTGTTGAATTCAGGGAATAGGCCTATGTAACTGTTATTAATTATTCTAATTAATAAATATATGTTGTTTTATCTGTTATTTACTTAATGATTTTATGGGGTTTTGATATATATATATATATATATAATTTTATGGATTTTTTCTGGTTTATGTTTTTTTCTTTTATACTTTTTTAGTTTCTTTTTTATAAGTTTATGATTTTTTAATTTCTTTTTGTTTTAAAGATGCAATAAGTATATATCTCTATAATGTAATATGTATAATATCAATAATAATATATAGTGTACATAATAATAAATATATAAATTCAATAAATACAAAGAAAAACAATCTTTTTTATTTTTTAAAGGATTTAAAATATATTAAGATTTTTATAATTAATATTATTAATATTAAGTATATATAAGGATGTATATATTATATGGACTTTTTATATTTATAAATATAGCTATATATACTCAAAATTGAAAAATAAAATGTTTTTACTTATATATTACTCTTCTATTTTTGTGATTTTTTGGCTAATTATTATGTATTTTTAAAAATGAAATAGTTCAAAATATGGAATAAATAAATCAACAACAACAAAGCATTTTCCAACAATTAAGTAGGGCCTGCTACATGGATTCTTTGCTTGCATTCAGATCTATCTTGGGTCAATCTCAGGCTTATATCCAAAAAACTAAGATCCCTTCGTATAGTCTCTTTCCAACACTTCTTGGGTCGTCCTCACCCTCTCTTAGATGGCTCAACATCCCATCATTCTCATCTCCTAACTGTTGCATCAGCTGATCTTATTTGCAAATGACCAAACCATCTTAAGTGGTTTTCTCGCATCTTACTTACAAAGCCGAAATTTATCCCTCTTAATTGTATCATTATAATATGTTGTAGTCGAATAATTCTGGGTTGATCAAAAACTGCAAATTTTATTAATGTCAAATTAAAGTGAGCGATCAAATTTTTTTTACTTGGTACATTTCAAGGTCGAACTCAGGGAGGCAACTATCTCCTTAAGTTGGTTTTTTAATTCGTTCTAGATGCTAGATTTTCAAAGAAACATTTTTTGATATTTTTAAAATGCAATTAAAAATGCAATGCAATTTTGGACTAAGTTGAGGGACTGAAATATGAATTACGTTCAAGTAATGTCCAAAAATTCTCAAACTTGTCCACAAGTTGAATGATGATGAAATTAGATTACAATAATTTTTTGAATTTTTCGGCACAATATGAATTAATTAAGAATTAAACACACAGAGTAGGTAAATTTGCAAAGTTAATTTTAATAAATGATAAACCAATTTCTAGGGGGCACGTGCACCTCACGTGACCCTGAGACGGATGGGCATCTTTTGCGATTTGGCGAGACTCCAGGAGGTTTGGTGCAAGTTCTCCACCCCCTCGCGTGCGTATCACGTGCAACGCATCCATTAGAATAAGGTTGAAAGTTGGAGGGGGTTCTTGCAAAAGATCCCTGTTGTCACGTGCTCCGCAAGCTTTGTGGTGAAGTGGTGAAGGAGAGTTCCCTGCTGGAGGTGAAGGGGGTGAAGCACCGATGAGCGGAGTAGCGGGGACCCTAGAGACTAGAGTGGTATAGCACAGGGTGCCGAAGCGAGTCGGTGGCGTTTGGCGGCTGGAGGTGGGCGACACACACA